>JANFOE010000977.1:0-351165 GCA_025667525.1 Glebionis coronaria | reverse complement strand
AGCCCGAGACTCGTGAAGATTTAGATATGGCTGGTGTTAATAACAACAATAATCACCCACCTCAACCCAATTTGAATAGCAACAACAACAACAACAATGTCCTCCTACCTGATTTACGAACCATGGAGGAATTGTGCCAGCCCACCATGAACGGACGCGGAGGCCCGATTGCGCCGATGCACGTCACGGCTCAGGAGTTTTCGTTGAAACATCATATGATCCAACAAGTGCAAACTAACCCATTTCGTGGAATTCCGGATGATGATGCCAACAAACACCTCGACAAATTCATTACCATAACCCAAAGCATGAAGTGCTCCGGTGTTTCTATGGATGACCTTCGCCTTCAACTCTTTCCCCACTCGCTTTCTCACCATGCCGAAAAATGGTTTGACCGTCTTCCTAAGAATTCTATTCATACGTGGAATGACATGACTCAACGCTTTTTATCGCGCTACTTTCCCCCATCCATGGTCACTAGCCTTCGTAACCAAATCAGTGGATTCATGCAAGAGAATGATGAATCGCTTTTCGATGCTTGGGAACGATACAATGATTTGATCGACCGCTGTCCAAATCACAATATGCTTCCCGTCACTCTCATTGACACCTTCTACAATGGTCTCACTTTTCGTGATCGTGACACGATTAATGCCGCCGCCAGTGGTACTTTTATGAAAAGGAGACCGGATGAGTGTCGAGAGTTGATTGAAAACATGACTACTCACCACAAGAATTGGGATTCATCCGCATCCTCAAGATCTAACTCGAGAGTCAATGTTTCTTCTACTACCTCCAATCCTGAAATGACTAAAATTTCTCGACAACTCGCTGAAATGAACAAGAATTTCATGGCCATGTCCACAAACCACTTTCAACAAGCTAAAGCCGTTGCTATTTCTTGTGACACATGTGGTGGTCCTCATTCTTATAATGATTGTCCTTCTACCCAAGGCAATTATTCTGAAAACGTTAACGCAGCTTACGGCACTTATCCCACGGGAAGCTATCAAGCCTGCCCTCAAGGAGACCGTGGCTTGCTAAGTTATCGTTCCAACAATTATCTTGCTCCTCCTGGTTTCCCTCCTGCAAACCAGAACCAACAACAAAGCTACAACCAATCCCAACCTCGTGCTAACAATCAATATCAATCCCAACGAAACCCATACCCAACTCAAGGAAATTCTCAACCTTACCAAGCTCCACCTCTCAATCAACCGATGGCAGTGAGTCCAGAAGTCGAGACATTCATGAAGACTAATCGGGAGTTGGTGACGAATCTTCAGAGCCAAGTCCGCAACTTGAAGGGAGAAATGGCAAAACAAGGGAACGATATTTGAGCCGAGCTAAGGAATGATATGGCCAAACACAGCAATGAAATTAATGCAAACATGCAAAACTCTTTTAATAATCAAGTTGTTCACCTTCGTGATATGATTGGTTCGCTCATCCAAGGTAATCAACCCTCTTCTTCGGGTACTCTTCCGAGTAATACCGTTGCGAATCCAAGAGGGGAGATGAAAGCAATCACCACTCGTAGTGGAAAAGGTTATATGGAACCCGAGCTTCCTACACCTCCACCCGTGATTGTGAACAAGGAAAAAGAGCAACTTTCCCCACCTCCTTCACCTTCTATCCCCATTTCCCCACCACTCGTGGTTGTGAGTGATCCTGTTCCCTTAAAGCCTTCTTCTTCATCCAATATACCTTATCCTTCAAGGTTGAGGAAAGAGAAGCAAAAGAGCAAGGATGATATTCAAGTTTCAAACTTTCTAAAAATGTTTAAACAATTGAATTTTAACATCTCCTTTGCCGAGGCTCTCGCTCACATGCCCAAGTACGCTAAGATGTTTAAAGATCTTCTAAGTGATAAGGAAAAGCATCTTGACATCGCTCAGACCCAACTTAATGAGAACTGCTCCGCAGTGCTCTTAAGGAAATTTCCCACCAAACTTGGTGATCCGGGTCGCTTCTTGATTCCTTGCAACTTCCCGGGAGTAGAGAATTGCATGGCCCTAGCCGATCTAGGTGCCAGTATAAACTTAATGCCTTTAAGTGTTTGGAAGCAATTATCTCTCCCCGAGCTAGTCCCCACCAAAATGACTTTGGAATTAGCCAACCGTACGGTTGCTTATCCAGTGGGGATAGCCGAAGATGTCTTTGTTGGCGTTGATAAATTCACCTTCCCGGCGGATTTTGTCGTCGTTGACTACGAGATGGATCCCCGTGTTCCATTAATCGTTGGACGTCCATTCCTGAGGACCGGTCGCACTCTTATTGATGTAGCCGCAGGCGAATTAATCATGAGAGTTGGTGACGATCAAATTGTCTTCAACATGGGTAAGATTTCTAAGCAACCTTATTCATATGAGAGTGTTAATGCTATTGATGTTCTCGATGAGGCTTGTGAAGAACATTTTCATGATGCTTACAAAAGTACTCTCTCTTCTCTACCCAATGTTGAGACCGTTGCCTCAATTGCTCCAACATTGACTCCTTTTGGAGAAAGTGACTTGGATGACTTCGAAGCTAGCTTGGGTCCTCTCGATATTAAGTATGATAATTTGTCCACCAATTGGGATGAAGACATTAGTACTATTGAGAGACTTCTCAATGAGGACCCGTTTTCTCCTCCTGCTCCTAAAGAGGTGACAAATGACGATCCATCGTTAGTTTCACCATCTATTGAGGATCCTCCTACTCTTGAGCTTAAGAACCTACCCCCTCATCTTGAGTACGTTTTCCTGGAAGACAACGAGAAGTTACCGGTCATCATCGCAAAGGATCTGAAAGAAGACGAAAAAGCCCGACTTGTCGCTGTGTTGAAGAAGCATAAAAGAGCTATCGCTTGGAAAATCTCCGACATCCGTGGAATTGATCCTCACTTTTGCACACATAAAATTCTCATGGAGGACGACTTTAAGCCCACAATTCAAAGCCAACGAAGGGTGAATCCTAAAATCCATGAAGTCATCAAAAAAGAGGTTATCAAACTTCTTGATGCGGGTATGATTTACCCTATTTCGGATTCACCATGGGTTAGTCCAGTCCATTGTGTGCCTAAGAAAGGCGGTATCACCGTTGTGCCCAATGCAAACAACGAGTTGATTCCTACCCGTCTCGTTACTGGGTGGAGAGTTTGTATAGACTACCGCAAACTCAATGATGCCACGAGAAAGGATCATTTCCCTCTACCTTTTATGGACCAAATGCTTGAACGTTTAGCGGGTAATGAATATTACTGCTTTCTTGATGGTTTCTCAGGTTATTTTCAAATACCCATCGATCCCCAAGATCAAGAGAAGACAACATTCACTTGTCCCTATGGCACCTTTGCTTATAAAAGAATGCCTTTTGGCTTATGCAATGCCCCCGGGACTTTCCAAAGGTGCATGTTGGCTATCTTCCATGACATGGTTGAGCAAACCATGGAAGTCTTCATGGATGATTTCTCGGTCTTCGGGGATTCCTTCTCTTCTTGCCTTGCCAATGTAGAATGTATGCTTAAGCGGTGCGAAGACACTCGCCTTGTTATGAATTGGGAAAAATGCCATTTTATGGTAAAAGAAGGCATTGTGCTAGGACACAAAATCTCTAAAGCCGGTCTTGAAGTCGACCGTGCTAAAGTAGATGTCATAGCCAAATTACCTCCACCTTCAACCGTGAAGGGTGTGAGAAGTTTTCTGGGTCATGCGGGCTTCTATCGTCGATTCATTCAGGATTTCTGTAAAATCGCTCGCCCGATGACCCACCTCTTGGAAAAAGATACTCCTTTTATCTTTTCTAAAGAGTGTTTCGAAGCCTTCAATCTTCTTAAGGATAAGCTAACTAAGGCACCGGTCTTGGTTACCCCTAATTGGGAGCTGCCTTTTGAATTGATGTGCGATGCTAGCGACTTTGCTATTGGTGCGGTTTTGGGCCAACGAGTGAATAAACACTTCCAACCAATCCACTACGCTAGCAAAACAATGACGGGGGCTCAATTGCATTATACGACAACCGAAAAAGAGCTTTTAGCTGTTGTCTATGCTTTTGAGAAATTTCGCCTCTATCTTGTTTTATCCCCCACCATCGTATACACGGACCATTCCGCGTTGAAGTACTTGATGACAAAGCATGATGCTATGCTAAGACTTCTTCGCTGGGTTTTACTCCTTCAAGAATTCAACATTGAAATTCGTGACAAGAAGGGAGCCGAAAACCTGGCCGCGGATCATCTGAGTCGACTTGAGGATCCATATCAGGGGGATCATCCGAACAAAGAGATCAATGACTCTTTCCCCCTTGAGACCTTAATGTCTATAAATCTCAATCTTGATGGCACCCCGTGGTTTGCGGACATTGCAAACTACTTAGCGGGCGGTATTCTCATCCAAAGGTTAACATCCCAACAAAAGAAGAAGTTCTTGAATGACGTTAAGACTTACTTTTGGGATGACCCTTTTCTACTCAAACAATGTTCTGATCTGATCATTCGTCGATGTGTTGACGGACCGGCAGCTTTTGACATTCTTCAAGCTGCCACAAAGGACCCACCGGTGGTCACTTTGGTCCCAACTACACCGCTAAGAAAGTGTTTGATTCTGGATTCTATTGGCCCACCATTTATCGTGACGCTCACGAAATGGTTAAGCATTGTGATGCTTGCCAACGTCAAGGCAAGATCACACATAAGGATGAGATGCCTCAAAATTTCATACAGGAATATGAAATCTTTGATGTATGGGGCCATTTCCATCTTCCAAAGGGAACAAGTACATCCTCGTCGCCGTCGACTACCTTTCTAAATGGGTTGAAGCTAAGGCTCTTCCTACGAATGATGCGAGGGTGGTTGTGAACTTTTTGAAGCAGCTATTCACTCGATTTGGCATTCTCGTGCTATTATCAGTGACCGCGGGACTCATTTTTGCAACGATCAATTTGCAAGAGTCATGGCTAAGTATGGTGTCAATCACCGTCTTTCCACCGCCTATCATCCCCAAACCAATGGGCAAGCCGAGATATCCAACCGTGGCTTGAAGAGAATTTTGGAGCGTACTGTGGGAGAGCATCGCGACGCGTGGGCCGATAAGTTAGATGATGCTCTGTGGGCTTTTCGTACTGCTTATAAGACCCCAATCGGCTGTACACCTTATCGTCTTGTGTACGGGAAAGCCTGCCACCTCCCAATTGAGCTGGAACATAAGGCGCACTGGGCCTTGAAGTGGGCTAACTTCGACATCAACAAAGCCGGTGATCATCGCAAGATTCAACTCAACGAGCTCAACGAACTGCGGAATGAAGCTTATGAGAACTCGCTGATCTACAAGGAGAAGACCAAGATCATTCATGACGCAAAAATCAAGAATCGAGAGTTCCACGTTGGTGATCAAGTCTTACTCTTTAACTCTCGGTTGAAGATCTACTCTGGCAAGTTGAAGAGCCGCTGGTCTGGTCCATTCACCGTCGCCAAAGTCTTTCCTTATGGGACCATTGAGCTTTCTCAGCCGAATGGGCCCAATTTCAAGGTGAATGGCCAGCGTCTAAAGCTGTACTTTGGTGAGGACATCTCTCACGAGATGATTCCATCCCTCACCACGTTTCCCGTGAACTAAATTTGGGTCGAGTCAGGCTCGTGACTCGGTGAACAAAAACAAGCGCTTCTCGGGAGGCAACCCGTGTTCTATCCTTTACTGCTTTCATAATAAGTGTAGAGGGAGCCCCGCGTATGTTTGTTGTCTTGTTTCTTGTGCTGTGCAGGGATTAAAGCTTCAGAGAGCATCTTGATGACTTTTGACGAACCGTGATACCGTGTTTCCATCTTCCGGGTTCTATCCTAAACTCTTGTGATTCAATATTTCATATTCTATATGTTCACATTGAATTCACTTTAGTTGTCCTTTCCTTAGCAAGATTTAAACAAAGTGAACAATGTCCTAAGTATAGGGGAGTTTACTCCCACATGCTTAAACATTGAGGACAATGTTTATCTCAAGTGTAGGGGGGCTTCTATTGAAGTAAGTGGTCTTTTCCATGAATTTGCCCTCATTTTAACCGGAAAATTTGATTTTTCGACATTTTTCAAAATTTTTAATCTATTTTGGCCTAGTTGTGTAGATGTATTTTCCCTTATCATGTTTAGTTTCTTTCCATTGCTAGAATAAATTTTCAATAAAGTGGTTTTAGATTTTTCTTAGTCGTGAACATTTTGACTCAACCCGAGTTTACTTACCTAAGTTTACTCTAGCTAGTATCCTTAACATGTTTAAGTCAAGTTTTGCTAGGCTTTTATATAGGGAGCTATAAAACGCGAAAGTCTTAACTCTCACGGGTTAAGAACAAGAACTTTTCGCAAGTTCCTATAATTGATCCTAGAGAGTCGTTTATCAAGGGGACTTTAAAATGCGATTTCTAAACTTGAAAAAGTCTAAGAATTTGCAAGATCCTATAGATGACTCGAAAACCCAAAACTTTGATTTAATAGGCTAAGCATCCACGAGTCTCATTCTTTGAGATTTTAAATTGTGGAGAACGAGAGATGATAGAGTCAATTATAAGTTTGGTATTCTTTCGTGAATTTATGTGAGTTAATTATAAGCCTATTCTCCCTCCGCTTGTTAATAAATTTATCTGCAATAAATAAGGTTGTACGATTTAAAAGGTTACTTAGCTTCTAGCCCCAGATCGTTTAAAAGTTGCTCGGTACGGATTAGAGTTCATAGCCAAGGCATAACTTATTGAAGCGGGATGCGAAGATTGGCGAGTCCGAAAAGGCCCTAACAAGGCATGAGGGCTACATTTGGTTGCTAAAGATCCAAAAGTGATGTGAAGAATCATTTATCGAAAATCAATTGAAGGATCGAGACACACGATGAAAAGCAAGAACTCCCCAAAAGTCATGGAGAAGTCTATCCGAAAAGACCCTAACAAGGTATGAGGATAAATAGATCCAAGTCCTAAAAGGAGGCGGATCGTTGTATATCAAAGTCCAAAATAAAGATTTGAGAAAAATGAAGAAGTCGTGGTCCAAAGATGAAGAATCTCTCAAAACTTCAAGTGAAGAAATTCCTATTATGAAGAGAAGACCATAATTTCAAGAACGTCTCTCAAAGATTCGAAGTATGAAGTCGCTGCCAAATATCGGTCCGAGAAAGGTCTCAAATCGTGAAGCGAGTTATGCCAAGATATGAACGTTATGAGGTCTCGAGAAGCAGTTTTAAAAGATTTGGTCCTTTAGCTAACTATTGATTAAATCGTTCACTTTATTTTCGGACTGAATAACTATCGAAATAAGTCAAACAATGCATCCTCGTGATCATTCAAGACAAAAATAAAATATAAGAGATACACCTAGGAATAAGGGAGTCTAAGTGAATAATTGACCCACGTGAGTTCGTGATGGTTTGCTAACTTATAATAACAATGATCTCGTCTTTAAGCTTGGTATGGGGAACGTGAAACTTGAGGATGATAAACGTTCATGGCTGCCAAAACCAATGTAAGTTTTTTAATTTCTTTACTTGTTCTATCTTTTTATGTTTAGTAATTAATAAAGGCCTAGGTGGGTTATTTATGATGAAAAATGTAAACCGTGCTTTAAAATTAATGCATTGCATGAGAGCATTGCAATGGTCAAGTGTAGGGGATTTAATAAGTGTGAAAACACTTATCTTTTTACCACTTATTTCCAATATTAACAAGACCAAAACGTGTGATTTATGTCATAAAAGTCGGAATTATGCGTGGTTTGTGTTTTTATTGTGTTTTAGGACCAAAATATGAAAAAGGAAGAAAACACGGGATTTCACGGGCTTTTATCAAAGAAAGCGGGAAAAGACGAAGTCAAAAGATCAAGAGTGCAAAAAGAACGGAAGTCCAAGGCCTATTCTGAAGATTTATCGAAGAAAAAGTCTAAAGACGGAAGTTTAACGAAGTCGAAGAACTTAAGTCTAATAGAAGAAGAAAAATTAAAAGACAAGTTCAAACCCCGAGACGACAAAGACAAAGAATTAAAGTCGATTCGAGAAAACGTGAAGAAAAAGAAAGAAGAAAGCACCACACATGCCTCCCACTTCCCTATAAATACCCTCCTAATCACATTAGGAGGGTGGTTAGCTAGTTTTTACTTTTAAGTTTTCTTTCTAGTTTTTAGAGAGAGAAAGTTCTAAACTTTCTCTCACTAAGTTTTTCTTTGTTTTCATCTCTTAAGTTTACGCTTCCTTTAATCTTTGTACTTGGATTCCTTTAATCAATTTCAAGTTAAGTTTTGTGTTCTTTAATCTCTTTCTACATTTCTTGGTTACTTTATCTTTGATCCGATTTACACATTTCATTCGTATGATTTGATGTTTTCGTGAGCAAAGGATTAATCTTCTTGGATTACACATAAGTTCTTACACGTTTAGGCCATAAGCTCTCTATGCTTATTGGCTTACTTCGAGTTTAGCTTATTGATTTTTGGTTTTCACCAAGGATTTAGTTATTTTAAATGTCATTTCATAAAGTTTGAAAATCTTTATTGATTTAGAAGTTATCAAATTTAAGCTTTTTGAATTGTTTAAGGGTCGGTATAATAGCTTATTGCATTTGCTTATTGAGTTTTACATTTGCCACCAATTTCGGATTCAGTTGCTGTCCATCGCAATACAAGGGGTTTTGTACACATTCCGACGGGACTCAAAGTTTTGATCGCAATAACCCGTTAGGGTTTTACTTTGCGATCGGGTGGATATTCCCCCTTATTCTGATCTGGGTTGCGATCGCACATTTCGACGGGACTAAGGTCTTGTTAAGACGAAGTGCTGCCCGATTTTACTTTACCACATTCCGATCTGAACCATTTTGCGATCTAAGAACATTCCGACGAGCATCATTACGATAAGTAGTTTTTACAACATTCCGATAGGTGGTGAGTTTAATATTCCGATAGACATTGTTTGGAATATTCCGATGGCTCTTTCTAGTGATATTCCGATGGATTTAATTCGGTGCATTCCGATGGAAATGAAGTGTAAATTGCGATGAAACATGTTTTTAACTTTTAAAGCTTTTTATTAAAGTTGTTCTACATAGCTTTTAGTTTAAACACTTTAACTTTACTCAACGAAACTTTAATTACTTGCTAATAGTTTAAAATAGACAATCAACCAAACCATTCTCTTGATTCACCAAAAGACGATTGAGTCGCACTTTAGACCGGTTTTCAATTCGAAAAGATTCGGTTTAACGAACTTTCATACTCGGTGTAAAAACACAAGTATTAATGCATTACACTTAAAATTAGTACATCTCACTTCAAATTCTATTACCCGAGTGTATAACAGTAAAAAATAAAAGAAAAAAGTAGAAAAGACTATTCATTTTCGGTGTTGTAGATTCTTTTAAACGAGCTCTCTTTGGCAAATCTTTTTTCTTTTCTTGGATTTCTTTGATGTTGGTAATAATTTGAAGTCTTGAAATTGTGACATCCTTTATCTCCACAAACGAACAAACGAACAAGCCATTCTCTTCGATAGTCCTTCAGCTCTTGGTCTAAACCTTGAAAAGTATCTAGAACGTTTAGTAGTAATAACGATGTAATGCAGTAAAAATAACGTTTAGTGTTAATCCTACTCAATCACAGTTATAGTTTTACCAAATCACATGCATAGTATTAGTTTACTCCATCATAATATGAATTCTACTCAATCATAGTGTTAATCCTACTCAATCACAGTTATAATTTTACCAAATCACATGCATAGTATTAGTTTACTCCATCATAATATGAATTATACTCAATCATAGTGTTAATCCTACTCAATCACAGTTATAATTTACCAAATCACATGCATAGTATTACTTTACTCCATCAAATCATAGTGTTAATCCTACTCAACCACAGTTATAATTTTATCAAATCACATGCGTAGTATTACTTTACTCCATCATAATATGAATTCTACACAATCATAGTGTTAATCTTACTCAATCACAGTTATAGTTTTACCAAATCACATGCATAGTATTACTTTACTCCATCATAATATGAATTCTACTCAATCATAGTGTTAATCCTACTCCATTACAGATCTAATTTTACCAAATCACATGCATAGTATTAGTTTACTCCATCATAATATGAATTTTACTCAATCATAGTGTTAATCCTACTCAATCACAGTTATAATTTTACAAAATCACATGCATAGTATTACTTTACTCCATCATAATATGAATTCTACACAATCATAGTGTTAATCCTACTCAATCACAGTTATAACTTTACCAATTCACATGCATAGTATTACTTTACTCCATCATAATAGAATTCTACTCAATCATAGTGTTAATCCTACTCAATCACAGTTATAGTTTTACCAAATCACATGCATAGTATTAGTTTACTCCATCATAATATGAATTCTACTCAATCATAGTGTTAATCCTACTCAATCACAGTTATAATTTTACCAAATCACATGCATAGTATTAGTTTACTCCATCATAATATGAATTCTACTCAATCATAGTGTTAATCCTTCTCAATCACAGTTATAATTTTACCAAATCACATGCATAGTATTAGTTTACTCCATCATAATATGAGTTCTACTCAATCATAGTGTTAATCCTACTCAATCACAGTATTAATTTTACCAAATCACATGCATAGTATTAGTATACTCCATCATAATATGAACTCTACTCAATCGCAGTGTTAATCCTACTCAATCACAGTTATAATTTTACCAAATCACATACATAGTATTAGTTTACTCCATCATAATATGAATTCTACTCAATCATAGTGTTAATCCTACTCCATTACAGATCTAATTTTACCAAATCACATGAAAAATCAATCACTTTTACTTATTTCTAAACAAAATGCAAATACTAATATATCATAACTCATGCATATGAACATCAACAAAGATCAATGAGCATCATGGTTCAACTTCTACCAAATCACATGCATATAATCACTTTTATTCATTTATATAAAACAATAAACACCAATAAAACCTAACTCATGCATACGAACATCAACAAATATCCTACAACATCACAGTGAAATTTCTACCAAATCACATACATATTGAGTCACTTTTACTTAGTTTCGATAAAATAAAAAACACTAATAAATCGTAACTCATTCATATGAACAATAGCAAATATCCTACCACATCAAAGTGTAATTTCTACCATATCACAGGCATACTTTATCACTTTTACAAATAACTTTTACTGCATCACTGTTACGTTCTACTACATTACTTTATAACCTACAACATCATAAATCAAATTCTACCAAATCACATGCATACTCATTCACTTTTATTCATTTTTTGACAAACAACAAACACTAAAAAAACAACTTATGCATATGAACATCACCAAAAGACCCTAGAGCATCATAGTACAACTTCTACCAAATCACTTTTACCAAATCACAATACATCCTACAACATCATAAATCAAATTCTACCAAATTACATGGAGATATTACAACAAACACCTTGTGTGCGTGTTTTATATACACTTTCATTTGCCTTTTTTCTCAAACACACACTAAATCACCATATTAAATCAAATTACATGCGTATGGACACTAGCAAAGATCCTACAACATAATAGTGCAATTTCTACCAAATGACATGCATACTTTATCACTTTTACTCAATTTTAGAAACATGTCAAACACAATTACGGCCTAACTCATGTCTGTAAACATCAACATACATCCTACAACATCATAAATAAAATTCTACCAAATCGCATGCATACTCGTTAACTTTTATTCATTTTTTGACAAACAACAAACACTAAAAAAACAACTTATGCATATGAACATCACCAAAAGACCCTAGAGCATCACTGTACAACTTCTACCAAATCAATTTTACCAAATCACAATACATCCTACAACATCATAAATCAGATTCTACCAAATTCCATGTAGACATTACAACAAACACCTTGTGTGCATGTTTTATATACACTATCATTTGCCTTTTTTCTCAAACACACACTGAATCACCATATTAAATTAAATTACATGCGTATGAACAGTAACAAAGATCCTACAACATAATAGTGCAATTTCTACCAAATCACAGGCATACTTTATCACTTTTACTCATATTCATAAACATGTCAAACACAATTATAGCCTAACTCATGCTTGTGAACATCAACATACATCCTACAACTTCATAAATAAAATTCTACCAAATCACATGCATACTCATTCACTTTTATTCATTTTTTGACAAACAACAAACACTAAAAAACAACTTATGCATATGAACATCACCAAAAGACCCTAGAGCATCACAGTACAACTTCTACCAAATCACTTTTACCAAATCACAATACATCCTACAACATCATAAATCAAATTCTACCAAATTACATGTAGATATTACAACAAACACCTTGTGTGCATGTTTTATATACACTTTCATTTGCTTTTTTTCTCAAACACACACTGAATCACCATATTAAATCAACTAAAGGATGAACTAGTTATAGGAAAAAAAAATACAAGATCAAGATCTTACTATGATTATTCGTAAAGGATGAACTATTTGTTGATGATGAAATCTAGTTAGTGGATGACGAACACTTATAATTCATTGATGATGAACAATCAAGCGATATATCAAAAATCGATCTATAGTATCGATGGAATTAGAGGATAATAAGGTCGATAATGGTGGAGAGTAAGGTGGAGAAGATGGTGGTGACGGTGGTTACAGTTATGGTGGTGTCGGCGGTTATGGTTATGAGGGTGACGATGGTTGCAGTTATGGTGGTTAGAATTAGGGTGAATAACGACTGGTTATTGTTTACGAGAGAAAAAAAAGAGTTTTTTAGATTTCAATAAAGTTTCTAAAACTGCCCCTAAAGTTTCTAAAATTACAAACATACACCATTTGTTTTTTTAGAAAAAGGGGGGACACATGGCAGCCTGTGGTTCTACCTCATTTATTTTATTATAAATATTGTTTTATTTTACCCCAACTCTCTCTCTCTCTCTCTCTCTCTCTCTCTCTATATATATATATATATATATATATATATATATATATATATATATATATATATATATATATATATATATATATATATATATATATATATAGACTTTGGATCATATGAGAACTAATTAAAGTTAAAAAAATAAGAACCCAATGAATATTTGACAAGTGGAAATATAATCTTATCAAAACTGAAAATTAAATATATAAACAAAAGGGTATTTTTGGGCTTTACACTTTTTATATTTTACTAACCCTAATCTCTCCTACCAGTCATAATATACGCCTCTTTCCACTCTCCCTCCCACTTTCTCACCCTCTACCGTAGCCTACAGTCGAAGCAACACCACCAACACCAACCCATCACGAGTCAATCACCACTACGTATTCTGGGTAAACAACAAAGATTTCGGTGTATCGAAATCTGGTGCTCTTCGGTTTTGATAGACTATGGGTACACAGATCTGTATATTTATCTAATTTGTATACAAGATAATGGAAACACACGAATTTGATACACCATGATGTATATGTACCAGTTTGTTACACTTTTTTTACTCTTGTTAAGTGTATTATATATCAAATTTGTCGGCACTACTCGTCCCAACCCGATCAAATCCCACCACCACACAATCAAAACCGCTTAAACATCCATCCACGTAAAACCTATTATGTCGGTACTAGTCGCTGCTGCTACCGAGACGCCGTCACCGCCAGATATACCCACCGCCTCCAACACGCTAGATCTACTCATCACCACTGCCATATTCCAACCACCGCATATCAGGTGTTGCTTGTGTTGATATCATGGGATCTAGTCATTACCGTCAAGTGTTGCTCGTGTATCGAGTATCAGATCTAGTCATCGATGCTTGTCGGTGTTCATCCTATTATGTCCGGTACACTTGATATAAGGGATGTGTCGTTAATGTATCGGTATACCTGATGGAGGTGGAATAATGCACCAGTATTCCGGAGTCTGTTGGTGATGGGCTAGTGCCATTGATGTACCGATGTAAGTGATTGATGGTGGTGGGGTTGATGCAGTGGGTGTACTGGAGTCTGGTGGTGTTGAGCTAGTGCCTCTCATGTAACAGTGTATCAGACACTAATGGTGGTGGGTGTGTACAACATGTCCGGTGTACCGGAATCTACCGATCTTCGTGTTCTGGAGAAGTGCTACATATTGGTTTTGATCAGTTTGTGTACAAGGTTAGCACAAACAATGGACTATGCTGCTTTTCAGTTGTCTTATTCTGGGTAACACACTCCTTCAAATGAATCTTGCGACCTATTTGTTATGTTTTGACGAACATATAACAGATCTGGTGTACCAGTTGTACTTTTCGCAGATAGAGGTACATACTGTTATTTAGGTATGATGTACCAATTTAGTTTTTCTATAGCAGTTGCAATTTGATGTAAAAGTTGTATTTTATATCCTTTTATACCCAATTGTATTATATTGTACCATCTTTACCAGTTTTATTTTGATGTATCATTTATACAAGTATTTAGTTGAATCGTTTGTACCACTTCCATATTTATTTCTATCAATATTTTATGTATCACTTGTACCACTATCATATTTCACGTTAACATTGGTATCAGTATCGTGGTTGGATGTATTGAACATACAAAGTTACAAACGTTGAAAAGAAAACATAAAAATGTCTACTTAAAGAAAAGCATACAAATATTAATACATCAAATATTAGGAAAAATAAATGTACTAAAATACCCTTGAGACTCTAATTAATTATTATAACATCCCACATTTAAGAATAATCTCATCAAGCACCAATTACTAAATCCAACGGTGTATATTAGTTCTTACTTTTTATAATTTTAAATATGTTCTCACAATAACCCTCCTATATATATATATATATATATATATATATATATATATATATATATATATATATATATATATATATATATATATATATATATATATATATATATATATATATATATATATATATATATATATATATATATATATATATATATATATATATATATATATATATATATATATATATATATATATATATATATATATATATATATATATATATATATATATATATATATATATATATATATATATATATATATATATATATATATATATATATATATATATATATATATATATATATATATATATATATATATATATATATATATATATATATATATATATATATATATATAAATATATATATATATATATATATATATATATATATATATATAGCTTGTTCTACATAATCCTACGAACATTTCTAACAACAGAATTACCGCTGCCTATAAACCTAGTAATAGAAGTCTTCTTCAAACCTGAGCTCGGGTACAGTTCACGCCGAGTTTGTTCGAGTTTGAGAAAACTGCTTGTTCGGTTCGCGGCTGATATGTTATAGATCGTGGTAATGCTAGTTTTGAATTCATTCATATAAGTGTGGTTGTAGGTTGAAGTCCTTGGTTCGTTTTCTCGTTGGGTTTCGGGATCGAACATGTCTCGTTCAATCTTTTGTACCCCATTTTTGTTTCGATACTGAAGTCGCGTTTGGAAATCAGAGTTGAGTTTGGGAACGGTTCACACTCGGCTGGTTCAATTCCTATTAGGAGCGTGCTCGGGTTGATTCGATTTTTCGTTCGTTGGAGTTTCATAGTGTTGTTCCTATAAATGGTTTTGGTTAACTGAAGGCACATGGTTGTGTTTCGATTTTGGCTTTCATTCGAGATAATTCTGAGTTCATAGCATGTGTTAGTTCTGATCAATTTACCATCGTTTAGTTGGACTTTAGAGGTAAAAATTGATAAGCGTTTGAATTACTATCTTTTTATATGTCACATGATATTAGTATACAAATCAGATTATCAGCAAGTCATCATAGTCTGCATATATGGCATAAGATACAAAACATGATAAACCTAATATGGTCACCGTAGATAATGTCGATCAAAACAGAGTTATGCACTTATTAATGCTATTCATTAGAGCCTTCACAAATGATAATAAGTTGGTTAGTTAGTGTCTAAACTACTTATAACAGTTGCAACTATCCAATGTGTCAACTTTTACTAATCTTAGGTTTAAAGTGGGGCGGGAAGTGCCTAAATATTTATTAACACTACTGAGATCAGTAGGAGAAAAACTAGAGTAGAAGTAAAATATTGATATGAACATAAGGCATATAATAATTATTATATAAGAATTGATACTTAGTACTATCTTATGAATTATATAGATTGAGTGCAAGGAATTTAAAGTTGAAGTGCATAGTTTAAAATTTGCCCGATCATCGGATTTGAGGTAAGGATATTCAGTCCTTCAGTAAGGACATCTCTTCCTATGCATGATTAGGATTCCTCCCGTTGTTGCCATCTGTTTTCCCCAGTTTTCATTTCATAAAAACTTTCATTGTTTGCCATGATATCATTTTAAATTGCCTGAGCTATATACATGCATGACCATGACCACCTAGTTATGGAGGTACCATAACCATGACACTTGAGGCACCGGTGTCATGAATCTTCCGCGACGAGAGTGATTTCTCGCGGCGTCCCTTCAGTTTACATTAGCCATTATTATTATTATCATGTGGGGCGTATGGGTGCATCCTATTTCATGTTTTGCAGGTTTACAAGGTGATTGTGGTGTGTGCTCTACATCCATCACATTGGAGTTGATCCCTCTACCCAAAATTATTTTATTAGAGGTCACCCCTCTAATTGAATGACGAGGTCACCCCTCTATGTATTCATGCACCTTGATATATGTTATGACATATATGAGCTCATTGGCATTTAAATTATATCGCATGCATAAAACTTATTACTTTTCAGTTATCCTTTGTTTATAAAACATCTTCCAGGTTTTCCATGACATACGCATTTTCCGCTGCTTTCATAGTTGATTACTCAATTTCAGTTATTCTTATCATGTCATAATATATCCGTTCACTGAGCATATTCCTCAGTCGTATTTTCTTTTCATGTCTCATATGACAGGTACGGAAGGACGATATTGGGCATCGTGAGTATGTGCTTAGGATGAGAGCTACCTTAGTTTTCTTCCCTTAAGCATTTTAATACTTATGCTTCAGTTGGACATATGTTTTGTCCTTTAGCATTCTTTTATTCTTATTTATGGTGGGTTTATGTGAAGAGCCGATGTTTGATTCTGGTTTTCCTGTTGGTCTTTATGACGTTATGCCTTATTATGCTTTGAGGACACACAATAAATTTGACATAACGGTCTACTTGTCAAAGTGGGTTGTTACAAAAACAGCCCAATTGTGAAAACATTTCAATTTGTTAAAGTATAAGCAGATATTATATAAAGTTATATTTTTCTTTGTCATGTTTTCTCCTGTTTAAAATAAAAAAATCATAAGAGTGTTAGTCACCGAAAGTTGTACACATCGGTGAAAAGAATTCAAAAATGAAAAAGTAATTGCAAGAACACCATACCGGTTATCTCATCTTAACTTTGATGCTATTAACCATTTGGCTAAAAACGAACTTGTTCGTGGTCTTCCAGAACTTAAGTTTGACAAGGATCATTTATGTTCCGCGTGTTCTTTGGGGAAAAGCACCAAGAAATCATACAAACCTAAAGCTAAATATACCAACCAAGAACCACTGTATCTTTTGCACATGGATCTTTGCGGGCCAATGCGTACGGCTAGTGTGAGTGGTAGAAAATACATCCTCGTCATGGTGGATGATTTCTCAAGGTTTACATGGGTAAAATTTTTAGCATCCAAGGATCAAGCACCAAATTATATTATTACTTTCTTAAAGATGATCCAAGTACGTCTTAATGCTACTGTTCGGCGCATTCGCACTGATAATGGAACTGATTTCGTTAATCAAACTCTACGAGACTATTATGAAAAGGTCGGTATTTCACATGAAACTTCTGTTGCTCGCACTCCACAACAAAACGGTGTCGTGGAAAGACGTAACCGTACACTTATGGAAGCTGCTAGAACTATGTTGATTTATGCGAATGCTCCTTTATTCTTATGGGCTGAAGCAGTGGCAATCGCATGTTATACCCAAAACCACTCCATCATTCGTAAGCGCCATGGAAAAACTACATATGAGCTACTTCATGGACATAAACCTAATATTTCATTTCTTCATGTGTTTGGTGCACTCTGTTATCCAAATACTAATAGTGAGAATTTGGGCAAACTACAACCGAAGGCTGATATTGGAATTTTCATTGGTTACTCACCCGCAAAGAAAGCTTACCGAATTTATAACCGTCGTCTTGGCAAGATAGTAGAAACTTTAGATGCTGATTTTGATGAGCTGACAGCGATGGCTTCTGAGCAACACAGCTCTGAACCCGCGCTTCATGAGATGGGAACCGGTATAATTACTTCCGGATTAACTCCCAACAATCCTACTTCTCCATCATTTACACCACCTACAAGGCCCGAGTGGGATGAGTTATTTCAACCTATGTTTGATGAATTCTTTGATCCACCTAGTAATGATTCTCCAACACCTGCAGCAGTTTCTCTGATCCCCGAAGTTGTTGCTCTAGATAATGGAAATCTGTCCAAGGCATCTACTGTCACTATTGAACCAGATGTCCCATCCCCCACCAATTCACAAACTACACCTGAATCATCACCCCCGCTCGTTCCTAATGATGTTAAAGAGGATTACTATGATCACGATTTAGAAATTGCTCACTTACAAGAGCTTCCATTCTTTGGTTCACAAATACCTGAAAACCCTAACGGTGCGTCTACCTTTTTTTTTTGGTAATGGGTTACCCCGGTAAACATATTAACTAAAAAAGCGTTTAAATACAAAGGAATGTGGCTGAGATACCACATTAACCTCAAGCTACATGCAGCTTGTTAACAAAGACTATGAAACATCAAAAGCCCTAACCGAATCTAGAAGACAACAGTAAACTAGATAAAAACCAAGATGTGAACATGAAACCGCGCTCACTCTTCAGCATCCAACACCACCATGATAGGAGCAGGATGAACCCAAATGAGTCTGCCTCCTTAAAAAACCTTACCAAAGAAAACCCAGTGGGAAAACCCTTGGACAAGGAAAAAAGAGTACAACACTCACCCGACACACCTATCATGGAACAAATCTTGAGCTCGGCACCCTCCATTTGTCAAGCAACAAACTTGACCTGGTAGATAATTTCTTGAAACGGAAAGAAATCAACTTCAAGCGAATAGTATCACATAGAATCTGAAATAACTGATCAACAGACATCCGCTTCTTCTTGAATAGTCTTGAATTACGTTCCATCCAAATAAAATAAGCAGTAGCAGCCAACATAAGACGAGCAAGAATGCTAACACATGATTTCCCATTCGAAATTGAAATAACATGAGCTAATATATCATCAATACGAGGTGGGACAGTATCCATACCACACAAGGTCCGAACCTTAGACCAAACCTGCACAGAATAAGAACATTCAAAGAAAAGATGGTCATGGGAGTCCTGCACCAAACTACATAAAGGACACCGAAGAAGGCTTAAATCCACCAATGGGCCAACATCCCATTGCTTAAGCCTATCCTGTGTCTTCAATTTCCTTCTAACCACCAACCACAAATTAATAGAGTGACGAGGAATACAATGAGAAAACCAGACAGCTTTATACCAATTTACTTCCATAGCCCGATCACATATGGAATCCCAAGCTAACGCCACAGAAAACGGCCGAGAAACACCACTAATATCCCTCCATAACAACTCATCTTCTTTGTCATCATTAATAATAGGCACATGTATAGAAACAATATTAGGAAATCTAGTATTCCAATCCTGCGGCCACTGCCAAGTACCATCAACGATAAGATCCCTCACGTTATTAGATAAAGAGAACCCCGATCTATTGATATTACGGACCGTGAGGATGTCCCGTAGAGGACATAAATCTGCCCAATTATCAAACCACATAGAAACACGTGGTCTGATTTGGAGAAGTTTTCTCCAGCCCCAACTCATGTCTCCAATACAAGGAACATCCCAAAAGCTTCTATCCTTTAACTTGTAAGAATAGATCCATTTGACCCATAAAGAATCTTTATGAGTCAAAATACACCAAATATGAGAAACCATTAAAGCAGCATTAAAATCAGAAAGCTTACGAATACCAAGGCCACCTTCAACAAATGGATTACAGACAGAGTCCCAAGCAAATTTAGCCTTACCCTTCTTCATTTCACCTTGACACCATAAGAAGCCTCTCAAAAGCTGCTCCAAATCATGAATAATCCGCACAGGTAAAATAAAGACTGACGCCCAGTAAATATTCATAGAAGATAGGACTGAACAAACTAACTGGAGTCTTTCTGCTAAAGAAAGAAATTTATTGCGCCAATCATTAACTCTACTCTCAAGCTTTTCTACAAGGACCTTACAGTCCCTATACAGAAGCCTGGAAGAGATTAGAGGAACACCAAGGTATCGGACAGGTAACTCGCCTTCAGCAAAAGGCATTATATGTAAAATAGTGCTCCTAACAGCAGTGGAAACATTACAGAAGAAAACAGTGCTCTTAGGGATACTTGGAACCAAACTAGAAGCAATTTTAAATTCCTCCAAAGCATCCATAATAACTTGCACAGAACCCAAATGACCCCTGGCAAACAAGAAAAGATCATCTGCAAAGCAAAGGTTAATAATTCGTTGTTGCTCACACCAGTGGTGGAAATAAAAGTCATCAGCATCAAGAACCCTTCGCTGCATCATGAGAGAAAGAACTTCCATAACCAAAGTGAAAAGATACGGAGATAACGGATCACCTTGTCTGAGACCTCTCTTTTCTTGAAACCAACCATATAAATTACCATTGATACAAATCAAATACGACGTAGTAGAAACACATGTCATAATCCAATCAACCATTATATGGTGAAAACCAAACCCAAACAGAGTGTTACGGAGAACTGCCAATCCACCGTATCATAAGCTTTTTGAATATCAACTTTAAAAGCACATCTTAGCGGACCAGAATTTCTATGATAGTTTCTCATCAATTCCTGCGTCAATAATATATTATCCGAAATCCTGCGGCCCGGAACAAAAGCTGATTGATTAATATTAACCAAAACCCCCAAATCCCCTTTAATACGGTTAGCAATAATCTTGCTAATGCATTTAAAGATAACATTACAACAAGAGATAGGGAGATAATCAGTAATCTTGTCAGGAACAGTAACCTTAGGGATAAGAGCAATAATAGTATGATTAACCTCTTTAAGTAGTTTTCCATTAGAGAAAAACTCCCGAATAGCACAAGTAAAATCAGCACCCACAATATCCCAAGACTTCTTAAAGAAAGCAGCAGTAAAACCATCCGGCCCAGGGGCTTTGTCATCACTCATAGAAAATATAGCACTTTTAATCTCAGAATCAGAGATAGCACGAACCATGTGGGCAGCTTTCTGAGGACCAAGCTTGCGAAGAAATAAGTTAGAAGTATTAAATTCACCTGAAGCACTTGATTGACCAAGAAATTGCTAGCACCTCATGAAGAACATTAAGAGAATCACGAACCATTTCAATACGATTACGAGCAACCCTACTCTTTACCGAATTATGAAAGTAAGCAGTGTTAGAGTCACCTGCATCAAGCCATTCAAATTTAGATTTCTGTCGAAGGAAACGTTCCTCATCAAGCACAGCTTCTTTGAAAGCAACTAAATAATGAGCATGATCTTCTTTTAGCAGAACATTTGATGGGTCCAAATCAAGAGCTTTCTGTGCAGCATCTAATTCCACACAAATCTTGTTGACACGATCATGAAGGTTACCCTGTTCAAACAGTAACTTACGTAACGGGGCCTTTAACCCTTTTAACCTTTTAACAAGCTTGAACATAGCACAACCATTAAACTTAGCCAACCATCCGTTAGCAACAACATCATGAAAACCCTCCTTATGCACAAGAAAGTTAAAGAATTTAAAAGGTTTAGGCTTGGGCCTGCTAACAGAAGGGATCCGTAACACACAGGGAGAGTGGTCAGAAATCCTGTAAGGTTGGAAAATAGCAAAACATCCTGGAAACTCATCAAGAAACTTAATGTTAGACATAATGCGATCATCTTTTTAAGAATACCATCATCTCCTTGGGGTTTCTCATTCCAAGTGAAATGAAGACCTGTAGCATTAACATCCATAACTTCCATAAGATTAACACACTCCTTAAATTCCCGCATGGCAATATTAGGAGAATAACCACCATTTGAGTGATCTTCAAGATTAAGAGCAGCATTAAAATCGCCCAAAACAACCCACGGTTTATCATGCATATTTTTTTTTTGGGTAAAGGGGATAGACCCCGGTAAAATGCATTACACCAAAAAAACGTTGAAGTACAATGGATGAGGGTGAAGTCCCTCATCTCGGCCCGTTACATAGGCAAAATACAGCAACGAATAAATTTGCTACTTCCCTTTCTAGTACATAAGAACGACATGTCGATCTTATGACAAAACAGGAATAAATTACTTCCTATGACTACGCAGCTTGAAATCAAATTGATCACTGAATTCTTGATAGAGGCCCGAGTATTCATCAAATTGATCATCATGGTCATCATAGACATTTAGGACCTCCTTTTCCAAAGAATGCCCGCCCCCCAACGAAGAGCTAGGAAAAGAAGATCCCTCACCAGGTAGTACAACCTCTTCTATGTCCATATCCGAATCTGCATTAAGAACGTCCATAGAAGAATCCAGTTTCGTAGACGAAACCTTAGCATCCGATTTGTCCCACGAACTACAGCCCTCATTATTATTATTCCCAATAAATTCAAGTATCGACTCCTCTTCGTTTTTCTTATCTACAAACTTCCTAGCATCAGCAAGACTAATATCATCATTAATATATTTTTGTTTAACATTGCTTGAAGTTTCATATAGAGTCGGTGCTTTGGTTGTAGTCGTGACCTTTTCCATGTTGCAATGAACATGTTTTCCTTCTTGCGGTTTAACCACCGCACGGTAAACAAGCTTAGTCTTAGGTATGTTAACACGAATTACTTTAATATAGCGCTGAGAACTAACCTGTTTACCGTTGTTTTGCTTACCCATGTCAACCATAGGCTTAGAAACAGCCTGTTTAACCTTGCCTTTCGTTCTTGATCGCTTTGGGTAATTAGTCGACTTCTTCGGACACAAATCCTCTAGATGATCGAACACTTTACAAGTCCCGCACCTAGGAGGCTGCCATTCATATTCAATATCAATCTTGGCCATAACATGTCCCTTGTCCACATCAAGGGGGATCTCAACATCAACTGAAGTAACAAGAGGTGTATCAGCAGAAACTTCCACAAGCACTCCTGCATAATCACTACGCCCCCATGAATTGAGACATATGCTATTCGTATGAGCATCCAATCTTAAGAGTTTACCCACCTTAGCAGCAATCACATCCAACCCCACCTTTTAATATGCTACTAAAGGCACGCTATGCATTTTCACCCATAACGGAACACTAGATACAGCTTCTTTCTCAGGTAGTATATTCGGCATCAATATCTTTAACATAATAGGGACCAGATTGATTTGCCAAGGACCACCCTTCATAACCTGTTCCATGCCTATGCGTGAATCGAATTGAAAAAGAAATAAGCCAAGATGAGTCATGACCCGTTTCAAACCAAAACGTCCCCAAGCATGTTTAACATAGTTCTCGACCATAGGAAACGCTAATCTCTTACCCACCGAATAGCCGTATAAGGTATTCACCAATCTCGATTTTACTTCATCAACTGCCTCCCTAGGAATAACAGCTGATGATGATATACGTCCAGTCACTTGTGTAGTAGTAGAAGAGCTAGCCATATTCACCATAGGATTAACACACCCTTTATCAGGACAATTAACAGCCTCCACCCCCATCGCCTTCTGAGAATCAGAATGCATAGTTGGACGACTATCATGAGAATTCATAATCTGATGTAAAGGTTGTATAATAGCATGCACCTGCTGCCTATCATTACCACTGCGACGCGAATCTTGCACCCTTACACAGCTAGAATCCTTTGTTTCATCCAAAAAATGAACACTCCTACGAGCCACCATTGGTTTACCATCTTTGCCTATCATCTTACCCTCAATGTTCTTTATCTTCCCAGCAAGATTGGTCAATAGTGAACTCTTTTTACTCGAAATCTCAACAGCAGGTCTAGTACTAGTTGATTTCCGATTTAAAAATCCTTTATCCATCTCTCACAACCCACTTATAGAAAATAAACAAGTAGCAATCACCCAAAACCTAGCGGAAAGTAAACCCTAATCGGTTTTAACACAATACGAATCATGCTAGTACCCTTTATGCTGCGAACAAAACCCTAAATCTGAACAATATCAACTAATAAAATCAAAACCCTAAAAAAATTAGGGTTTGTAGGGAATCGTCAAGGATAGAAAATACAACAGTCGCCTTAGATTAAGACTTGTAATATGCCCGACTATATCACAACACCAGCGAAACCCTAGCAACAAACCAAAGGCTTGCAGCAAATATATAAGTGATTTCTTGTTGTAAGAATGATCGGCCCACCCAAACAAACAGAACCGATGAATACCTAAATCCAAACGCAAACCCTAAACCCTTATCAATCGTGATAAACTTACACAAGATCAAATCAAGAGGAAATATATTTAAAAGGTTGCGAACTCCGAAAAAGGAAAAACGAAACCCTGGAAACAAAAACCCTAGATTGAACCTTGTTAAAGATCACAAACCGAAAAGGAGAAGAGTCTAATCGAATTGAATTGAAAAGTATGATCGGAAAAGTTGTTTGTGGTGGCCGGAAATCACCTAAAATAGAGAGAAAATTAGGGTTTTCAGCAACACCTTTTTACGGTTTATCATGCATAAAATTAGCATGAGAGATCAAATTAGTCCAAAGAACACGCCGATCAATATAGTAGTTATCTGCATAAACAACGGAGCAAAACAAAGTACGGTTATCCACACGGGTATTGATCTGACAATGCATAACTTGACTTGTTTAGGACAACACCATAATATCCACATTATCATCATTCCAGCCAAGAATAATACGTATCCCTTTAGGACACAAACCACCATTAGATGTCCACTTCCATCTACTAAAAATCTTATGACACATATCATAAACACCTGAAGCATCAACATGGGACTCCAAGATAGCACATACACTCAGATTGTTTTCATTAACAACCTGACGAACCTCTTTTCGTTTAGGGGATTGGTTCAAACCCCGTATATTCCACGAGGCTATACTAAACATTTAAAACAGTCGTAGCAGGAGTGCTTGCCCCTGTTTGATAGTTGAGAAGATTAACAGTTTCATCATAAACATTTTCAATCTCCTCCTCATCATCATCTTCAACCTGATCACCTGTTTCATCTGGTAGATTCTCAAAAGAATTGGAAGTAGAAACATTCACAACAGATTTACCTCTATTAGAACTACAGGGATAGAAACATTACCAGAATCACCACTGTTTTTATCACGGTTAGGATTAGGATTCGTACCAGATTTGGGAGGATTATCAGCATTGATTGTCTTTGGAACAAAGTTAAAAGGATTACCAACCTGGAAGCCCTTGCTTAAAGGAACTCCTCTCGGAATCTGACTTCCTTGCTTACCTTTATTATTACGCTTTCTACTCCTGACTTGTTGAAATCCATCATCTTGTTCCTTTACGACAGTAGGTGCCACTTTGGGAATAACACGTTTAGGACAAATTTCAGCCGTATGGCCAAAAACATTACATGTAGGGCATCTAGGAGGCTTCCACTCATATTCAACTTTAACAGTTTCTTTGGTAAATCTATCCTCATCCAAATCAGGAACACCAATAGTAATTGTCTCATGCAGGCACAATCAAATTTTATTTCAATTAAAACACGAGCAAAACTACTACGACCCCATGACTCTTTACACATAGTGCTAGTAATAGAATCAAGCATAATAGGCCTACCAAGATGTGTAGCAATCAAACTAATACCCTCTTCCTCAAACACTTGAATAGGCACATCGAGAAGTTTAACCCACACAGGAATATGCGTAAATTCCTCTTTTCGAAGACTAGTTTTCATAGTATACTATTTAAGAATGATAGGAGAATTACGAATCATCCCAGGGCCACCCTCCAACACACTTTCACTAACCAACTTGTGTGTCAAATTTAAAGAAAAAGAAACCATTAGAATTCATCATGATCCTATTTAATCCAAATTTAGCCCAGTTAGTTTTAGCATAATACTCAACCACATGAAATGCAATTCTTCTATCAATAAAGTAACCATATAGTGTATTATGAAATCGAGTATTAACTTTTTCAACCACTTTACGTGGTATAGAAACCTGAACACCCTCAAATCTGTTTTCAACAATAGCAGTACCAATGATAGTACGTACAATAGGAGGTTGTTTACTTGGACCAGCAGCAGATGCATAAGAGTTAGATTGAACACCAATCTCCACAGATTACACAATAGAAGGTTCAGCCCCACCATGTGTTACATTAGTTGCATTCTCACAAAACAATCTATATTCATTACCCGTAGGTTTGGGTGGAGGAGAGCCAGGATAATCAACAAATTTAGTATTAGGGCTCGAAGACCACACATTGTTATCCTCATTAGTACTAGCCACATTACAATCAGCATGTTCCAGTTCATCAGGTAATAGCTTAGAGACAAGAGGAGTAGTAAGACTTACAAATTCATCAAGAGAAGTGAATGGAGTTGTTTTACTTGGTTGCCGCAACGTAATATGAGAATCAAGATCAGAATTAGGGCTTGAGTGAACCCTAACCGATTCCAGTTTATCTCCCATTGCAATAATCTCTTTCTCATATTCACACAACCATTTAATCACCTCATTGGCACGATCTTTGTTAACCAAACTCCACAGTTCATACTTATTCATCTTTAAATCTGACATAAAATCATGAAAATCTTGTCTAACCCCAAGTTTAACACCAAGCAGATCCCTAATCGCATCCAAGCTGCATGATTCCATGTTGTTATTAATAGAAGCTGTTTCGGCCAATGGCATGTTACTCAACATGTATGAATCCATAATCAATACGCAACCTTAACCACGAAAAACAAACCCTAAAAATTAGTAAACGAAATAACCGTGATCCACCACTAAAACCCCTAAAAAACAAATAAATAAATGGTCGACTATTAAAAACAAAAAGAACAATTGTCGCAGAACCCAACTTAATAATAAGTGAGACCCTACACGTGATCAATGTCTAATATATAGATGACAATCATAATATATTGTCAGCCGACAATCATTGATTCCTCACTATAAATTAATGACAAATCAATGTCAACCGACAATCTAATATACTGATGACACGTGATCGCAAAGGTACAAAAGCAACCGACCAAAGAACTAAAACAGTAACCTACGAACAATTAAATTTCACTCGTGAACGCACACATCAAATGACGGCAGAAAAATTAAATATAAACCAATTTAATTAACCCTAAAACCATGCAACCAAACAAGGACTTTGTTAACTCAAGAATAATCATTGATTAATCGAGAAAACAGCATCATTATAAGGTATTCAGATTAAAGGAAAAAGAAAATTGGGTTATGAGAAGAAGGGATTTTTCTGGCAACCTCCTGCAATCGTTCACTCCCGACCACCACGGATTGAAACTCACAACACAAAATGGACAAAGGATCACCCAATCCGCAATATTATTGGTGACATCAATCGACCAGTCTTAACACGCCACCAACTCCAAGAACATACATTATATTGCTACTTTGATGCATTTCTTTTCGATACTGAACCTAAAAATTGGCAACAAGCCATGACAAAATCATCTTAGATTGAAGCCATGCACGAGGAACTTAATGAACTTCAACGTCTTGAAGTGTGGGAATTAGTTCCTTTACCCAACAACGTTGAAATCCTTAAATTGTTGTGGGTATATAAGGTTAAACTCAATGAGTTAGGTGGAGTGCTAAAGAACAAAGCTAGATTGGTTGCTAGAGGTTATAAACAAGCTTTGTGTATTGAATTTAAAGAATCCTTTGCTCCTGTTGCACGATTGGAGGCGATTAGACTATTCCTTGCTTATGCTGCTCATATGAACATGATCGTCTACCAAATGGATGTTAAGACGACATTTCTTAATGGTGAATTAAGGGAAGATGTCTACGTCAGCCAACCGAATGGATTTGTCAACTCGGAGTATGCTAATCACGTGTATAAGCTCAAGAAGGCTCTTTATGGGTTGAAACAAGCTCCACGCGCGTGGTACGATCTCCTATTGTCTTATCTCATCTCGAAAGGCTTCTCCAAAGGCAAAGTGGACCCAACATTATTTATTCTCAAGGAGGACAACGACATGATACTGGTACAAATTTATGTTGACGATATAATATTGGCTGCCACTAATCAAAGACTGTCTGACCATTTTGAGAAGATCATGTCCACACGTTTTAAGATGTCGATGATGGGAAAAATTTCATTTTTCTTAGGGTTGCAAATTTCTCCAAATCCCAGAGGCATCTTCATTAATCAATCCAAATTTGCTCTTGAATCACAAAAGAAGTATCATTTTGAAAATTGTGACCCCGTGGATACTCCAATGGTGGAGAGATCCAAGTTAGATGAGGATAAGGAAGGGATAGCTGTCGATCCTAAACTTTACCGTGGAATGATCGGCACCCTTCTTTATCTGACTGCTAGCAGGCCTGATTTGCAATTTGCTATATGCATGTGTGCCCGGTATCAGGCTCGGCCTACCGAAAAGCACTTACATGTTGTGAAAAGGATCTTTCAGTATCTTAAAGGAATACTTCATCGTGGTTTGTGGTATCCGAAGGATTCCTCTATTGCACTAATATCATATGCAAATGCGGATTATGCTGGGTGTCAAGATACTAGACGTAGCACTTCTGGCAGTGTGCAACTTCTTGGAGATAGCCTTGTTAGCTGGGCATCCAAAAGGCAGAAAAGCGCCGCGATATCAAGTACATAAGCTGAATACATTTCTATGTCCGGTTGTTGTGCTCAAGTTCTTTGTATGAGATCACAATTAACTGACTACGGTCTTGGATTCAACAAAATCCCGATGTACTGTGATAACAAAAGTGCAATTGCCCTTTGCTGCAACTACGTTCAACATTCCCGGGCGAAGCACATTGACATACGCTACCACTTCATCAAAGAGCAAGTGGAAAAGGGAGTGATCGAACTGTATTTTGTCAACACTGAGTATCAGCTGGCGGATATATTCACAAAGGCCTTAGATCGAGGACATATCGAGTTTTTGATCGAAAAGCTAGGCATGAAATCATTCTCACAAGCGACACTTAAGGAGTTGGCAGAAGAATCTGCAGAATAGTGGTGGTAAACTATTCTAGAGTATCCTTTTATCGTGATCTTGTATATTATCGTATATATTTAAACCACCAAAAGAAAAATACAAAAATATAAAACATACAAAAACCATAAAAAATATAAAATCAAGAAAATCCAAAAATATTAATAAGGCATGTCTTTTAGTACGGTAATATTTACGGCCTTAGAAATGTCGATTAAAATTGACACGGCGCTATAAATAGAGTCCGTATAAAAGTTGTACATATTTTAAAAACATGCCCATATGGCTTGTAGTTATTTCAGACAAAACCCGCTTTTCGCATTAAAGTCACCTATTTCTTACGAAAACATTGGCTCACAACGGGAATTAATTTTCTCGGGTATAGTTTACTTTAAAACCATACAAGGGATCAAGTTTATTTTATAACTTGGTCTAACACAAATCTGTGTACGTTTCAGTGCACTTATTTTGTAAAAATAAGAGAAATCTTATTGCCACCAAGAATCGTTCTTTTAAATCATTAAACGGAAAATGCTTTCATTGGTATTCGATTTCTTAAACAAAGACTACAACTCTTTAAATAGAAAACGGGTCAATGTTTGAGGGGGGAATATCTCAAATCATTCTTGTCATCAATACATCGTCTTCCAGAATCTTTCTCAGAAAAATAAACGGTTAAATGTTGTTCATCATGTGTTTGTCAAGTATATGGTATTTAGATATGCTAGCGACTGCCTCATGTGCTTTTGATTGGACCTTGAAATTAAAGGTTTTTAGGCAGACTCATTTAAGTGCATTGATTGGTTGTGTGTGCTCAATAGTTAAAAGAATATTTATGTTTAAACGAACGTTAAGTATTCCCATAATAAACGTTAAACTAATTTTTTTTAACTAAAATGAAACTGGAAAGAATAAGAAGGGACAAAAATGTTAATTTGAAACTTTTGGTTTAGGTTAAACCGTTTGACCCCGCCCCTTCTCCTCTCTCTTTCGTCTCATTATTCACACACAAACAATTCCCTCCTCTGTCGCAATTGTTAAAGCTAAACCAGACACACTCCTGCTTTGATTTTTCTTTGATTTTCGTTCAAAACATACAAGGTAACATTGATCATCTTTTTTTCTTTTTTAATTAAACGATTCTCATCATGACCAGTTAGGGTTTATAGATTTAAGTGACTTGATTAAATTGATTGAATAAAAAGGGGGTTTTGTTTCGGTATAACATAAGGAGATTGCGTGGATTGTGTTTATGCCCAAAACACTTACATTGTTTGCTTTGTATGTCGATAATTAGTTAAAAGCAAAAAGATTCAGACTTAGGTTGAGTATAGAAGTATTCCGAACAATGTTGAAAATATGTATTCCGAACTAGGTCACAACTTGGCATATTCCGAACTAGGTCTCAAATGCTCGTATTCTGAACTAAGTCACAAACGGGCGTTTTCCGAACTAGGTCACCAATGGACGTATTCCGAACTAGGTCTCAATCGTTTGTATTCCGAACTAAGTCACAGATTGATGTATTCTGAACTAAGTCACAGATTGATGTATTCCGAACTATGTGTGTGATTTATGTATTCCAAACTAGATTGGGTATAAGGATTCCGAACTATGTTAGGTATACGGATTCTGAATTATGTCATGATGACAAATTGCGATTTATGTGTTGGATTAAGTTATTCCGAATTAGGTGCTGGATTAAGTTATTCCGACTTAGGTGTTGGATTAAGTTATTCCGACTTAGGTTTGGTATAATGGATTCCGAACTAAGTTAGGGATATGGATTCCGACTTAGGTCTTGTATACACAGATTCCGAATTATGCTTCATTATTTGGGATTTTGATTGATATGCTTGTTTAGGTTTCTGTTTTGCATGAGTATTCAACCTGATGATTATTTTGGGTAATACTTGTATGGTCTTCTAAATGCTACTTGTTATGTTGTCAAGGAAAATGCAAAATGACACTTTTAAGGTCTATACAGTATGATATATATCTTTTGTGTATCAACGTGTATGTTTTATCTTAAGCAGATTTCATGGCTCGCACTCAAGAGCAACAAACTCAACTTGACAATGAACTAGTACTAGAAGAAAACCGTCTTCCAGTCACTTCCAATAATCAACGATTGAAAGAAGGTTTCATTCCATCACAAGCTGCATTCAGAATAGCTATCGAAATCCTTGATCTCACACCAATCAAATCTGCACTACGGTTTTCAGCAAGTGTTCCTGAAATTTACATGCATGAGTTTTCATCCTCTCTCAAAGCTATCACAAACACAAAGTTTTCCTTCAACATCAATCGTCAGAAGAAGGAATTTTCTCTTAGACAAATTCGTGAAATCTTTGAATTTCCTCCTCCTAAAGGAAAAACATATGCTCCTGTTCCATATTTAAAACAGATATTAGATCTGATTGTGTCTTTAGGTTATGATGGAGATTTTGTTGGGAATGAATCTATGCTTATTTGTTACCCCTGCTAGTTGATTATTCGTACCCCTGCTAGAGTAAGTTCCCCCTGCTAAATAACAAAGGCAGAGGGATTGGTTCCTCTGCTGAAGTCAAAGGCCCCGCTGTCAAAGATAAACATGGAATAGATTTTTACGCGTTTCAGTTATTATTCCTTAATACTTTCCAAGTTTGTTAGTAGTGATCTTGTACCTGAGTCCTTGTGGCTATAAAAGGACTCACTAGGTTAGCATGCAATGTGTGTCTTTCTCATTTGTATTTCATTGTCATACTTTAAGGTTTTGTAAACCCTAATACCATTTTAGGGTATTCGTATATCATTGATATATTAAAGTTCAACGTTCCAATCATATTGTTCTTGTGCTAAACATTATATTCCGCATCTTGTTTAGTTACTTTGCTTTGCAAAGTTTCTCTAGTGTTAGATTGAATTCTTTCTCTCTATCACAACCCTTAAACAAGCTATTAAGGTTTAAGATCTGACTTTGGGATCAACAAGTGGTATCAGAGCTTGTTGAGAAACTTTGTCTAAATCAAGAAGAAAACTCTCATAGCAAACATGTCTTCAGACTTATCCTCAAACAGCAACAACCACAATAACCTCAAGTTACCTATGTTGGATCCTGAAAACTTTGAATTATGGGAATTCAGAATCCAACAATACCTGAAAATGGAACATTATGTTCTCTGGGAGATCATAGAATTTGGTGATCAATTCAACAAAATGTTAGCAGTTAAAGAGGGCAAGGAAGAAGGTGAAAGTTCCAAAGGTAAGGACAAGAAGAAATCTGCTGCTCTGTGTGATAAGGAAATACTGGCTAGAAGGCATGATGTCAGGGCTCACAGCTCATTGTTGTTGGCTCTGCCTGATAGACATCAACTCAGATTCAGAAAATACAAAACAGCTAAGGAACTATGGGAAGCCATAGGCACAACCTTTGGAGGAAATGAAGCCACAAAGAAGAAGAAGAAGAATCAAATGCTGGATGATTTTGCTTCTTTCAAAGCAATTGGTGATGAATCAATTGGAACTATTTACAATAGGCTTCAAGATATGGTAGCCCAGTTGGAATTCTTTGATATCGAGGTGTCAAAAGAGCAGGTGAACACCAGGTTTCTTAACAGCCTCCAGAAAGAATGGTTTGTCTATAAGGCAATTTGGCAGAATAAGGATGACCTGGACAACAAGAACATTGATGACATATACAATAACTTAAAAGTTTTTGAACCTGTTGTCAATGAGATGAAGTCAAAAGGAACGATTCCCACCAACTCAAGTGGATCCACTGATTCCCCTGCTAACATGGCATTCATATCACAAAGCAGTGGAATCTCCAAAAACAGTGGTATTGAAGTAGCCCCTGCTGCTTATTCCCCTGCTACCAGGTTTGGATCATCTTATGATGAAGAAAGACCAGCTACATTCAGCCTTGATACTGCTTGTGCTTTTATAACATCTCAAGGGTCACAAGGATCTACTGTGTTGCACGAAGACCTAAGTCAAATCAGTAAGCAAGGGCTAGAAGAGATGGATATCAAGTGGAATATGGATCTGCTCAGCATGAGAGCCAATAGGTTCTACAAGAAGTATGGGAAGAAGATCTCAATCAATCCCTCTGATGTGGCTGGGTTTGATAAAACAAAAGTTGAATGCTACAACTGTGGCAAGAAGGGTCATTTTGCCAAGGAATGCAGAGGACCTAAGACTGGTAACAGCTACAGAAAGGAAACAAGAGATGATGATTCTGGTGCTAAAGCCATGGTAGCCATGCAGGGGATAGATGGAGCAAGTGGATGGGACTGGAGTGCAATGACAGAGAATGTGGAAAGAAATCAAGCTTTGATTGCTGAGGAAAAAGAAGAAGACTTTGCACTTATGGCCATGTCAAGTTCCAGCTCTGACAATGAGGTATATGATGACTCATATTGTACTAAAGCTTGTAGGAAAAATACTGAGTCTTTGAATGATCAAATCAGAAAGGTAAAAGCTGACTATATCAATTGTGATAATGATCTTGATAATTATAAACGTGCTTTAGAACAGTTAGAGTCCACCATAAGAGAGTTTAAGCAAGAGAAAGTGATTATAGGGATCACATTATGATTCTAGAAAGAGATGCTAAGGAGAATAACCAATCTATAAAGGAATTGACTGCTGAACTTGAAATTTTTAAAACTAACAAAAAGATAGATGAGGAAACTGTTGAAAAATTTGGAAAAGCTTCAAAAGATTTAACCAAAGCAGTTGAAATTGGTCAATCTCCTAGGGACAAAACAGGGTTTGGGATTAAAAATGAGCATGCTACCATGCCACCACCCCCTGCCAACATCCATGCACCTTTTCCTAGAAAAGACCTGTCCTGGACTGGTCTCCTTTGTTTTCAAAAAGAGGATGACATTGAGTTTGACTTGAGTGCTTATATACCCAATAATCTTGATACTGAGGAGTCTCTAGTAAAAACTAGTGTTATTAGGGATTTTGAAAAGGAACAGGTTGCTTTAAAACAATGGAAAATTGATAACCCTGTTCTATTTTCAAGAGAAGGAATTTTTGGTAGTGATTCTAGTTCTAAGAGTAGCTCTCCCAAGTCTAAGACCAGATCACAGTCCCCTAAGTCCACCATTAAATATGCTGGTATGTACAGGACTGTAAGAGGTAATCAAAGAAATTGGAATGACCAAAAGTCTCACCATTTAGGAGAAGACTTTGTGATTAACACCAAGCCCTGCTTCACATGTGGCAGTTTTGAGCACACTTATCAAGAGTGTAAGGCACCAATAGAGATGGTGGCTGCAAATCCCTTAAAGGATATGCAACCTAAAACCATTCTTCTAAATGCAGGGGCAAAATCCTTTTCCCCTGCCAAGTATGTTGCCCCTGCCTTGAGAAACAGGGTGACTGATAAATATGTTGTTCCTGCACTTAGAAAGGAGAATGATGTTCACACAAAGCCCAGCACCTCTGTGACCATCCCAACACCTTATAATGCATATATATCTGGCTCTAGACCTTACCAACACATGAATAGAGGCCAAAACAAAAGATGGGTTCCCTCTGGTAAGCATAGGGATTCCCCTGCTAAAATGGGGTATCCCGTGCTAACAAAGTTTTGCCTCCTAGGAGCATGGGAAGATGGGGAAAAGCTGTGAAAGCCTCAGCTCGTTGGGTTTGGGTACGCAAAAGGGGTACTCAATCTAATGGTGTATCTCTAGTTTTTGATAAGCTATCCTACATTGATACACGAGGTAGATCCAAGTCTGTAATGGCTTGGGTCCCCAAGAAAAACTAATTTGTTTTTCTTTTTGCAGGTGACAAAGAAGACAAGGGATGATAGAGCATATTGGGATAGTGGATGCTCAAGAAGTATGACTGGACAAAAATCTTACATGTCTAACTTTGTGCCCCTGCATGACAATGATGGTGTTTCTTTTGGAGATGGACATGGAACTATAATAGGAAAAGGAACTATTGTCACCAATGGGATGACCTTTAACAATGTCTACTTGGTGAAAGAACTCAAGTACAATCTCTTCAGTGTGTCACATATGACTGATAACAAGAATTTTGTCTTGTTTACTGACACTGAATGCTTGGTGTTAGGAAAGGAGTTTGTCTTACCACCAGACACTCCTATTGTACTCAGAACACCAAGACAGAAGAATATGTACACAATTGATCTCAAGGACATATCTCTCCAAGACAATGAAACATGTTTCATTGCCAAAGCCTCAGTAGATGAGTGTAAGAAATGGTATAGAAGACTTGGTCATCTTAATTTCAAGAACATGAACAAACTAGTAAAATATAATCTGGTTCATGGTCTTCCTTCCAAGTCTTTTGTCAATGAACATACTTGTGCTGCCTGTCTGAAAGGGAAGCAACACAGAGCATCTTGCAAATCAAAAACAAGTATGTCCACCACCAAGCCATTGGAACTACTACATATGGATCTCTTTGGTCCTACTTCTGTGGCAAGCATAATGAAGAAATTGTACTACCTAGTGGTTACTGATGATTTTTCAAGGTTCACATGGACATTCTTTCTATTTCAGAAGAGTGACACAGCTGATGTACTCATTGGGTTCATCAATCAGATTGAACTATCAAAAGGCATGAAGGTAGTCACCATGAGGTCAGACAATGGTGGTGAGTTCAGAAATCAGAAACTGGACTCTTTCTGCATAAACAAAGGAATCAAGAGGGAATTTAGCATTGCAAGAACACCTCAACAGAATGGAGTGGCAGAAAGAAGGAATAGGACACTCATTGAAGCTGTAAGAACTATGTTGTCCGATTCCAAACTTCCAGTTATCTTTTGGGCTGAAGCTGTATCCACTGCTTGTTATGTACAAAACAGGGCATTGGTGGTTAAGGCACACAACAAGACCCCTTATCAGCTGTTCAATGGAAGACCTCCTTTAATTGACTTCTTCAGACCTTTTGGATGTCATGTGATCATCTTGAACACTATTGACAATCTAGGTAAGTTTAGTGAAAAGGGTGATGATGGATACTTTGTGGGTTATTCATTAAACAGCAAGGGATATAGGGTCTTCAACAAGAAGACAAGCAAAATCACAGAAAATCTTCATGTGAACTTTCTTGAAGACAAACCTGAAGATGTTCAAACAGGTCCTGACTGGTTCTTTGATATAGAAGTACTTTCAAAATCTATGAATTATGTACCTGTTGCTTTGCAGAACACTAACATTTCAGGTACTCAAGAACCAACTGGTGCAGAGAAGTCACCCCTGAGGTACATGAATGTACCCTCATTATTTCCTATTGAAGTTGATGATCAAGAAGATAATTCTTCTCTAGGAAAAGAACAGCCAATCTCATCCCCTGCTATGTCACCTCCTGAAAGCAGTGGAATGGCTGAAGGCAGTAGAATCCAGGATTCCCCTGCTAGACCAATTGATTCCTCTTTCACAAAGGATCCTGTTGCTAATGATATTAATGATGCAGAAAGAGAATCCCCACTCATTTCATCATCTACACCCATAGCTGATGGTCCTATTATATCCAGCAGTGGAAGCAGAATAGTCAAGAGTGGAGGTCCAAGTTACTTAGAGCTTCATTCTGCTCACCAGCACCCATCTCTAGGTTATGCTGTATCATTTGGAAGTTCCTTTGAGGACTTCTTTCCTAATCAAAATAGCCCCATCAATTCTGATTTGGAAGAAGATGAAACAGAAGTAATCATGCAGCCTACCTACAGAATCAATAAGGATCACCCTATCTCTCAAATCATTGGTAATCCTGAAGCCCCTAGACATACAAGGTATACAGCAAAGGAGCACAGCTTCATTGCTAACATCACCATGAAGTTCAATCATGACAACATGCAATGTTGTCTGTTTACTGCATTTTTGTCACAAGAAGAGCCAAATAAGATTTTTCAGGCTTTAAATGACCCAAGCTGGGTTGAAGCCATGCAAGAGGAGCTCTTACAATTTGACATACAAGAGGTTTGGATTCTGGTAGATTGTCCCAAATGGGCAAGGCCTATTGGGACAAAGTGGGTACTCAGGAACAAAAAGGATGAAAGGGGAATAGTTGTCAGGAACAAAGCAAGACTAGTGGCACAAGGGTATACCCAGGAAGAAGGAATTGATTATGAAGAGGTATTTGCTCCAGTCGCCAAGATTGAAGCCATTAGATTATTCCTTGCTTATGCTTCATTCATGGACTTCACTGTTTTTCAAATGGATGTGAAAAGTGCCTTCCTATATGGAACCATTGATGAAGAAGTCTATGTTATGCAACCTCCAGGGTTTGAAGACCCAGAACATCCAGACAAAGTATACAAGGTGAAAAAGGCTATGTATGGACTTCACCAAGCTCCCAGAGCCTGGTATGGTACTCTCTCTAAATATCTCTTAGACAATGGATTCAGTAGGGGGAAGATTGATCAGACCCTGTTTACCAAGAAACAAAAGGGTGACCTTTTGCTAGTACAAGTCTATGTTGATGACATCATTTTTGGATCCACTAACTCTATGCTTAGCAAAGAGTTTGCCAAACTGATGCATGATAAATTCCAAATGAGTGCCATGGGAGAACTAAACTTCTTTTTGGGGTTGCAAGTTCAGCAGCGGAAAGATGGGATATTTATCTCACAAGACAAATATGTGGCTGAGATTGTGAAGAAGTTTGGCATGTCTAATGGAAAGAAGGTGTCCACTCCAATGGACAAGGATCATCCATGGGGTAAAGATGGTCCTGGAAAGCCTATAGATGTCAGGAACTACAGGTCTATGATTGGGTCTCTTATGTATCTCACTGCTTCAAGACCTGACATCATGTTTGCAGTCTGCTTATGTGCAAGATACCAGGTGTCACCAACAGAGTGTCACTTATTTGCTGTGAAAAGAATTTTTAGGTATCTAAAGTGTCATCCTACCTTAGGACTTTGGTATCCAAAGGAGTCACCATTTGAGCTGATAGCCTATTCAGATAGTGATTATGCTGGTGACAACAATGATAGGAAGTCTACAACAGGGGGATGCCAATTTTTGGGAAGCAGACTTATATCTTGGCAATGTAAGAAGCAGACCATTATGGCAACATCCACAACTGAAGCTGAGTATGTAGCAGCTGCTGCATGCTGTGGTCAAGTACTTTGGGTGCAAAATCAACTGCTTGATTATGGGTATAACTTTCTTAAAACCAAGATATTCATTGACAACAACAGCACCATTTGCATCATTAAGAACCCTGTTTTTCATAGCAAGACTAAACATATTGAAATTAGACATCACTTTATCAGAGATTGTTTTGAAAAAGGACTGATTGTCCCTGAGAAAATTGATACAGAACTTAATGTTTCTGATCTTTTAACAAAAGCTTTTGATGTAGGGAGGTTTCAGTATCTGGTTGCAGGTATTGGAATGGTTACCCCTTAAAAACTGATGTCTATTTTGTCATGTATGATCAGGGTTGCTTCACTACTGTTGTTGTATAACTGTTAGTCCATTTTTCCATCACTTTTTATTCCACTGCTTTTTAACACAGATTCCCCTGCTGGGAGTTCATTCCCCTGCTAAGAGAATTTTTCTCTTAAGCTGGGTTTGTTCTTTTTTACAAAAGTGGTTATATGTGGTTTTAGACTAACAATGCAGAGGTTCATATGGTGCATACTATTCTCATTGGTGAATCAGGTATATACTCTATGCTTCAGGGGAGGTTAGGTCACACCTTTAGGACTCAGGGTATCCTTAGGATACTCATATATGATCTTAGATCATATCCACTAGTGAGTGAGGGTTCAGGGTAATGAGGACTTGCTGCAAAGCTTGTCAGAACTCTGAAACATTGAGGCACTGTAATGAGTGCTTACACTTCTCTATTAAAACAGCTTGCTGTTCAAATACAGATGTGTGGCACACATTGCCAAGACTGACTGACCATAGGTAAGGGACAAGGTAGGGATGGTGACTGGGGTATGCATGTTTTCTTGGGTTAACCTGGTGTAGGGTGACTTATGTATTGACTTTTTGTACTGAGACTGTTGCTGAATAGAGGACTCTTGAGTTTCTATGTATCTATCTTGTGTATACAAGTGTGTGCATTAGAGCAGAGCTAGTTAGCATTGGTCTCTCCATGACTAGTCCAATACCCCTAGGAAATATTCCCCTGCTTTCATCTTTTCATTCCCCTGATATCATAACATTCCCCTGTTTGACCGTTGACCGACAATACCGTTACCCTGTTCATAGCCGTTGGGCCTGCTTGCACAAATTTTGGTTAGGGAATATTTTATTGTTTTTAAAAGATATTTAAGGCGCTTTCTTCGCTGATTGGTAATCTTTTCTTTATTATTTCAAATAAATTATTTTTTTATCAAGATTTATCTTTGATATTTTTGCAATTTGAAAATTTTGGTCCAATCACAGCTCTTCAATTCGCCTATAAAAACTTAATTCCCTTCACCAGCAGGTCCATCTCTCTCTCTCGACTTAATCCCATCTACCTCTCACCTTTATAAACCTTCAAACTATTTTCAAACTTTATCATGACTCTCAAAATTGCTGCATCATAACCAAATCGTTTTGTTACATGATGAACCAGCAGAGTTTGCTGATGCTGTGGCCTTTCTAAAGTCATCATACTTTAGAGTGGCCCTTCTCATCAATCCTCGAATCTATACCTCACACATTCAGCAGTTCTGGTCTAAAGCCATGACCAAAACAGTGAATGGAGAGGTTACACTTCAAAGCACTGTTGATGGTCATCCCAAGGTGATTACACTTGCCTCTATCCGGGAGAATCTTCTCCTTGATGATGAGGATGGGATAACCAACTTTTCTGAGGCTGAAATCTTTGCAGGTCTTGTTAAATTGGGGTACAAACTTTCTAAAAACCAAAAATGTAAGTTTGCTAAAGGACAGTTTGCCCCTCATTGGAAATATTTGATTTATACAATTTTGCAATGTTTGTCACCAAAAACCACTGCTTTTAATGAGTTTGGTAGTGAGATGGCTTCTGCCCTGATTTGCTTTGCAACAGGTAGGAAGTATTGTTTTTCTCAAATGATTTTTAAAGGAATGGTTAAAAATGTTTCAAGCAACTCAAAATTTTGTATGTACCCAAGGTTTATAGAACTTCTGCTGAATATGAGTGATCATGGTCCAATTAAACACAAAAACTATTTTTCAGCAACCAAACATACAACCAAACTATTCACCACTCTTCTTGCACCATCACCCCTGTTTTCTGGCAAAACCATTCCAGTCACTTCAATTATGATGAACCAAATTAGACGGGAAGAAGCCAAGAATCAAACAGCTAAACACCAACCTTCTGATTCCCCTGCCAAGAACCTACACCCTGCTAGTCCTTTACCCCCTGCTGATCCACAACATGAAAGGCGTTCTAAATCCAGGTTTGCCAAGTCTCCCTTGCCTGGTGAATCTTCACAAGCAGCCAGAGGAGAGTCTCCAAGGGTTTGGAGCAACCTGAGGGTTTGGCTGCCACTATTGTCTCATCCTCAAGGGGTGAGCAGGACAGTGACACCATCAGTAAGTCCTCTCCCTCACTCCATGATATCCAAAAAGGGGAGAAATCCCCTTCTAGGATTGAGAGCAGTATGAAACCTTTGACTAATTTGGAATTGACGAAAATGTGTATGAGTCTGAAAAGGCAGAATGCACAACTGGTACAAGATGTCAAAAAGCAAGGCCTGGTTATCAATAACTTGGAAACTAGACTTGCTACTCTTGAGGGGAGGAGAAAGCCCAAACTGATTATATCAACAGATGAGGATGCTTCCAAAGGGGAGGAAGTTCCAAATACAGAAGAGTCTACTCAGTACTATTCATATCCTGGTGGTGTACATGGAAAGATAGCAAGTGCTGAGAAAGGGATGGAGAAAGGAAGTGCTGATAAGGGAAGTGACAAGGGGAGTGCAACCAAAGATATTGCTCAAACATTGCTCACCATGGGCAATCCAGAAGAAGCCCCTGCTTCAAAAGTTTCCCCTGCCATTGTTGATCCCACTGCTGTAAGTCATTCCCCTGCAAAGAATATTACTCAAACTTTTGTTAGGAAGAACAGAAAGCAACCAGCTCAGAAGGGGATTACAATCAAAGAACCTGCATCTAAAGTGAAACCAGCACCAGCAGTGGATCCAAAAGACAAAGGAAAAGGAATCATGGTGGAACAGCCCAAGAGAAAATACAAGCATCTAACTCCTGAACAGCAAAGGGCTCAAGAAGCACATGATGCACAAGTAGCTCTCAGGCTACAACAAGAGGAGATGGATATGCAGGACCAAAGAATGCAAAAGATGAGGCCCAAAGATATGCTCAAGCAGGTTGAGATTATGCATAGAGAACTAGATGACAGGGTACCTCATGTTGGAGAGTTTCTTGATCAATGGGAGAAGGAGTTAATAAATGCTCCTTTGGAAGACAGGTATGAGTTGACTTGCCTTGTTTACAAATATCAAACTGAGTATCTGGAAAGAAGGGCAAATCAAATTCAGAGAGAGAAGTATTTGACTTCAGAGAAACGGCAACTTGAACACTACAAAGTTCTGCTTAAGAGACATAGGAAGGGGAAGGATGGTGACTTCAGAGATATGAGTTTTGAAGCCATAAAAAGAGCAGTCAGACCAGTTCTAAGATTGTATGATGTGGAGGATTGGATGAATATCAACACTCCTGAGGAAGCTGAGTATCTTAGGAGACAAAGTGAAATGCTACAAAAAGCTAGAGAATCTAAGAAAAGAAAAGCTGGAGAAACAACTTTGGAAACTACACAAGCAGGTGCATCATCTCAAGCAGGTGCATCATCACAAGCAGGGGCATTACATCAAGCAGGTGGAAGTTTTCCAGAAATTGAGAAGTCTGTACTTAATGTACAAAGAGCAACCAAAAGACTCAAGAGAATGGAGAAAGTTGGCACAGTTACTAAGGAGTCTCAACGGCCTTCAAATGATGAAATTGATAAACAGCTAATTTTGTAGGAAAATGATGATATCTCACCTAGTGAACTTGGAAAGAAGTTTGCTATCATAGAATATGCTGTTTATGAACACAAAGGGAGGACTTGGTGGAAGCTTACAAGAGCTGACAATACAGCACAGACATTTCTAAGTCTAGATGTCATGTTTCAAATTTTGGATAGTGAAGACTTAGAAGATCTGTGGAAAATATTGAAGAAAACGTTTGATGCAAAACCTCCTACCATGGATGGTGTGGAGAAGGATTGGGTAATATGGGAGTGCATGCATAGGATGTATGAGCATGAGTTATTTGATCCTATATTTGATGCAGTGAATAAAGGAGATTTGTTGTATTGGAAGCTGTTTACCAATTCTGGGGTCTATGAAGTAGTGATGGAAGGTATAAGTGTGTACTTGATCAATCATAGGTATTATCCCTTCTCTCAGGAGACCTTGAAGAAACTAGCACAGGCTAATTTAATTGTAGATGCTAAAACGCCTGTTGCTTATGATCTGGTAAGAATGGTTCATAGTCAGATTTGGCCAGAAAGTTTGTAAGCATCCTCATCAACTAGTATTTATTCAGAAACTTGTCTTTAGGGGAAAGCACAAGTTTAGGGGAGGATTGTTGGGAATAAATCTATGCTTATTTGTTACCCCTGCTAGTTGATTATTCGTACCCCTGCTAGAGTAAGTTCCCCCTGCTAAATAACAAAGGCAGGGGGATTGGTTCCCCTGTTGAAGTCAAAGGCCCTGCTGTCAAAGATAAACATGGAATATATTTTTACGCGTTTCAGTTATTATTCATGAATACTTTCCAAGTTTGTTAGTAGTGATCTTGTACGTGAGTCCTTGTGGCTATAAAAGGACTCACTAGGTTAGCATGCAATGTGTGTCTTTCTCATTTGTCTTTCATTGTCATACTTTAAGGTTTTGTAAACCCTAATACCATTTTAGGGTATTCGTATATCATTGATATATTAAAGTTCAACGTTCCAATCATATTGTTCTTGTGCTAAACATTATATTCCGCATCTTGTTTAGTTACTTTGCTTTGCAAAGTTTCTCTAGTGTTAGATTGAATTCTTTCTCTCTATCACAACCCTTAAACAAGCTATTAAGGTTTAAGATCTGAATTTGGGATCAACAAGACTTGTTGAATCCAAGATCTTTAGACTCAAATAGTAAAAACCATTTAATCTAGGATGATGAATTGTACATATGAATTAACATAGCGGAATTGCACAATTAACCATGAACAAGATGTTTTAACAAAGACGAATGATTCCCAAAGGGTTTGTATTATTGATGATTAACACAAACCACTCTAGGCATGTATACATTGAATCACATGCCTAGAGATCAAAGACTCTGTAGGTTACATTTGAGTAGTATGAATGAATGAATAAATCCTACGGTCTGGTGTTCCTTTTATAACTTAAGGAACCCAGGGATACATGGAAACTAAATAAGATAATAATGACTAAATCAAAGAATTATTCATTCTTATCACTACTTGACCAAATCTCCATGTTTTTAGTACATGGCAGGGGAATCTTCACAGCAGTGGAAAGTTTTGTAGCAGGGGAAACTTTCTTGTATTTTGTCCACCAGCTTGAAGTTTCTCCTGATGCCATATTTGGTCCTTCTTGTTTCCATAATGATTTGACTCATCAACTTTTGACCCAACAATCTTCCCCTAGTTGATGATGTCAAAACACTTCCCCTTAAACATACAACACCAAAGATCAACAGGCTGAACACTCTTTGTAGACAACTTCCCCTTTTTGACATGATCAAATAGGGGTCTTCTATGTAAACAACCTTGATTTTCAACGACTACCAACCAATACCATACTTCTAACCCAAGCATTCCACCTTTCAAAATACCCTCCATGAAGCACATAGGACTAGGATCCTAATAAAAAATGATTTTAAGCAGTAGATACTCACATTAGTTGTCGTAGTACCAATAAGCAGTAGCGAAAACCTTCACTTCAATGTCATATGTAAATGACTAACACTTTATCAAATGAACTTCCCCTTAAAGTGTGATAGTCATTGATGAATCTTCAATTCTGTAGGCTTTATGTAATGATTACATATGAAGAATATGAATTATAACTTACTTGATGATGAAGTAGAATAACCCGAACTTGCATTTTATATCTTGCACTAACCACGTGACAAAGAGGAGAATATACTATATCCTCATTTTTCATGAAAATGAGACACTGAGCACGATAATGTAACTCCTTCAAGTGATAGAGAATATGTGCATAGAGTACCATAAGAAATATCACATATTCCTAGATCTTGTATCACTTTGTCACTAGGTGTTTAAGAATAAAACACATACACGCGAAAATCTAATTCGTCCTCAAATAAAAGATAAAAACTTTTCTTCGTAATCAATAAAATTAAATCAAGCCTTTATACCTTTAAGATCAGTTGCTGTGAATATACCAAACTCCAAAACCTTGCTGTCCCAAAACTCATATCTGACAGCAGGGGGAACTTTCAAAAACAGTGGGAATCTGTTAATGCAAGCAGGGGGATCTATTGAAGGCATGGGGGTCGTAGCAGGGGCTTCTTTTAATGAAAACAGGGGGAATGTTTTTCAAAAGCAGGGGTAACTTTTAATGCCATTGTTTTTGTTATTAACTGTGCCAAACCCACACATTGTGGGAATGAGTTTATAACAATGAGAGTAAATAACAAAAACAGGGAAATTAAAAATTACCTCACTGTGATGTATCAAAAATCTGCACATTATATACCAGCACGCAATCAATGAGCAAATTAAGATAATATGACACACACAATGATACGTCCCTATCTCCACTTGAACAAAAGCTACATCCAAATAAGCGCTCCCTTTTAATCCACTGTTACTTTTCCTTTTGGTGTCTTGTGAGAGCCTTAGAATAAACAAATGCTCACTGTGAATAAACAAATGCTCAATAAACGTTTTGTACACATGTGAACATCATCACTTGTTTCCTTTTTCCAACGCTGACAAAAAAAACCTTTGTCCAACCCTTGGGACCACAACAAATAATTATATAGCCCAACACATGAACCAATGAAAAGTATTATGTTCACTTTTTGCTCACGTGACATAGGCTCTTGAGACCATACCTTGAACAATCACCGAAACATACTACATTTAATGGACCATGAATATTGCTATCATAAATTATGTGAACAGATTGTATACTTCACGTGTCCTTATCAACAGACTCTCGAACCAATAACCAACATCCAATCACTTTACAATCACCTTTCTTTTACCTATTCACGTGAAGACCAATAAAGCAAAAATAATAGTAGTCTGAGAGAATTGGCAGACAGAAACCCACTCCTATCATTGTCTTTCACTTTATTACGTCTGCTCACAAATCCAAAACAAATCCAATCATTGTTATTCGATGGTCCTCATCAGCCGTCCCTTTCATTGGCTAATTTTTCATGTAAATATACACGAAAAGCATATGTAACCGTCTGCCTTCACCTATAAACTCCAATATGTTTAGGGCTTTGAGTAATTAAACATCTCAATAAACCCTAAAAATCACCCGTATCTTCACAGCAACAAACACGAACACGAAAAACATCTTTATTCACCTAGATATCGAGAGCCACCCGCTCTGATACCACTTGTTGAATCCAAGATCTTTAGAATCAAATAGTAAAAACCATTTAATCTAGGATGATGAATTGTACATATGAATTAACATAGCGGAATTGCACAATTAACCATGAACAAGATGTTTTAACAAAGACGAATGATTCCCAAAGGGTTTGTATTATTGATGATTAACACAAACCACTCTAGGCATGTATACATTGAATCCCATGCCTAGAGATCAAAGACTCTGTAGGTTACATTTGAGTAGTATGAATGAATGAATAAATCCTACGGTCTGGTGTTCCTTTTATAACTTAAGAAACTCAGGGATACATGGAAACTAAATAAGATAATAATGACTAAATCAAAGAATTATTCATTCTTATCACTACTTGACCAAATCTCCATGTTTTTAGTACATGGCAGGGGAATCTTCACAGCAGTGGAAAGTTTTGTAGCAGGGGAAACTTTCTTGTATTTTGTCCACCAGCTTGTAGCTTCTCCTAATGCCATATTTGGTCCTTCTTGTTTCCATAATGATTTGACTCATCAACTTTGTTTAACACCTCTAGACTTGGACAACCCTGGAAAGAAATCTTTAGTATCATTATCCGATCTTTTACGCGAAAATCCAAAGGGTTTGATTCTATGAGACTCTCTCAGGCTCGTATCTTTTATGGCATCTACAAGAGACTCAATTTGGATTATGCTGCTCTCATATGGGAAGAATTTCATTATCAAGCCTTCAGAAACGTTAAGAAGAAATCTGGCCACTTTCAATTTCTACGCTTCACAAAGCTCATTATCAATTACTTCATGAAAGCCGATGAAGCTATAGATCGACGTGGAGGATTCTTTCTTAACTCAGAAGATGATGATTTCTTCATAGTACACATGAGACAAGAAGGACAAAAGATTGTTTACTCAGGTATTCCTGATCCTGTTCCGGATCATATGATGAATGCCAAAATCAAAAAGAGTGCTTCATATAAGACCCTTCTGAAAGAAAATGAAGAACATTCCAAGAGGAATTGGGAGAATTCAATGCAGAGGTCAAAGCTCCAAAACCCAAAGGCAAAAGGAAGGAAACTGATTCCTCAGAAGCTGATACACCAACACAAGACAAGGGAAAAAGAACAAAAATAGTGTCTTTATGGGAGAAAAAGGCTAAGGGAAAGAAAACACTTCTCTTCGATGAAGAATTGATTGAAGACATTCACGAACAACAACAGCCGTTGACTGAGAAACAACAATCCAAGCAATTGAAGAAGGCTTTAATACAAAGTAGACGGGATACGGGAGGTAGTGGGTCGAAACAGACAACAAAAGTCGTCTTGCCTGACATTGCTGAATTTGGAGAACCAGATAATTTCGTTGACGAACCAGTTCAGGATGACGAAGATGATCAACAATACGAACAACAAGATACGTTCATTGATGATATTCAACCAGAGACAACAGTTACATGGAACATCCACAAGGAGAAGAGTGTTACCAAATCCTCGTCTTTGTCAGATTCAGTAGGTAAGTACTTGAACTTTGACTCTCTTGAATCTGAAGTTACTAACACTGATCTTTCAACAAACCGAAACATGGTAAATGTCCCTGTAACTGAGGCCACGACATCAGTACTCAGCACCATTGTAACAACTCATGTCACACCTACACAATCAACGGCTCATCCAACACCATTGCTGACATCTCCACCCGTCACCCCAGATTTTATGCAAATCATCGAACAACGCTTGAAGGCTCAAGAGGTTAAGACTATTCTAGTTATAGAGCAATTAGAATCTTTAAAGACAGTCTATGAAAAGGAACTCGCTAGTCTTCGTGATGAATTAGCAAGCAAGAGAGATTTTGAAAAAGAAATCGACCAGCTTAAAAGAATTAACAGGTCGTCAACAATCTGAAGAGTCAATAAGAGCAAGTCTAGAAGCTACAATTAAACGACTTCGCGCACTCAGAAACAAATACAAAGAGGAGAAATAAGAACTTGTTCAAGCTAATGCTACACTGATTGAATCAATCGATGAAAAGCTTCAAGCATCTATTGAAACCGTACTCCCTCCTCTGTGAGATGAACTAAAAGACATTGCTGCAAGCAAAATGATGATCAAGTCTTCCGACACTCAACAATCCGACTTTCTCATAGCTCAAAGACTCACAGACTACGAGTTGAAGAAGCTGTTGCATGCTAAGATGATTCAAATCGGGTCTTACAACCGAACGCCAAAACAACAAGCACTTCACAAACCTTTAAAGACGGCAATGGATCAAGACACCGAGATAATTGAAAAATATGGCACTGTCGTCCCATACAGCACTCTCGATCTAGAAAAAGACGATGAAGATGCGGATGAGTCAGACAAACCCGATGAATCCTCCGAGAATGAAGATGACGATGACGATGACGATGAAGATGACAATGATACCCGTTTACTATAAGTAACCACCCCTGTAACTGTTCATTGACCCCTAATTAAGGGGGTTACGTTTTCAAAAAGATTACCATTAATGGTAATAACCACTTGCCAGGTAATCAATTAATATACAAACCCCTTTACTTAATTAATGGGTAAATTGATAGAGCAGGAGTAAGTAATGTTGACCAGAAAGTCAATCGGTCAATAAGTCCGCACCAGTAGTAGCGTATGGTCAACAAATGTCAACGAAGATGAACAGTGTTCCCTAGAAGGAACATGAAAGAAACACAACATTACTAGTGTAAAACCCGCATATAAATACCATGAACAGTACATCACGTAAACTTACGAACCAATTAAAACTTTCCATTTATGTTATGTACACGTGTCACGAATATTTTTTTTACGTTAAATTAAGTATATAAAAACACCTGATAATTATTGTTTATAATAATTATAATCACGAACATTAGAACACGATCATTTGAACTACGTATAACATTTATAAACACGATAATTATTACCTATAATAATTATAACACGAATATTAGAATACGAAATATACGAAGTATAAGTAACACGAACATTAAAGCACGAACTAACACGAATAATAAACACGAGTGTACATGAGTTATACTTTAACTATGAAAAGGAATGGGTTTGCCTTCGGCCTTTGTGGTAGCCGCGGACAAGGAGAAGGGGGCCCAGGCCTATTTAATTTTTTTTTTTTTGGTAAAAGGGTAGCATGACCCCGGTAAATAGAACCAAAAAAAGCGTTGAAGTACAAGGAATGTGGCTGAAATACCACATTAACCGCAAGCTACAGGCAGCTTGTTAAACAAAATGTTTATGACAGACCATAAACATTAACTAGTCTAGAATACTGGAAATATATAAACTAGACAAAAACCAAGACGATAACATAAAGTTACGAGGAAAATAATAAAATATCAACATGGGATCAGCCAGTTGGAGTGCTTGCCCCAATATGAGTATTGAGAAGATTCACCGATTCATCAAAGACGACCTCGACTCCCTCCTCCTCCTCATTATCTTCCTCGCTTACTTGAGCCCCTTCGTCAATACCAGGCATGGACAAAGATGAAAATTTATTAGATGTAGAAACACTGCTCATTTGAGCTTTAGCCTTGTTCGGACCATTAAGATTGCTAGACTGCTGCAACTGACCAGATTTAGTATTCAACTTACTACTATTATCAGCACTCGTACTTGTAGTATCCAAGTGAGTTTTGGGCGAAAAACAACCGTCTTACCTGCTTGGAAACCCTTGCTCAATGGAACACCTCTCGGAACTTGATTCCCTAAATTACCTTTGTACTTCTTCCTCTTGCTTTGCACTTGTTGGAACCCATCATTATCAACATGAGTTGTCACTTTTTCAACCGTTATAGGTTTAACATTTTTCGGACAAGAATCAACGGAATGACCAAAAATATTACAAGTATGACATCTAGGCGGTTTCCATTCGTATTCAACTCGAATTAACACCTTAGTACAACCAGAGCCTTCAAGATCAGGGACACCAATAGTAACGTTATCTATAAACTCCGAATCAGCATTCATCTCAATAAGACAACGAGCAAAACTACAACGACCCCAAGACTCTTTGCACATATTATCAGTATAATTATCCATCATAATAAGCTTACCAAGAAACGAAGCAATTAAACTAATACCTTCCTCTTCAAATACCTGTAGCGGGACATCATGAAACTTAACCCATACTGGAATACGAGTTAGTTCCTCCTTTAGAAGATTCGTTTTCATAGTCCATTTCTTAAGAAAAATTGGTGAATTACGAACCATCCACGGACCACCTTCCAGAACCGCATTAAGACCCTCACTAGATCCAAATTGAAAAAAGAAAAAACCTTTCTCATACATCATGATACGCTTAAGACCATGTTTTGCCCAGTTATTCTTAGCAAAATACTCAACCACAGGGAATGCAATCCTTTTACCAAGAAAGTAACCATATAAAGTGTTATGGTAGCGAGCATTTACTGTTTCAACAACCTTCCTAGGAATAGAGATATTAACCCCTTCATAGACATTTTCAGAATTAAACAAAGAAGAGACATTTTCAGAATTTTTAGAATTTTCAGAATTAAAGTGTTATGCCTATTTAAATTTTGACTAAGCTAAATAATAATTCACAGGGACACTTATAACACAAAATTTTACAAAAAGTTAAAACCTTAGCCTCCCCTTTGGTTAGTCTTAGCAGCGGCATCCCCAAGGAGAAAGAGAGATTCGGCTTGAGTTTTGATAGTGAATAACTACGTGTTCATGATCGTGATCCTAACCTTTGTTGATTATACGTTTGGTATATTCAAAAACCTTAATCCTTTAATTCTTTTTATTTTTATGTTCTTATGGTTTGATCTTTAAAAACAAGTGATTAAACATGTTATGGTTTTAACTAAAACAAAAGGAAAGGTTCGTTTGGTTTGTTTGTTGGTTTGACAGCCCAACCGAGAGTAATATGACTCTCGGTGCACACTTGCAACCACAGCCGAGACCCCTGTGGGGCTCGGTGGGTGGTGATCTCAAGCAGAGGGAACCATCAGCTCAAGCTGGTAGCTATGTGGTTCGAGCAGGGGGGTGAGAGGGAACCATCGGCTCAAGCTGGTAGCTATGTGGTTCGAGCAGGGGGAACGCGAGGCAGGCAGGGGGAACCACCGGCTGCAGCCGGTGGGAACCTTGTTCTGGCAGTGGCCAGCCACGGCGCAGCAACAGCAGTGGTTGTCGCCGTTGGCTGCGCAGCCACCAGCCGCCACCACAGCCGCGGCCATGGGTGGTGGTTGGTGTTCGGGTTTTGGTTTTTGTCTCGGGTTTCGGGCTCAGGTTGTTTACAAATTATTTTTACAAGATTAATTAAATTAATTTCATGCTTAACTAATTAATTTAATTAAAACATGACTTAAGTTATATTATTTTTATAAATAATACATGTTTAAGCCTAAGTACATTTTATTATTTATTTAGACTATAGTTTATTAATTAATTATTTAAAACATGAACTTATGATTAATTAATAAATTCCATGATTTAGGTTATTTTATTAAAGTAATAAAACATGCATAACCTAAGTATTATATTAGGCTTAACTGAATTAAATCATGACTTAATTAAATTCGTATAACCTATAGTTTATTACTTAACCATGATATGTTATTAATTAATAAAACATGTATTATTAATTAATAATCACTTATAACCTATAGTAATTAATTAATAAACTATGCTGTTAATTCCATGACGTATAGTATATGATTAATAAACACTAGCTTATACTTTTAGTTTATTAATCCAGCTTATTTCTATTTTTGGAAACTTCCTATTTTTGGAAACTTTCTATTTTTGAAAACTTTCTATTATTGGAAACCTGTATTTTTAGAAAGTTAATTATTATTACGCTACAAGTATAATAACACAAGAATACAATATAATACATAATTAGAAGACACGGAATACATGAATTATAAAGTATATCATTTAAAACAATAAAATAAGATGATAACATATAAAACAAGTTTAGAACATACAAGAGCCAGTAACACACTCAAATATCAAAAAACTTATACATGTTCCTTATTTTATGTAGCATTAGTGTGGTCAGAGTAGGACTTTCACCCTTTCATCTTTCCTCGTTCACTGGACATAAGGTACGGATACTCCGTCCTTCAGTATGGACATTCTCTTTCCTTATTAGGATTCCCCGTTTGCAGCCAACTGTTTTTCCCAAGTATTTGTTTTATATGTTTTTATCTGCTTAGGTTAGTTTTTTTTTGGGTAAAGGGGAATGATTACCCCGGTAAAATATATTACGCCAAAAAACCATTAAGTACAAAAGATATAGGTGAATCCTATATCAAAGCCAATTACATAGGCAACTACCAAGCACAACTGCTAACATCCAAACACCTACATAAAAGGACACTCCCTCTTATGACATCTATTAAACTACTTCCTACCACTATGCTGAAGAGAGAAGTCACGGAACTCCTTAAGTTGTCCAGGCAAATCATAGATCTGGTCCGCATATTCATCACTAAAAATGTCAAATTCATCTTCAAGCTGGTGGCCCCCTCCCATAGAAGACATATAAGCTGCAAACTCCTCAGGAGAAGCAAAAACCTCATCATCATCTGAATCACTAGGATTAAGAATATTAGAATATTCTAAACTTTGTTTACTTGATGACTCAACCTTCTCCATAACACCAATATCCTTAGAAGTACTTGGAGATGTTGCATTTACCTTCTTTGGATCAACCATATCATTATTCGTTGCTACAACCTTTTCAGCCTCTTCCAAAACCGCATCCATACTATTAAGTTTCTCAAATGAATTCTTTAACTTCAAACTCGAAATATCATCTTGTATTTGTTTAGTAGACGAAGTAGAATTCTTACCCGTAGAGGATTTAGATGTCGGTTTCATTACCCATACAGATTTAGGTTTTGTAAACCTAATTCCTTCAATTTGCTTATGTTAGTTTTAAATGCCTAAGCCATATACATACATGACCATGTCACCTAGTTATGGAGGTACCATAACCATAACACTGGAGGTACCAGTGTTATGACATGAGGTTTTGATCTACATGAGGTTTTGAAGGTGGTCCGTGGATGGTTCGTAATTCTCCAATTTTTCTTAAGAAATGGACTATGAAAACGAATCTTCTAAAGGAGGAATTAACTCGTATTCCGGTATGGGTCAAGTTTCATGATGTCCCGCTACAGGTATTTGAAGAGGAAGGTATTAGTTTAATTGCTTCGTTTCTTGGTAAGCTTATTATGATGGATAATTATACTGATAAGATGTGCAAAGAGTCTTGGGGTCGGTGTAGTTTTGCTCGTTGTCTTATTGAGATGAACGCTGATTCGGAGTTTATAGATAACGTTACTATTGGTGTCCCTGATCTTGAAGGCTCTGGTTGTACTAAGGAACTAATTCGTGTTGAATACGAATGGAAACCGCCTAGATGTCATACTTGTAATATTTTTGGTCATTCCTTTGATTCTTGTCCGAAAAATGTTAAACCTATAATGGTTGAAAATGTGATAACTCATGTTGATAATGATGGATTCCAACAAGTGCAAAGTAAGAGGAAGAAGTACAAAGGTAATTTAGGGAATCAAGTTCCGAGAGGTGTTCCATTGAGTAAGGGTTCCCAAATAGGAAAGACGGTTGTTTTTCGTCCAAAAACTCGCTTGGATACTACAAGTACGAGTGGTGACAATAGTAGAAAGTTGAATACTACATCTGGTCAGTTGCAGCAGACTAGTAATCCTAATGGTCCGAACAAGGGTACAGCTCAAATGAGCAGTGTTTCTACATCTAATAAATTTTCATCTTTGTCCATGCCTGGTATTGATGAAGGGGTTCCACTAAGCGAGGAAGATAATGAGGAGGGAGTCGAGGTTGTCTTTGATGAATCGGTGAATCTTCTCAACACTAATTTTGGGGCAAGCACTCCTACTGGCTGATCCCATGTTGATATTTTATTATGTTTCTCGTATCTTTATGTTATCATCTTGGTTCTTGTCTAGTCTATTTATTTCCAGTATTCTAGGCTAGTTAATGTTTATGGCCTGTCATAAACATTTTGTTTAACAAGCTGCCTGTAGCTTGCGGTTAATGTGGCATTTCAGCCACATTCCTTGTACTTCAACGTTTTTTTGGTTCTATTTACCGGGGTCATTGTTACCCTTTTACCAAAAAAAAAAGACATCCCCACGATAGAGTGATTGCTCGTGGCGTCCCTTTACAGTTTTGGCCATATATTTATATTATCATGTGGAGCGTACGGGTGCATCCTAGTTACATGTTTTTACAGGATTTTCATGGTGAATGTGGTGTGTGCCTTGCATCATTCACAAGGAGTTGATCCCTCCTACCTAGATTAATTAATTAGAGGCATCCTCTCTAATTGCATGATGAGGTCTCCACTCCAAGTATTCATGCACGGTGGAACCTCATGAACTATATGGGCTATTGGCTAGTTAATAAAGTTTTCATTTAAAAACATAAGTCTTTTCAAACTATAAAACCAGTTTTATAAACATGTTTCAGGTTATCTAAGGACTTATACATTTCCGCTGCTATAATGCTTATGTCATTTCATGCTATGCTTGTATATCCGTTCACTAGGCGTTATGTTCAGCCGTTTTCCTTCCATGTTCCCAAACGACAGGTACTCCTAGGACTTGAGAGTATGTGCATATGGATGGAAGCTATCTAGCCTTCATTACTTTATACATTTTTCATACATTACATTACTTCATTTCTTTTGGACATTGTTTAGTCCTTTTCCTTTACAATACTTATATTCATGTGTGTGAGCTTATACGTGGATTACCGATGTTTGTTTCCGGTATTTCCTTTTATGGTCATTTAATGTTTTTGGACATTTACCTTGCATGCTTTGATGACACGCCATAATTATCCTGTGATATTCTATTTATCAAAATGGGGTGTTACAATTATGGTATCAGAGCCAAGGTTTTGACCTGTAGGCTCTAAAACAAGACCTGTGATTAGTGGGTAATCACCATGGTCTTCCTAAAAGTGACAGTTTATTTTCAAGCATTTGTTTCGTGTATCATTGTTGTAGGAATTTTGACTAAGTAATGGTTGGTACAGGACTGGCCATATTTAGTCGCATGTGCTTTTAATCGAATCTTTTGTTTTGATGAACCGACCCATAGGCGTTCATCATCGTCATGTCATTTTTGGTTTTGTTTTGGTGAACCGACCCATAGGCGTTCACCCGTTGGCCATGCATTCATACATTGCTTCATGCATAACTTTTTTTTCATGTTTATATGCATATTTTTTTTTCATGTTTATATGCATAATTGTTTTTCGTGTTTATGTATTATGTTCTAATCAGCTTAATCATTCCATTTGTTTTATACTATCAGATGGTTCTCACATGTGAACAAGAACAACTGAATGCAGCAGTCCAAGCTGCTATGCAAGCAATGCTTCCTCAACTGAGGAATGAGATTCGGGCCGAGGTGCAAGCCGCAAACAATCAGCACCATCACCAGAATCAGAATCCTCCTCCTCCACCTCCAGCTACCTGATCACATGGCATGAGCGGTTCAATAAGCAGGGTCTGAAATCTTTCGAGCAGACTGACAGCCCCGTCGAGGCTGAGAGCTGGATATCTCACATTGAGAAGATCTTTGATGCAATGGGATGTGACCCAGTCTTTAAGGCAAGGTTAGCTTGCCAAAGTTTGAAGGAAACGTGCTTGCATGGTGGAAGGCACTTAAGCTGTCGCATAGAGGCGATGACTGGGTGACTAGCTTGACTTGGGCACAGTTCAATGAGTTGGTTATGGGGCAGTTCTTCCCGAAAGCTGAGCAGGATAAGATCTAGAGGGAGTATCATGGTATTAGGCAGAGAGCTAGGGAAAATAGTAATGAGTTTATGTAGAGGTTCATTCGACTGGCTGGATTCCTTGGCGCAACAGCCGGGATTGTAGAGGAGCAAGCGTATCATTTTCGCTAGGCTCTTCGCACATTTGTCGCCAATAACTTGGTGTGTGCTACATTTAATATTGTAGCACAGGTGGCATATGCAGCCTGCAAGCTGGAGATGCTGCAAGAGAGGGATGAGTTTGGAGAGGCAGAAAGACCTGACAAGAGGTATATTTCGTCATCAGCGGTGATCATTCCATTTAATTCGGTACTATCCAAATATTTATCCTTCTATTTACAATTGCATCTTTCAGGCAGAAGACTGGGGACCGGTCTGAACCAGCCACTCAACAGTAGAATCAGCCTCAGGGAAACGGCCAGACTCAGAACTGTTCTACTTCGGACAAGCGTGGCGGTAATGACTATTACCGTAACAACGCCAGCAACAACTCCAACAGCAGCAGGTCCCTAAACTTACTCATTTCTATGTTATATGCTTTATGATTCATAAATTCTGACACTTCACCATCTACTACCAGGAATAATGGAAACGGACGGGAGCAGGACCGTAGAGGTTCACAGCCCAACCGTGCAGCTACATCTGGTATACATCTTAAATTTTCTGCATTGTCCTGTGTGTACCCAATAATCATGTCTCACGTATACTTCTGAAACAGGCTCCGAACCAGCTAGGGCACCTGTTGGAGGGCATGCTCACCCAATTTGCACCACGTGCAGCCACAGACACCCAGGGTCGTGTTGCCGTGCTAGCGATGCTTGCTTCAAGTGTGGCCAGCCAGGTCATCACATGAAGGACTGCAGTAAGGGTGAGATCGAGGGCACTTATGCACATGCTGACTCCAAGACACCTCCAACTATTGGACGTGTGTACACTACCTCGCGTGACCAGTCCAACAAGTCATCAGGTACCATCACTGGAATCTTGTATATGTATGGTCAAGCTGTATGCATAATATTTGACACGGGTGCTACTCATTCGGTCATATCCACTGCTTATGCCAATCGTGTTAGGATATCCCTATGCCACTAGAAAATGTCTTAAACATTTCCACATCCTTAAGAGACTCTGTACGTATCACACATGGGTACAAAGATCTTCCCCTTAAGTTTGATGACAGAATTCGTTCAGTTGACGCACTTCCATTGGACATGTGCGATTTCGACATGATATTAGGCATGGACTGGTTATCTAAACACCAAGCCACCATAGACTGCCATTTATATCAGGTCATTTTCAGTGATGTAAACGCACCAGAGTACATTCACAACGGCTTTATACCAGGAAGGTCTGTACAGATAATTTCAACCTTACAAGCACGTGCATTACTGTCACATGGTTGCAAGGGCTTCTTAGCTACTGTTCATGATATGGAGGCTGAATCTCCATCCATCCAGAATCAGGCTATCGTGTCAGAATTTCCCGACGTGTTTCCTGAAGAAATTCCGGGCATACCACCTGCTCGTGAGGTAGAGTTTAATATTGAGCTCATCCTAGGAGCTGAGCCAATTTGCAAGGCTCCTTACCGCATGACTCCCATCGAGCTTAAGGAGTTAAAGGAACAGCTACAGGAACTTTTGGAGCGAGGTTTCATCTGACCTAGTGCATCTCCATGGGGTGCGCCGGTGTTATTTGTGAAGAAGAAGGATGGCAGTATGCGTATCTGCATTGATTATCGTGAGCTTAATAAGATCACCATCAGAAATCGATATCCTTTGCCACATATTGATGATCTGTTTGACCAACTGCAAGGTTCCAAACATTTCTCTAAGATCAATCTGAGGTCTGGCTACCATCAACTACGGGTGAAAGAGCAGGATACCACCAAGACTGCTTTCCGTACACGTTATGGACACTACGAATTCTTAGTCATGCCATTTGTCCTTGCCAATGCTCTAGCAGTTTTCATAGACTTGATGAACCGTATCTTCCATGAGTTTCTGGACAAGTTTGTCATTGACTTCATTGAAGATATTCTTATTTTCTCTAAATCAAAGGAAGAACATGAAGACCATCTTTGTACAGTATTATAGATACTTCGCCAGAAGCAGCTGTATGCTAAATTCTCCAAATGCGAATTCTGTTTGAGTAAAGTGGCGTTTCTAGGCCACATCGTATGAGCAGAGGGAATAACCATGGATCCTGCGAAGGTTGAGGCTATTACCAAGTGGCCAAGACCGACGTCGGTAACTGAAGTTCGCAGCTTTCTAGGCTTAGCTGGCTACTACCGTAGGTTCGTAGAGAACTTTTCCCGATTAGCACTGCCATTGAACAAACTGATGCGGAAAGGGGAGAAATTCGTCTGGACTAAAGAAAGAGAGAAGAGCTTTGAAGACCTAAAGCAGAGGCTGGTATCTACACCTATTCTTACTCTCCCATCTGGCACAGGTGGATTTCAGATCTATAGTGATGCTTTAGGGAAGGGCCTTGTCCGTGTTCTCATTCAACATGGGAAAGTGATTGCTTACGCGTTACGACAGCTTAAGCCTTATGAGGAGAACTATCCTACGCATGACTTGGAACTTGCAGCTGTTGTGTTTGCACTAAAGATTTGGAGGCATTACTTGTATGGCGAATCATGTGATATCTTTACGGATCATAAGAGCCTGAAATACATCTTCACTCAGCTTGAACTGAACATGAGGCAAAGAAGGTGTTTAGAGCTGTTGAAGGATTATGACATTAATCTACAGTATCATCCCAGCAAGGCGAATGTAGTGGTAGATGCTCTTAGTAGAAAGTCGGCTATGATCAATGGCATTAAGATAAAGGAAGAAATTATATTAGATTTAGAGCGACTAGATATTGAGTTTATGGTACGAGGACATCACGGCTACTAGGCTAATCTTAGAGTTGAACCCGACTTACTCTCTAGGATCAAGGAAGCTCAGAAGGATGATGGTGAAATCTAGGCAATTATTCAGAACATTGATTTTGCAGACGGGGTTTCGGGTAGATGACGACGCTATCTTATGGCAGGTCAGTAGACTCTGTGTTCTTGATGATCTGACACTCAGGGAGGCGTTATTTGTTGAAGCTCATATCACCCCATTCTCTATTCATCCTGGTTCCACCAAGATGTACCACGACATCAAGCAGCATTTCTGGTGGAGTGGTATGAAGGAAGACGTTGCTACCTATGTCTCCAAATCTCTTACCTGCCAACAGGTTAAGATCGAGCATCAATGATCTAGTGGTCTACTACAACCATTAGACATTCCAGAGTGTAAGTGGGACAAGATCTCCATAGACTTTGTCACTGGAATTCCATAGACCAAGAGGAAGCATGATGCCATTTGGGTTATCGTTGACCGACTTATCAAATCAGCTCATTTCTTACCGATCCGCAAGGATGACGCGGTTAGCAAACTAGCTGACCTATATCAGAAGGAGATCATGAGACTTCATGGTACTCCATCTAGTATTATCTCTGACAGATATCCTCGGTTTACTTCGTGATTTTGGAGGAGTCTGCAGAAAGCTTGGGGCACCAGACTTAAGCTTAACACGACTTTTCATCCTCAGACAAACGGGCAGTCAGAGCGTACCATTCAGACACTAGAGGACATGCTGCGAACTTGTGCTTTAGAATGGACAAGAAGTTGGGACGACTATATTTGCTTGGTAGAATGTGCACCATTTCAGATGTTGTAAGGCAGGAAATATCGCGCCCCAATCTGTTGGGATCAGGTTGGTGACCGAATTATTGACGGTCCGAAGATGATAGAGATGACCAACGAGAGAGTCGTTGTAGCTAAGGCGAAATTGCAAGAAGCTCGTGCACGTCAAAAGTGTTATGCCGACAAGCATCGTAAGGATTTGCATTTCAACGTGGGAGATCATGTCTTTCTCAAGGTATCACCGGCGCGTGGAGTTAGGCGTTTTGGAATCAAAGGGAAACTCAGTCCTCGATTCATCGGACCGTTTGATATCCTCGAACGAGTCAGTGAAGTATCATATCGTTTAACGTTACATCCGCAGCTTTCTCACGTTCATAACGTCTTTCATGTGTCCTTACTCAGAGGGTACAATTATCATCCCCTTCACATGGTTCAGTATCCACTCGAATAGATTTGTGAGGATCTTACTTTTATTGAGGAGCTCGAACGAGTTCTTGATCGTCAAGAGTGAGTCATGAGGAAGAAGACGATTCCATTCGTCAAAATCCTTTGGAGGGACCATTCCGAGCGGGAAGCCACTTGGGAGACAGAGGAGTCTATCTGGATTTCTTACCCTCATTTCAAGTTTTGATTCGGGTATGTTACTCTTTTAGCTTACGTTATCTATAATTCGGGGACGAATTACTCTTTTTAGGGGGGAAGAGTTGTAAAACCCGCATATAAATACCATGAACGGTACATCAAGTAAACCTACGAACCAATTAAAACTTTCTATTTATGTTATATACACGTGTCACGAATATTTTTTACGTTAAATTACGTATATAAAAACACACGATAATTATTATTTATAATAATTATAATCACGAACATTAGAACACGATCATTTGAACTACGTATAACATTTATAAACACGATAATTATTATGTATAATAATTATAACACAAAAATTAGAACACGACATATACGAAGTATAAGCAACACGAACATTAAAGCACGAACTAACATGAATAATAAACACGATTGTACATGAGTTATACTTTAACTATGAAAAGGCACGGGTTTGCCTTCAGGCTTTGTGGTAGCCGCAGACAAGGGAGTCAAGGGGGCCCAGGCCCATTTAAATTTTGACTAAGGTAAATAATAATTCACAGGGACTTTCATAACACAAAATTTTACAAAAAGTTAAAACCCTAGCCTCCGCTTTGGTTCCTCTTAGCCGCGACATCCCCAAGGAGAAAGAGAGATTCGGTTTGAGTTTTGATAGTGAATAACTACGTGTTCGTGATCGTGATCCTAACCTTTGTTGATTACACATTTGGTATATTCAAAAACCTTCATCCTTTAAGTATTTTTATTTAATCTATGTTCTTATGGTTTGATCTGTAAAAACAAGTGATTAAACATGTTTTGTATTTAACTAAAACAAGGGGAAGGGTTCGTTTGGTTTGTTTGTTGGTTCGACAACTCAACCGAGAGTGCCAAGACCCCCATGGGTCTCGGTGGGTGGTGATCTCAAGCAGTAGGAACCACCGGCTCAAGTCGGTGGCTATTTGGTTCGAGCAGGGGGAACGCGAGGCAGGCAAGGGGAACCACCCGACTACAGCCGGTGGGAACCTTGTTCTGGCAGTGGCCAGCCACGGCGCAACAGCAGCAGTGGCTGCCGTCGTTGGCTGCGCAACCACCAGCCGTCACCACATCCACGGCTGTGGGTGGTGGTTGGTGTTCGGGTTTTGGTTTTTCTCTCGGGTTTAGGGCTCGGGATTGTTTACTAATTATTTTTACAAGATTAGTTAAATTAATTTCATGCTTAACTAATAAATTTAATTAAAAATGACTTAGGTTATATTATTTTTATAAATAATACATGTTTAAGCCTAAGTACATTTTATTATTTATTTAGACTATAGTTTATTAATTAATTATTTAAAACATGAACTTATGATTAATTAATAAATTCAATGATTTAGGTTATTTTATTAAATTAATAAAACATGTATAACCTAACTATTATATTAGGCTTAATTTAATTAAACCATGACTTAATTAAATTCGTATAACCTATAGTTTATTAATTAACCATGATATGTTATTAATTAATAAAACATGTACTTCCATTATTAATTAATAATCACTTATAACCTATAGTATTCAATTAATAAACTATGCTATTAATTCCATGACTTATAGTATATGATTAATAAACACTAGCTTATATTTATAGCTTATTAATCCAACTTATTTCTATTTTTGGAAACATTTTATTTTTGAAAACTATCAATTTTTGGAAACCTGCTATTTCTAGAAAGTTATTATTACACTACAAGTCTAATAACACAAGAATACAAGATAATACATAATCATAAGACACGTAAAACATGAATTATACAGTATATCATTTAAAACAGTAAAATAAGACGATAACATATACAACAAGTTAAGAACATACAAGAACCAGTAAGACACTCAAATATTAGACAACTTATACATGTCCCTTATTTTATGTAGCATTAGTGAGGTCGGAGTAGGACTTTCATCCTTTCATCCCTCGTTCACTTTACATAAGGTACGTATATTCCGTCCTTCAGTATGGACATTCTCTTTCCTTATTAGGATTCTCCGTTTGCAGCCAACTGTTTTCTCCAAGTATTTATTTTATATGTTTTGATCTTCTTATGTGTGACAATCCTCAAATTTCACATCTATGTTATAAGCTATGATTGTCTCAATATGAAAATTTGGCTAGAAATTTTTGCTTTATGTACCTTCCTTGCTAAGATGAACTGCTTCTCACAACCTGAACTTCCATTACAACATATTCCTATATGTTGTCAATACAATGTATATATCAAGTCTAAGATCTAAAAGTGATATTCCAAATATCTCTAAACCCTAAAAACATCAATGGCTGCCAAAAAATTTCCTAAATCTCATAACCTAATTTTCTTTTTCCTTTAATCCGAATACCTTATAATGATGCTGTTTTCTCGAACAATCACTGATTATTCTTGAGTTAACACAGTTTTTATTTGGTTGATTGATTTTAGGGTAAATTAAATTGGTTTTTATTTTAATTTTTGCGCCGTCATTGTTTGTTTGCGATTGTTTGTTCTTTTTCGGTGGTTAATTGTCAAGTTGGTACGTGTCTACTAGACAAATTGCCTCGTTACTTTCAACGATTGTGTCGTTTTTATTTTTTTTGTCTTTGCAAATTAGGGTTTGGTTTGTTTGGGGTAATTGTGGTAGGGTCCAAGGTGTTAGTCGGCTGACTTTGAATCATCAATTAATTATTACTCACGAGTGTACTTTGGTGATCACATTTATTATTACTAACGAGTCTAATTAGGTGGAAGAATTGGCGGCTGACCTTACCTTGGTCGGTGGAATAAGTGCTTTTGGTTTATTTATTTCTGACATTTGTATTCGTGGATTGAAGTGATCATTGCAAGTTACTAATAGTCATTAAGTGGGGCGGCTGACATTCTAGGTCATTAGTTAATTAAATTGGAGTGGCGGCTGACTTTTGGAGTGGTCGGCTGACCTTGAATTTGATTATTAATTGCATTGGAAGGGGCGGCTGAGGTCTTGACATTATTAATCGCATTGGAAGATTTGTCAGCATTAATTGCATTGGAAGGTTTGCAATTACTGAACATCATCCGTCAGCATCGCAAGTGGTTCGTTTGATCGATTTGTTGAAGCTATGGTGGATTCGAGCAATGGAAGTGATAAGCCATTGTTTACAGGTTGGATGGATGCGGGTAAGGTGTCTACTCTTGAGGTTTTAGTAACGTTAGAGGAGATATCTAATATGTTTTCTATTCCTTTGAATACTGTGCGTGACATTGAAGTGTTTGCAAATGGTGTGAAGGCAAACAAATTTCCTAAATGGTCTACTTTACCTAAGGAGACCACTATGCTTTATTATAAAGCTTTGTGTGAACGCCATAAGAATTTAACTAGCAGCACTTCTTCACTCAGTTCAGATGGTTCGAGTGTGCACTCTGCACAAATGGCTAAGGAAACAGACCTTGAAGCTAAGGCTGCTACCATTAATGGTATGCAATCGTGTAATCTACATGCGGTTTTGAAATTATTTGGTGTAACGATTCGCACGTTTGCTGACGCGAGTGAATTTATGCATGAATTAAGTATGAAGAAACATCCGTTGTGGGAATTGATCTCACCTGATCGTGCTAAAGAAATTCTGATGTTACTTTGCAGATTTAAAGGTGATATGGTTACGTCTACTAATGGAGGTATTAATGCAGTCTCTTCTTTGTTTAATGAAAATGTCTATGAAGGGGTTAATATCTCTATTCCTAGGAAGGTTGTTGAAACAGTAAATGCTCGCTACCATAACACTTTATATGGTTACTTTCTTGGTAAAAGGATTGCATTCCCTGTGGTTGAGTATTTTGCTAAGAATAACTGGGCAAAACATGGTCTTAAGCGTATCATGATGAATGAGAAAGGTTTCTTCTTTTTTCAATTTGGATCCAGTGAGGGTCTTAATGCGGTTCTGGAAGGTGGTCCGTGGATGGTTCGTAATTCACCAATTTTTCTTAAGTAATGGACTATGAAAACAAATCTTCTAAAGAAGGAACTAACTCGTATTCCGGTATGGGTTAAGTTTCATGATGTCCCGCTACAGGTATTTGAAGAGGAAGGTATTAGTTTAATTGCTTCGTTTCTTGGTAAGCTTATTATGATGGATAATTATACTGATAATATGTGCAAAGAGTCTTGGGGTCGTTGTAGTTTTGCTCGTTGTCTTATTGAGATGAATGCTGATTCGGAGTTTATAGATAACGTTACTATTGGTGTCCCTGATCTTGAAGGCTCTGGTTGTACTAAGGAGTTAATTCGAGTTGAATACGAATGGAAACCGCCTAGATGTCATACTTGTAATATTTTTGGTCATTCCGTTGATTCTTGTCCGAAAATTGTTAAACCTATAACGGTTGAAAAAGTGACAACTCATGTTGATAATGATGGGTTCCAACAAGTGCAAAGCAAGAGGAAGAAGTACAAAGGTAATTTAGGGAATCAAGCTACGAGAGGTGTTCCATTGAGCAAGGGTTTCCAAGCAGGTAAGACGGTTGTTTTTCGCCCAAAAACTCACTTGGATACTACAAGTACGAGTGCTGATAATAGTAGTAAGTTGAATACTAAATCTGGTCAGTTGCAGCAGTCTAGCAATCTTAATGGTCCGAACAAGGCTAAAGCTCAAATGAGCAGTGTGTCTACATCTAATAAATTTTCATCTTTGTCCATGCCTGGTATTGACGAAGGGGCTCAAGTAAGCGAGGAAGATAATGAGGAGGAGGAGGGAGTCGAGGTCGTCTTTGATGAATCGGTGAATCTTCTCAATACTCATATTGGGGCAAGCACTCCTGGCTGATCGCATGTTGATATTTTATTATCTTCCTTGTAACTTTATGTTATCGTCTTGGTTTTTGTCTAGTTTATATATTTCCAGTATTCTAGACTAGTTAATGTTTATGGCCTGTCGTAAACATTTTGTTTAACAAGCTGCCTGTAGCTTGCGGTTAATGTGGTATTTCAGCCACATTCCTTGTACTTCAACGCTTTTTTTGGTTCTATTTACCGGGGTCATTGCTACCCTTTTACCAAAAAAAAAAGATCTAAAAGTGATCTAATAAGTTCAATATTAATAAGAACATCTCAAATATAATTGTGATGCCCCAAATTCTCTTAGAAACCCCAGAATCCCTATAAATGAGTTATAAACTCAAGAATGGTAAACTATGAATGAAGAATACATGTGAGTAAGTCATTATGGAATATAAAAAGTTATAAACTATACTTTAAAGACATAAAAATACCTAAGAATAGCAAGAACAAACCATACAAAGCTAAGTACAAGTAATTGTACATAATAGTCTAGATCACCACCTAAAAATGCTTGATAAACAATATTTCAAGCAGTGTAACTACATAAAATCTATGTGCTAGTATCAAAAACATTATACTAATTACAATCTATCATATAAAGGAAATTTAATTGATCACAAAACGCTAATATTCACTAATCCAAGGCTGATTACAAGTTAAGACCTAGTAACCAAGATTAGCATATAAAATCCATTATACATTAAATTAGAGTCTAATCTTTTGCCATTAATTATAAAACTCAACTATATATGATATTGAGAATATACATTTATTTCAAGTCAAGTTACAATTTGGTAAAGCATAAAGTACAAGTTATCAAAGCATAGGATCTTAAGCTCCTATAATTGTCCCTAGAATATGATCAACCTATACAAACCCTTAAACTAAAAATGTAGAATCCCTAGAAGTCATAAACATACTATATAAGCCCTAGAATAAGTTTCTTTTTTTCTTAACGGTTAATTTATTAAGAAAAGGCCACAAAGGCAGAATTACAAAAAGCTCCAAGCTTAACAAAAATTAGATAGGGACACACCCCCACTAACAAGCTTGAGAAAACAAAACATTGGCATGGACAACATTACATGCTCAATCACATGAACAACCAATCACTCAATAACAGTAAAGGCAATGGACAAATCCCATGCTCAATACTCAAACAACAAAAACAAGCAACTAGATAAAAACTAAATACCTAGCTGCATCCCATATCACATACTACTTGATCCCTATTTAACAAAGACCAAGCTTCTGCATATCCATGGCACTTCAAAAAAGACTTGTTCATAAGCTTGATATGGAAAACCACTTCAAAATACATGGTAGTTTTGATTCAACCACAAAGGGAAGCAACCTCCACTACCAATCCATCCCCCATGGATATAACCATACCCAAAACTATGACACAAGATTAGTAAGCAAAAAGTGACTTACTCACCAATCGCCATAAAAAACAATGCAGGATAAAAAAGGAGAGGTGCCAGTGTAGCACATCAAGCTTATTGCCTCCTCAAAACCCCCATTTATGTAAAACCCAGTGGGAAACCATAGAAGGGGGAAAGAGTACAACTAAGCCTGAATCCTCTCACACGATGCTGTAAACCTACATATCCATCATCACAACACTTAACAGATACAAGGATTACAAAGGTGGATAGAGCATCACATAACACAAGTTTGGAATCTAGAAAATTGTACAAAGAGTAAGTAAAAGGCAGAGAAAGAAACCATACCTTGCAAGAAGGCATAGCACCCAACTCCCCTAAAATAGACTCAAATGTCCACTAATAGCACATCAAACGTTTCCCAAACAATATCCAAAAAACTGCCCACCCAAACCCTCCACATAAGAGGAAAAACCAAGGAAGTTATCATACCTGATCAGATACCAATACATGGAAAGAAGATCATAGCAACAGCCCAGCAGGGGTAATAACCAGCATCTATAAACAGACACCAGCAGGACCCAACCTGCAAGAACAAGCCACAATCCCAAACAACAATTCCTGCTAAAGTCATAGATTAAACATAAATGTACCCAATTCCTATTGCAATCCCAAAGCCCAGTCCCACCAAAGGACCAGCCAAACCAAATCAGATAAATAAACTCACAACACATTAGTTCATCATTTGGTCCCCTATCTCAAAGTTAACTCTCTAAATAGAGTTAATACCATTGATCAATTTGTTATTCCATATCGCAGCTAGATTAGAGACTTCAACAGAAGGTTTAACCACAAGACTTAAAAGCTTAAGCCTAATAGAGTTTATAATAATCTTAGTTAGACCATCAACATCTCTAAAAGTCATTCCCATCCTTCTATTATTCCTCTCCTGCCACAAAAAATAAATACAAGCACCAAAAACCATTCTCTGAATTACACTCCATATACTGTTTCTGGCCGGATAGTTAACAAGACTAGATATAGCATTTGTCCAAGTATTGCCCACATGATCCATTCTAGCCATAGGCTTAAGCCTTTGCTATAGTCTCTTAGAAAACACACATGAGAAAAATAAATGACTATGAGATTCACTATTATCTCCACATAAAAAACACGAAATTACACTAACATTAAACCACTTGGCAAGCCTATCACTAGTTTTGAGCTTCTCTTTGACAGCGTAACCAAGCAATAAATGCATGTCTAGGGATACATTGAGTGAACCAAATATGTTTGTGCCATATAACATCAGGACCATCAATCTTAAGTGCTCTCCACACCTCAGTAGCACTAAACTTCCTTTCTATTCCTTTCTTATCCCATCAAACAGTTAAATCTTTACAATATACTCTAATATCAGGCACCGGGACCTCAAGAATATCATCAAACTCCCCAATCCAGTCAATAGGCCAAGCCCAAGATCCATTAACAATAAGATCACTCACACTATTATTTAAAGATAAACCATCCTGTTTAATAATAGCATGGTAAATGAACTTACTAATAGGAGCCCTAGCATGCCATTTATCAGCCCACACATTACAAGATTTACCATCTCCTATCTTAACAAACACAAACTCTTTAATCATGTCTCTTAAAGATAACATGTGTTTCCAACACCAAGACATACCTCTCGTAGCTTTAATATCCCAAATGTTTTGTCCCTTTAGCTTATGGAGTTTCACCCATTTAACCCAGACAGAGTCCTTATCACATAGGACATGCCAAAGGTGTTTAACCATAAGAGCAATGTTCCAACTATGCATCGATTTAAGACCTAAATCCCCTTGACTTTTAGGTTTACAAATATCATCCCATTTTACACTAACGAGGGCACCCGTCTTCCTGTTATTCCCCCACAAAAAATTACTTAAGAGAATATCTATATCATCACACACAGCAAGAGGAAGGATAAACAAAGATCCCCAATACACTTGCATTGAAGAAAGAACAGATGCAATAAGTTGTAATCCACCAGCAAATGAGAGACATTTGTTCTTCCAAGAGTTTAATTTATTTTGAACAACCTCTAAGAGGTAACTGCAATCCCTCTTAGTAATCTTCTTAGACACCAAAGGAACACCTAAATACCTAATGGGCAAATTACCCTCGGTAAAAGGCATAACCATTAAGATATCATTCTTCACATCAATGGGGATATTACAAAAGAAAACGTTACTCTTACTCATACTAGGATATAAACCAGAAGAAAGAGTAGACTCATCTAAACCCCTCCTAAGTATAGAAGCAGACACCATATCACCATGACAAAGCATAAGCAGGTCATCAGCAAAACATAGACTATTAATCTTTAATTTTTGACATCCAGAATGATACTTGAATCTCTTATCTAGTCTAATTTGCCGTTTAACCATAAGATTTATAACTTCCATAACCAAAGTAAAAAGGTATGGTGATATAGGATCACCCTGCCTTAAACCCCTTTTAGATTTAAAATATCCGTGAGTCTCTCCATTAATACACACAGAAAAACAAGCAGTTTCAAGACACGTCATGATCCAATGGATCATAACAGGATGAAAACCAAATTCCTTAAGACAATTTTTTAGAAAACTCCAACTAACCGTATCATAAGCTTTCTGTATATCAATTTTAAACACACAATTCCTGATGCCACATTCCCAATTGTAGCTTTCCATAAATTCCTGAGCAAGCAATATATTATCACTAATAAGCCTACCTTGTATAAAAGCACTTTGATTTATATCAACTAATTCACTAAGAACCGGCTTAATCCTATTAGTGATAACCTTACTAATAATCTTATAAAACACATTGCAACAGGAAATGGGCCTATAGTCAGTAACTTTAGCAGGAACAACAATTTTAGGGATAAGGGATATAAGAGTAGCATTAACCTGTCCAAGCATCTTCCCACTAGTGTAGAATTCCCTTACAGCAGAGCAAACATCATACTTCACCACCTCCCATACAGCCTTAAAAAACTTTGAAGTGTAGCCGTCTGGTCCGGAAGCTTTGTTGTCTTCAATACTATTCAGGGCCACTCTAATTTCAGCATCAGATATTGGTTTGATCATGTCCAAAGCCTTATTCCTACTTAGCTTATTAACAAATAAGCCAGCCGAGTCTTCAATGGCATAAACCTCATCACAAGTACCAAAGAATTTACTCAAATGTTCCACAAACTTCTCAACAACTTCATCACCATAACAAGTCTTACCATCAATATCATAAATCGCCTGGATTCTGTTTCTGCTAACCCTACCTCTAATCACGTTATGAAAATATTTACTATTTGTATCACCATCCTTGAGCCACTCCACTTTAGATGAGTTTACTCTTAATGATCTCCTTAAACTCCCTTTTATCCGCAATATAGTTCATGAATCCGAATGACTTTTGTTTAAACACACTAACCTCTGGTAAACATAAAACAGCAGGGCAGTGGTCTGAAGATAGAAAAGGCATAAAGTTGGCAAAACTACTAGGATATTGGTCAACAAAATAAGAGTTACCCATTAGCCTATCTAATTTCTTAAAGATACCAAGCTCGGGATTTCTCATTCTCTGAATCCAGGTATAAAACATACCACTACTCGTAACATCTTCCATACCCAACTGCTCCATACACTCAACAAAATCCCTTCTTTCCTCAAACCTAATGTAGACACCACTAGAATTTTCATTAGTTCTTAATATAACATTGAAGTCACCCAACCACACCCAAGGACAGTTACCAACTACCATCGAATGCTCAACCAGGTTACTCCAAAGCCTACGTCTAGGATTCAAATAGTTTTCCCCTTAAATTACAGACACAAATAATTTCCTATTATCTTTCAAGAAAGTAACCAAATAATGCATAACCTGATCCATTTGAGAAATCAACTGAGCAACAACTAGTTTAGTGTCCCATTCAAAAGCGATCCTACAACCTTTAGGACTATCCGTAAAATTAGAACACCAAGACCAGTTACCAAACACATTATCACAAACCTTGTTAACCATATTTTTTCGGAGTTGAGTCTCAATGATAACCAAAAAACATATGCCATTATCTCTTACAAAATTACGGATTTCAGTCTGTCTAAGGGTATTTCCCAAACCCTTAACGTTCCATGAAGCAATCTTAACACTCATTATTAACAGGTGAGAGGGTGCAGACATACCCTGCATCTGATTAAAGTCAGCGTCCAATACATTTGAGACAACATTGCTTGCCATAAACTGAGCATTGCTACTCAAATCTACAACCACATCTTCTTCCATATCACCACCGTTATCACTCTGAATAGCTGCAAGGCCTAGGTCAAAAGCTCTATCACCAATGGGTGCCTTGTAGAAGTCAATATTTTCCTCAAACCATGAGTTCAACTAAACGGAAGTGAATACACGACCCGTTTTGAAAAATAACTCTACCTCAGCAAACTGCTTTCTAAGCTCAAGAACACTAATCCTGTCTAACTCATCATTATAAACTTCCTCATAAGCTTCTTGATATGCTTCATCTTCCGATAATCTCTTCTCAACCATAACCGCTTTATAATTCTGATCAGCTACATTCTTACTCTCTATAGCTATCATTTTATTACTATGAATAATTTGCTTCTTAATAATATCAATCTTGGACCTTAACTCATTAACAGACGCCTTTTTGACCACCTCTTTCATTTTCTTGATAAAGTACTCCCTTAATGTATCATCCCAACACTTTTTCTCTACAACAGATATCAAAACACCCATTTCACAACACATATCTATCTTCCTTTTCATATTTTCCCATTCTAAAACCTTATCAACACCTTCCTCATCTCCTAACATATCAAATCTATTTTGACTATTACTTGATGCTTCAACATTATTCTCCTTTCTACTCACTTTTGGGACTCTCTCTTTAGCTATATTACCATTCTGCTTCTTATTATTACTTCCAACCTTATCAATCTCCATATTACTTACTCCCTTTGCAATTAGATCAACACCTACTTTACCAACATCACCGTTACCAGTCTTCTTCACTTGATATCTTTGTTCAACATTATCCCAATTATACCTTTGATCGCCCGAACCTCTTCCACCCCTACCAATCCCACCTCTGCCGATTCCTCCTCTACCTCGCATATTACCCCTAGCATTGTACCCACCTCTACTTGTGCCTTCACCAAAGTCATTCCGCTGACCATAGTTCATAGTTCCAACATTATTATTACCTTTCTTATTACCAACAGTCTTCTATTCTTTTTACCAAACACCTTGCAGTGAGCACATCCCGGCGGCCTCCAAGGATACTCAACTTTCAACTCCATCTTTTTACCTAATTTCTTATAGGTCACTTCCACCGCCTCTGGCAACCCTCTCTCAGCATCAACCTCTACTAAGACCCTAGCAAAACTAGCCCTCCCATACGCCCTGTCACACATGGATGTGGTAATCCTGTCCATCATGATAGGCGTTCCAATACAACTTGTAATCCGGCTAATACCCTCATTACTCCATGCCTCTAAAGGAACATTTAAAATTCTAACCCACAATGGCACTTTGGTAGGCTCTGGTTTTACCATACACATTCCCGACTCCCATTTCTGAACAAACAACGGCAACCCATCCACTAACCAAGGGCCATTTTCTAACACATATTGCATTCCTTCCTCTGTCTTAAATTTAAGGAAATACAACCCACATTCATTTGTAATTGCCTCACCAAACCCCTAATTTCTCCACATTCTTCTTAAATGCCCCATTATCTCTCTATAGCTCATCTTCATTCCCACAAAGTAACCAACCAAAGTTAGCTCCCATTTCCTACTTCCTTCTTCAACAACAGGGTCAAGATTAGTACTCATTATACCCTTTTCATTAACATTTACAGGGAATGTTTTAATCATATTACTATTACTCTCCACAAACCCTTGTACAGCCTTCTTAAACGCATTCGACAATACAGTATTTACTCCCTCTTCCATAACAGTATCATTGATAGCACCTATTTCTTTAGTCCTAGAATTTTTACCATTGGCATCATTCAAAGTAGGCCATACTACATTATCCTTAGACACAACCTCAACCTCATTCCTATTACCCCCATCAATTAAAACATCACCCCTTCTAAGCATCCTAGGACCATCATCTATATTAATCCTATTCAGAATAGGGTTTTCAGCCACAGGTACATACATAGGACCCAAAACCCCATTGCTAGTAACTGGCATACCATTAGGATTAGAATTGAAAATAATATTACCTTGTTTTCTCTGAGGATCACTCAACATCTCATCAACCACCTCATGCTCAATACTAGCATAGACATCACCTTCAGCCAAAGACTCACTTACACTCCTAGAATCTTGACTATGAGCTTCAGAACAAGCAACAGAACCACCATCTCTACACTCCCCAGCATCACTATTACCATCATTAACAAGCCCTTCTATATCCTTTCCCCCATAATTCTTATTAACCCCCTTTTTAAAACTAGCATGCGAGGGTTTAGATACCTGTTTAGACTGTGTATTACCTACAAACAAACCCGTCTCCTTGTTCCTAAACTTATTACCCCTCTTGGTGCGAACAATCTCATCCACAGCCCTAGGAGGCATTTGGGGAGATTCATTAACAGGAGGATCCTGTTTCACCATGATGACAGTAACGAATCAAGAAAAGAGATAGAAAAGGAGAATCATGGTGAAAAAGAACAAGTTTAGTGAATGAATTAATTGTACGAGGTAAAAGATGAACAATATGTGTTTTTAAGTGTGTGTAACGTAAACCCAGGAATAGTAATAATTAATTTTTAAAAATAGCTAATGAAATGTTTAATATATGATTTTTATATCAATAAGTAGATCAAGAACAGTAGAACAGTAATCAAAAATAAAATTAATGATCCAAAGGTTAGATCAAAATTAAATGGATGATTACTTAATAAAATTTCATTGTTTTAGAGAGAGAAAAGGTGAGAGAGAAATAGCATGAGTATCTTAGATGAAAATAAGTTTCTATAAAGGTACAAAGACTAATTACCCAAGATAAAAAGTCATTAGGATTAATGACCTAAAAACCCTTATATTAAGAAATCTACATGGAATCATCGCCTAGTTCTTTTTGGACAAGTCTATAAATATTTATAGGACTTCATTAAGGTTATGAGATTATATTAAAATAATGTACAAGTACCCTAATGCACAAGGTACAAGATTTCAATGCATGGCTTGTAAATTAGGTCAAAATGAGTACTTTCACCCTTTAGACATGTTTATTTAGAATAACTTAATAAAACCAATGTAGGGACTTCATGAACACATTGAGGACAATGTAGGATGTATAAATGGAGTTTACATCAGTAGAATTGAAGGATAATCACTTTTACTAATACTTAACCATAAATCATTAGAAAACCCTAACCCGCCTAAGTTTTCTTCTCATTTTCACATCAAACCTTTGTTAAACTTCAAACTAAGGACCCAAATCTCTTAAATAAAATGTATATACTCTAATTAAAACCTAATCCATCACTGATCACATTTCAAAGCCTTTAATCACCAAAATCACAAAGTATAAATTTACAAGCCCTAATTTAGACCCGGTTTTATGTTTTCCCTCGAAAAACCTATTTAAAACCATTCCCTCCCATTCCAACTTTTAAAATCAGATATTTTATATGTTGTAAGATATTTTACATGTGATTTCAAGTAGGTGCATCACCTACTTGAAGCTACACATCATCAAACATATCTATATCTTGCCGTGAGGTATTTTTAGCCACAAAACCAAGATATTTTCCATCCTAGACTCTACGAACTTGCATAGATCTTCCCTAGCTTCCCTTAGTCACTAAATTATCCATTATACACGTCCATATCCAAAACTTGGAGCTTAAGGGTTAGAAATAGTATAAATAGGGGTCTTTAGCTTCATTTTAGAATCATTCCTCACTTTCAATCTTCTACACCTATACTTTCTGTTCTCACACCACCATTATAGCTCTAAGAATTATATAAGATCATTAGAAAGCTTTGGATGAAGTTCTAGGAGTTCTTGAAGAGTTATGAGGAAGATATAGTCCATATACCCTATTAGGAGCAATTTTGGATCATCCTAGGTAATCATTTTGTTAACTAAGATTTGATCTTGTTATAATACTTTCTTAGAGTTTTTATAATTCCAAAACCATGTTAGAAAGATAATCTAAAAGAAACTAAGTCATTTCATCATTTTAAATGAAAGTTATAAGTTAAAGATGTCTTAAAACCCTAGTTTTGTAATTTACATAAAATAATAAGCAAAAACCCATTTCAAAAGCTATAAATCTGAAGAAAAGTTTTTATTATGATTATAAACTTTTTTTGAAACTTTTATATAAAATCCTAGATCATTTGGTCAATTGGTCAATTTTTGGGAATATATTTTACCGGGATTGGAGTCCCTTTACCCAAAAAAAACTAACATTTTTGAAACTATTTACAATTTTGGGCCAAAAGTGTCATTTATAAAAGTTAAAGATATAATAATAAATGTTGGAATGTCTGAGGTCCTAAGGTTAAATATTGAGGGTTTAAAATGTAAATGCTAAAACTATATACTTAAGGGGTTAAAAGTGTAATTATACCAAAATGTAATCAAAAGGGCTATTTTTTCCAACTTTGAAACTAAAGATGATTAATCATGAATTAGAGAAAGTAATGAAACTATCATGTTAGTAGGGAGCTTTATACAAAGATGTTCCATCTTGATATTACATTCTGACTGAGTGGTTGGGTTTACGATTTAAAGTGCCCTCGCTCCTCAAACGTTTATAGAATAGCTTTTAAGTATGATGGCTCGAACAATGGTGCTAGAATTTCAACCAAATATTAATAAAAGAATATATAACCAAACACTTAACAATATTGAACCAAAAATCAAAGACTTGATACTATACATAATCTATTAATCTGGGTTTATGTGAGATCAAGCTGTTATTCATGAGACCAAGTTGTGGTTTGTATGATCAAGTTGTTTATTTTTGAATGAAATATATCCGATTATAGCTTGGATTCTATGGACATATGGTGAGTTCATAGCCTCACTTCTAAATGCTTTCTAAATGTTTTAAAAACCCGTGAGAGGGATATATGCTAAAACTAGAATACAAGGGCTTTTAAAATTGTATGGTATGATTATTGACATTATGTTTACTACTGCCATTAAAGTCCCTTTTTTAATCATGAACCGCTAATCATTTCTTGAAAATGAGCGCTAATATTGTGAATAGTACTATTTGGGGTTTGACATCCCCTATCTGGGCAAGTCGCGCTTGCTAGCAGCTAAAGGTTCCTACCTAGGCAAAACAGATACACTTTATTTTGCTTTACTCAGAAGTTTGGCAAACTGCCTGCATAAGGCAAATTTGTTGGTTTCTGTATGTCAAGTAGCGGTGCATGAGCATTGTGTAGTATGATGACTATTTTATGTGGGTGTATAACAACGTAGCCCGGAGGATATACTTGTATTCAAAACATGTTTAAACCCTACGAATTCACTCAACCTTTGTGTTGACTTTAAGCATATATCTCAGGAATTGTTGATTGATAGCATGGAGACGCACAAGGATGACATGAAGAGGCACAAGACTAAAATTATTCTAGATTTTGGGAACCTCATATTGTAAAACTCTGATTTTTCAATGAAATATAAAGAAAGTTGATTTCATCACTCTTTTGAGTTGTTTTCTATTATTATGACTTGGGTTCTATGAAGTAATACCCTAGATCAGTGTTCCACTGCGTAAAGGTAAAATGGGGGTGTTACAGATTGGTACTCAGGGCCATGGTTATAGAGAACAAGAATTAAAATCTTGACTATAACTACTTTTAAAATAATTTCAAGAAAGTCCTCCATGCTAATGCTAGTGCTGCTACAAGAAAGGGGTAATATTATACCAATACTAGTACTGATACCCTGTAGAACAATGTGTAAATGATACCATGTTTATGTGTAAGTAGTTATGAGTAAGCAATAAGTTAGGATTTATCGACGTCTCTAGAAACAGGTATCCTTATCTCCCTCCTATTATCATCTTATCGGATTCTCAAGAAGAGCGTTATGCAAGTGTTCCTGATAACTTCCCAAAGTATATTTCCACTCTCCCAATGAATTACCCTTATGATACTTCTAGAAATTACACCCAAAGACCAGAAAATCCCAAAATCTATTTTACCCTTTGATGACGACCCCTATATGCAAGTTATACTAGTATATAATGAAGAAGTAGATTTTAAACCTCGACACCAAGATTTTCCATCACCTTACCCTATTAATGTACCCTCACCTATATCTGAAACCTTGCCCAAAAATACCTATGAACAAATTAAAGATATCCTACTATATATGAAAGAATTTCCTCCCGAGCGTATTGAAGATCTTGAAGATAATGTTGAAGGGCTTAGGAAAAGCCGGAGAATTATACAACTAGATTTTGAGAAGTTAGAAGGAGATTTTGAAGAAATCAAGGCTAAGTTTTGGAGAAGACAAATGATATACAATGAAGAAATTGTTCAAGCTCGACTAAAAATTTCTACTTTTGAGTTAGTCATTGAGAACATTCTAATTAGACATCGAGCCAAATACACGAAGTCTTTTTGATACCATCAAAGAACTTATGAGGGTGAGATGAAAACATTAGACTATTAAGTTGTAAATACTTTCAACTTTATGTCTTTACTTTTATATTAAAAGAGAAGCTTGTCCTGTAAGTTTAAACAAGACAAGTTGTTAATAATAAAAGTAGTGTTTCTCATCTTGTCGTTTCATTTTTATTTTGAGGAGTAAGAAACCCCTATTTCTTGGATTTCTCATCAATGATTATGGATTAAATTGTGTTAATTCAAGAAGAAAGCATACACTTGACAAAGTATATATTTTTGGAATTTTCGTTTTCTTCGATGATAGTGCGAATTATCAGTTGAATATAACCCGCAAATTTTGAAGAAAGACTTAAGAAGATATATGGTATGCTTGGCTATTATATAAGACAAGTTGCTGCATATCAAATTATGTTATGATTATGCATGAGTCATATCTTTATAAATCCATTGTAAAATTTGGAACTATGTTTCATAGTTGGATTTATTATCCTCAGATATGAATGATAATCAACATATTAAGTTTCCCCTACACCCTACCAAATAAACCCAAACGATATACCTTGTGTTCGATAAACATTTATATGTATTCCTATACATATGAGACAAATGTTTTCTGATATGAGTATACCTTAGATTCTAAATTATTTCTATTCTTTCCCCTCATTCTAAACCCTAAAAAGTATTTGACGAAGAATTGACGATAAGTGGCTGCAATCCTGCAATTACAAATTGTCAATAAGAAGTATTACCCAGAAGAAGACTCGGTGACTAGTTAGTTTTGATATCTAAGGAAAAAAAGATGCTATAAGTATCACCCGTTGGATTGAAGAAGCTAAATTAGTTAGTTTTCTCGCGTAGTAATCGTATTTGGAACTGAGAAATGAAGCTTGCTATAAGTAAGATAGCACTTCGTCAGTTATCTTGGTAAATTCTTCATACTCAACCCATTGAGATAAAAGAAATACATAAGATCGTTTGATTAAATTTCAAATATTTCTTATACCCTAAATTACGAATATTTTTGAAAATTTTAAGATATTTCGTTTATTATATATTTGACAGTTTAAATTGAAACCGATTTTTAAGGTCGTAATCTTAACGATTGACGATTTAAGAAAGACGACGACGACTACGATCCAGACGGATGCCCAATTTTTATGTTTTATTATCGTTTTGTCGATATTAGAATTTTTTGAGAATTTTATTTTTGGTTCGTGTTAAGTCGAGCCGGGTGCGTTTTATTTCATCCCGGGTGCGTTTAAATTGCTTTAAAAGTATTTTCGAGTGTTCGGGGCGACCCCCGACTCCTGCAAATTTTCGAAATCAACTAGTAAGTCGTTTCCCGCTACTAAGTTGTGTCGCTTAAAAATGAGGCCAAAAGAATAACAAAATTGCAAGAAAGGTCCTTATGATTTTACAAAAAGAAAGAGAGAGAGAGAATTCATTTCATTTTCATTTCAAATTTTTTCTTCCTTCTCTCTTTTCTCTCTTAGGCCGCCGGCCATATGAAACCACCACCACCACCACATCAAGTTTTTTTTTGTGTTTTTGAAGAAACAAATCAAAGACCAATCCTCAAAAACCCTTTGTAAGTATTTTTGAACAATCAAATCCAACATGCATTCATACATTTTCTTTTTAAAATTAAAGATTTTCCAAAAACATGTTTTGATTTAATTAAACCAATTGCATGTTCAATTTATAGGTTAGTAATGGATAATCATCCACAAAACCCACCAAAATCAATTTGGTTGGGGTGTTTTGAACACCAACACCCCACGACCAAATGGGGGTGTTTGGTTGTTCATGATGATTGATGAATTGTGTTGTGGGTTTGTGTTTAGAGTTGTATTTTTGATGTTTTTAAATAGGATAAACATAATGCATGTGTGATTTAGGATTTGGGTTTTCATGAAGATTTGATTTTCTTAGTAGCATAGACTGATTAGGGTGTTTGGGAATGATTATAAGTGGTTAGGTTAGTTCTAGATGATGTTAGACGGATTGGGAACAAGTGTTGGGTTGATTTTGAGGAAGTAAATTTTTGGCAGATTTTAGGCATGTTTTCGTGGGTTTACTTTTGTAAACAGGTCATGCGGTTTGGATATAGTTGTAGAGCATTGTCTTAGCTTCGATTTGGTATAAGAAAGAGCTTACGACTCCTAACGAGTCAAAAGTTATGCTATTTTGAAAGTTCGTGTACCGTGAGATGAGAATCAACATAATCTGAAATTATGTTTGGTTTTAGGTCAAATCCAGGGGACCATAGATAGAGTCATATAAATAACTGAAAGTTGTTCTTTGGTTCCAAACCTGCATTAGACTTACATGGTAAAAGTGCAAAATCAGTCCGAAAAGTTTACGTCTAGTAATGTAATGAGTAATGGGTCTTAAAAGTGAAAACTTTTTATGGGATTTAAAATGGGTTTTCTACAGATTATAAGGGATTTTTACAAATTTTCTCGTGATTTATAGTAACGTTTAAGTGTTAGAAAACAACCTGTACTTTTGGTAAGTACCGACAAAGTTATAAAATGGGAAACATTTCTAATTACATAGATAGATAGTATGAGTTTAGTAATGATCACATGTATGAGTTTTGGCGAGAGATTTTATAAGTATTAAGTGTTTTTATATACGCGTGTTTAGTACAATAATGAACACGGAGTATTGACTCGGTTTTCGTATTTTGATTTCTAGGTCACGTGTTAGATTTTCCGGGCAACCAAATCGTCGGTGATATTTTCGTTACGTCTTCGCTAGAACCACTACTACCACGCAAGGTAAGTTTATAGCCTCGCTTCTTACACTTTTAAATGGTTTTACCCGCGAGTAGGATGCATGCTATTTTAAATGAAACGAACATAAGTCATGAATGATTATTGGACCCGAAAGTTGCCTAAATTGTGTTGAGTACCTAGTTGCATAAGACCCTATATTCATGAACTATTAACTATTTTTTAATCCTTGTGTGGATTGAAAATAGCCTCTTATACAATTGATAGTACTATGGGGTTGACGACCCTATCCGAGACGAGAGCTAGTGCGTTGAGTACCCTCTGCGGATGGATAACTTGTGATAAGAAATAAGGTATAATTGCAACTAATGCCTTTAGAAGGGGTACTGGTTTCATCTTAATCATGCCGGTAAATGTACGCGGGTGATTGAGTTAACGGATTAGTGTCATGAGCTTAAACACAATTATAATAACCTTGAATGATAGATTGTTTTATCGACAATTCTATAAATGATCGTGATTGATTTTATATACTTATGTTCAAAATGAGATTGTAAAACCTATAAATTTCGCTCAACACTATTTTTTGACCCCTTTAAGCATGTGTTTCAGGTAATCGATGATATGGTAGCAAAGAGAATGCGAGGATAGAAGTTGTTGTGGCTTGGCGGTCTACTTTGTCTTTCCTCCCTTTTTATAACTTAAAACTTTTTATATTTTGTCATGTGAAACAAGTAATGTACTTTTGGGTTGAGATTCAGTGGGGACCTAAACGCAACTTTGTTTTGTATTTCATTTGGGGTTTGGGAAGCAGTAGACTTTGATGTTTTTTTTTTGGTAAAAGGGTAACAATGACCCCGGTAAATAGAACAAAAAAAAAACGTTGAAGTACAAGGAATGTGGCTGAAATGCCACATTAACCGCAAGCTACAGGCAGCTTGTTAAACAAATTGTTTATGACAGGCCATAAACATTAACTAGTCTAGAATACTGGAAATAAATAAACTAGACAAGAACCAAGATGATAACATAAAGTTACGAGAAACATAATAAAATATCAACATGGGATCAGCCAGTAGGAGTGCTTGCCCCAAAATTAGTGTTGAGAAGATTCACCGATTCATCAAAGACAACCTCGACTCCCTCCTCATTATCTTCCTCGCTTAGTTGAACCCCTTCATCAATACCAGGCATGGACAAAGATGAAAATTTATTAGATGTAGAAACACTGCTCATTTGAGCTGTACCCTTGTTCGGACCATTAGGATTACTAGTCTGCTGCAACTGACCAGATGTAGTATTTAACTTTCTACTATTATCACCACTCGTACTTGTAGTATCCAAGCGAGTTTTTGGACGAAAAACAACCGTCTTTCCTATTTGGGAACCCTTACTCAATGGAACACCTCTCGGAACTTGATTCCCTAAATTACCTTTGTACTTCTTCCTCTTACTTTGCACTTGTTGGAATCCATCATTATCAACATGAGTTGTCACATTTTCAACCATTGTAGGTTTAACATTTTTCGGACAAGAATCAAAGGAATGACCAAAAATATTACAAGTATGACATCTAGGCGGTTTCCATTCATATTCAACACGAATTAGTTCCTTAGTACAACCAGAGCCTTCAAGATCAGGGACACCAATAGTAACGTTATCTATAAACTCCGAATCAGCGTTCATCTCAATAAGACAACGAGCAAAACTACACCGACCCCAAGACTCTTTGCGCATCTTATCAGTATAATTATCCATCATAATAAGCTTACCAAGAAACGAAGCAATTAAACTAATACCTTCCTCTTCAAATACCTGTAGCGGGACATCATGAAACTTAACCCATACCGGAATACGAGTTAATTCCTCCTTTAGAAGATTCGTTTTCATAGTCCATTTCTTAAGAAAAATTGGTGAATTACGAACCATCCACGGACCACCTTCCAGAACCGCATTAAGACCCTCACTAGACCCAAATTGAAAAAAGAAAAAACCTTTCTCATTCATCATGATACGCTTAAGACCATGTTTTGCCCAGTTATTCTTAGCAAAATACTCAACCACAGGAAATGCAATCCTCTTACCAAGAAAGTAACCATATAAAGTGTTTTGGTAGCGAGTATTTACTTTTTCAACAACCTTCTTAGGAATAGAAATATTAACCCCTTCACAGACATTATCAGAATTAAACGAAGAAGAGACTGCATTAATACCTCCATTAGTAGACGTAACCATATTAGCTTCAAATTTGCAAAGCAATTCCAGAATTTCTTTAGCACGGTCATGTGAGATCAATCCCCACAAAGGATGTTTCTTCATTCTTAATTCATGCATAAATTCACCCGCATCACCAACCGTGCAAATCGTTACACCAAATAATTTCAAAACCTCATGTAGATTACACGGTTGCATACCATTAATTGTTGCAGCCTTAGCTGCAAGGTCCAAAGATACATCACAAGAAGAGGAAACATTTGGAATAGAGTCATCTGTTTCCTTAGCCATTTGTGCTGAGTGCACACTCGAACCACCTGAACTGAGTGAAGACGTTTTGCTAGTAAGATTCAAATGGCGTTCACACAAAACTTCATAATAAAGCGTAGTGGTCTCCTTAGGTAAGGTAGACCATTTAGGAAATTTGTTTGCCTTAACACCATTTGCAAACACTTCAATGTCACGCACAGTATTCAAAGGAATAGAAAACAAATTAGATATCTCCTCTAACGTTACTAAAACCTTAAGATTAGACAACATTTGGGTGCTAGGCAGTTATCATCACACACAGGCCGTTACGATCAGCAACCTATTCGTCATCCAATGACTACTTGTAAGGATTATCTAAGGACTGTGTCGGGGTTTGCTCGGGTAAGTAATGAGTTTTGTGCGGAGTCCAGTGCTGCAGCTAGATCGTGTTCTCTTCACGAAAATATTGCGAAGGTTTACATTCCAAGGCGAAGGAACTATGTGGAATCTAAAGACCCTTTGAGAAGGATTGATAGGCTAATGTACGAACGTTACATAGTGGATACAAGAGTGATCAAGAGGTTTGACGAGAACGAAAGAGCACATCAGAATTTATGCACAAGGACTGCAAGGGATGAGTACGATGGAGCATCGACTAAGAATGATATTGACAGTTTGAGATCCATGATAGCAAATTTGAGTGCAAGTCTTGAGCGGGTTAAGGAAGATGAGGCTAGGTTGGTCAGGATGCAGAGTTGGGAGCATCATGGAAGATCATCCCTACCGCAAGATTGGAGATTCGTGGATGACTCTGAGCTGGAGGCCAATGATTTCATGGTTCAACCGCCCGTCAGGGGTGATTGTGTCGCTTTTGGGAATCAAGTAGCATCGGAGTTTGGGTCTACTTCTAGAAAGGAGAAGGTGGCAGAATGTGAGTCGAGCGATAAAGGGAAGAGAAAGATGGATGAGGAAGAAGATAGTGATGAAGAGCCCGAGGAGGATGATGAAGAACCACCGTCCAAGAAGTCATGTGGATCACCACGTGGTAGTTACTTGTATTTCATTTTTATTTGATCATTGTAATCGAACTTATTTAGACTCCCGTATGATGGCATTGTGATGAAAACTTGATAAATTTAAGTTTGTTGGTGTATGGTTGTAGTGGCATTACTTGTCATAGATTTTGGTTAATCTATCAATGCAATCCATGTTTACCTTTCATAATCTATGATAAGTCTTGAATTTGCTCTTTTGTGATGTGATTGATGAATATTAGTAACCTTGTTGATGTGTTGTTGTACTTATATTATGTCCTGAAAGAGAAATCCTTCTTAATATTGATATGTATAAACCTTGTTTTCTATTTCCCTTTCATTGCAGAGAGGTGTAACTAAGACTTCACCATGCCTCCAAAGTTGACAGCTATTCGTGTGAACACTATGATTCAAGAGGCAATCACCAATGCTCTTGAGGCAGATCGTGCGAACAGAGACCAGGGTCAAGGTGGAAATGTGGAAAGACAACTAGACCCAAGGGAATGTTCATATGGCGGTTTCGTGAAATGTGGTCCCACACAGTTTCGTGGTACCGGTGGAGCTTTGGAACTCCGTAGATGGGTGGAAAATATTGAGAGAACTTCCGAAATCAGTGGGTGCTCTGAGGCAAACAAAGTTAAATTTACAGCTGCTACTTTCCTGGATGATGCTTTAAGCTGGTGGAACAACCAGGTGGCTACTGTCAGATTGGTAGTAGCAAATGGTAGAACTTGGACTGCAACCAAGGCACTTTTGACTAAGAAGTTTTGTCCCAAGGAAGAGCTGGGTCAGTTAGAGGATAAGTTGAGACACTTGTCATTGAAGAATAATGACATCACAGTTTATACAAGAAGGTTTAATGAGTTAAGCCTATTGTGTCCTGATGCTTTCGCAGATGATCGCAAGAAGATGAAACAATATATCAAGGGTGTGTCGAGCAACATTAAGGGTGAGACTTCTTCGTCAAAGCCCGAATCATTTGATGAAGCCGTTCAGATGGCTCATGCACTGATGGATGTTAAGTTGCAAGACAAGAAAGACTATATTGCTGAGGGAAAAAAAAGGAAATGGGAAGCTGCCCAGGTAAATCAATCGCAAGGATAGAATCGTGGGGGTAATCGCAACAACAATCAAGGACCGAATCTTAACCAACAGTTTAACCAAAGGAGAAATGATGGGATGAGAGCCGTTACTGCCCCCAGAGGAGTTAAGGTCAATCCTCATTGTGGCTGTTGTAACTTGTACCACATTGAGAATTGTCCTCCTGCATGTGGCAAGTGTGGGAAGGCTGGTCATAGAGTTGCAGATTACCGATCTAGAGGTGTGGCTACAGGGGCAAATGCCACGAGAGTAATGGTTTTTTTGGTTGTGGAGAAAAGGGGCACAAGCAAGGGAACTGCCCGAAAGCTGGGAATAGGCAGGGAGGAAATAATGATGCTCTTGTATACCGAGTGGGTACCGCTGACAAACCGCAAGGCCCGAATGTGGTGACCGGTACGTTTCTACTTGACGCTCGTTATGCTAGTGTATTATTTGATTCAGGATCCGACAAAAGCTTTGTAGACGAAAAATTTAGTCGCCATATCAATAGAGAACCGGTGATGCCAACGACTAACTATAATGTGGAATTAGCCGATGGAAAGATTGTTAGTACTAATTCTATACTAAGAGGGTGTACCTTGAAGTTAGGGAATTATGCCTTTGATATTGACTTAATGCCTATAGAGCTAGGATGTTTTGACGTGATTATTAGGATTGATTGGTTAATGGCGCATAGTGCGGTGATTGTTTGTGGAGAAAGGTTGGTCCAAATCCCGTTGAGAAATAGAGTATTGACTGTGAAGGGTAATGAATGTACTTCTCGTCTGAGAGTAATATCTTGCTTGAAGATGACGAGGTATATGGAAGAAGGATGCGATGTATTTTTGGCGCAGATTTCTAGTGATGGTGATGTAGAGACAAAGTTGGAAGAGGTGCCAGTGATTCGAGAGTATCCGGAAGTTTTTAATGATGAGTTGTCGGGTTTACCGCCCTCTCGTGAAGTTGAATTTCGGATTGATTTGATGCCAGGAGCTGCACCAGTTGCTTGTGCACCTTATCGATTAGCACCGTCAGAACTGAATGAGTTATCTGATCAATTGAAAGAATTGATGGATAGGGGGTTTATTAGACCGAGTTCATCGTCACGGGGAGCACCTGTGTTATTTATAAAGAAGAAGGACGGGTCATTTAGAATGTGTATCCAATATCGAGAGCTTAACAAATTGACGGTTAAGAATCGGTATCCATTGTCGAGGATTGACGATTTATTTGATCAGTTGCAAGGATCCCGTGTGTACTCGAAGATTGACTTGAGATCAGGGTATCATAACTTGCGAGTTAGAGAGGAGGATATTCCTATAACTGCTTTTCGTACGCGATATGGACATTTTGAATTCCAAGTGATGCCTTTTGGGTTAACGAATGCGCCTGCAGTGTTCATGGATCTTATGGATTGAGTGTGCAAGCCGTATTTGGATAAGTTTGTCATTGTATTCATTGATGATATTCTTATTTACTCCAAGAGCAAAGAAGAACATGAGAAGCACTTGAGGACGATATTGGAGCTGCTGAAGAAAGAGAAACTGTACACAAAATTCTCCAAGTGTGAATTTTGGTTGGAATCTGTACAATTTCTTGGGCATGTGATTGACAACGAAGGAGTTCGTGTAGATCCTGCCAAGGTGGAGGCAATTAAAGAATGGTCCACACCGACAACACCGACTGAAGTTCGACAATTTCTTGGTTTAGCTGGTTATTATCGAAAATTCATCGAAGGGTTTTTGTTGATTGCAAAGACGTTGACCAAGCTTACTGAGAAGAATCGGGTGTTTGAATGGGGAAATGATGAAGAAATCGCTTTCAAAACACTTAAGGACAAATTGTGTTTTGCTCCGATTTTGTCATTGCCAGAAGGAATCGAAGACTTCATGGTTTATTGTGACGCGTCTCATAAGGGTTATGGAGCTGTTTTGCTGTAGCGTGAGAAGGTGATTGCTTACGCGTCGAGGCAATTGAGGAAGCATGAGGAAAACTACACTACGTATGAGTTGGAACTAGGAGCTATAGTTTTTGCGTGGAAGTTGTGGAGACACTACTTGTATGGGACTAAGTGTTTTGTATTCACTGACCACAAGAGTTTGTAGCACATATTAGACTAGAAGGAGTTGAATATGAGACAAAGACGATGGGTGGAGCTATTGAGTGACTATGAATGCGAGATTCGCTACCATCCTGGCAAGGCGAACATTGTAGCGGATGCACTTAGTAGGAAGGATAGGAGAAACCTTTGAGAGTCAGAGCATTAGTGATGACCGAGGGTGTTGATTTGACCGGAACGATATTGAAGGCTCAAGAGAAGGGATTGGTGGAAGAAAATATTGGCACCGAGAATCTGGGAAGACTAAAGAAACCTCTTTTTGTGGTAAAGTCAGACGGGCTGAGATATTTTGAAAATCGAATTTGGTCACCGCTATGTCCATCTGAGGAAGGAGCGCCTGGAGTACTAGATTTGGTTATGAATGAGTCTCATAAGTCGAAGTACTCGATACATCCTGGAGCGGATAAGATGTATCACGATCTGAAGAAAGTCTACTAGTGGCCGAATATGAAGGCAGAGATTGCTCGTTACGTCAGTAAGTGTTTAACATGCACGAAGGTAAAAGCTGAACATAAGAGACCGTCTAGGTTGTTGGTACAACCTGAGATCCCAGAATGGAAATGGGAAAAGATCGCTATGGATTTCGTGAAGGGTTTACCGAGGACTCCTACTGGTTGTGATATGATTTGGGTGATCGTGGATAGATTGACGAAATCTGCTCACTTTTTACCTATGAAGAAGACGGATAGCATGGAGAAACTTTCCAGTGTGTACGTGAAGGAAATTGTTTGTCGACATGGAGTACCTTTATCGATCATTTCGGATCGCGACACCAGATTTACTTCGCAATTTTGGAACTCTCTTCAACGTGCGATGGGCACCGAATTGAGTTTGAGTACGGTCTATCATCCTGAAACTGATGGCCAAAGCGAACGAACCATTCAGACGTTGGAGGACATGCTCCGAGCATGCGTGATTGATTTCGGAGGAAGCTAGGAACGCCACTTACCTTTAGTGGAGTTTTCGTATAATAACAGTTATCATGCGAGCATTAAGGCTGCACCATTTAAAGCGTTGTATGGAAGGAAGTGTAGATCTCCTGTGTGTTGGAGCGAAGTGGGATAGAGTCAGTTGACTGGGCCCGAAATGGTTTTGGAGACGACAGAGAAGATTGTGCAAATCAAGAACCGTTTACTTGCTGCGAGAAGCCGACAGAAGAGTTACCCCGATAATAGGAGGAAACCGTTGGAATTTGAGGTCGGAGACATGGTCATGCTTAAGGTGTCACCATGGAAGGGTGTGATACGTTTTGGGGAGAAAGGAAAGCTGAGTCCAAGGTATATTGGACCGTTCAAGATTGTTAGACGAATTGGACCTGTAGCTTATAAGTTGGAATTGCCGAATGAGTTAGTGCTATTCACGACACGTTTCACGTATTGAATTTGAAGAAAAGTTTGGCGGATATGGAATTGGTGATTCCTCTGGACGAGATTCAGCTTGACGATAAAATGCATTTTGTGGAGGAACCAGTGGAGATTATGGACTGAGAGGTTAAGAGATTGAAGCACAGTAGAATTCCTATTGTGAAGGTACGATGGAATTCAAGACGTGGACCGGAATACACCTGGGAACGTGAGGACTTCTTCAAGGAGAGATACCTTCATTTGTTCTAGCGGCACGAAATGTGAGTATAAGAAGAAGCGAGCGTCGTACGTCGCTCTCTTTAAGGAGGGGTTGATGTGATACTCAGAACCCGAGGTCATTTATTTTACCCTAAATTACGAATATTTTTGAAATTTTTAAGAAATTTCGTTTATTATATATTTGACTGTTTAAGTTGAAACCGATGTTTAAGGTCGTAATCTTAACGATTGAAGATTTAAGAAAGACGACGACGACTACGATCCCGAAGGATGCCCAATTTTTATGTTTTATTATCGTTTTGTCGATATTAGAATATTTCGAGAATTTTATTTTTGGTTCGTGTTTAGTCGAGCCGGGTGCGTTTTATTTCATCCCGGGTGCGTTTAAATTGCTTTAAAAGTATTTTCGAGTGTTCGGGGCGACCCCCGACTCCAGTAAATTTTCGAAATCAACTAGTAAGTCGTTTCCCGCTACTAAGTTGTGTCGTTTAAAAATGAGGCCAAAAGAATAACAAAATTGCAAGAAAGGTCCTTATGATTTTACAAAAAGAAAGAGAGAGAGAATTCATTTCATTTTCATTTCAAATTTTTTCTTCCTTCTCTCTTTTCTCTCTTAGGCCGCCGGCCATATCCAACCACCACCACCACCACATCAATTTTTTTGTGTTTTTGAAGAAACAAATCAATGACCAATCCTCAAAAACCCTTTGTAAGTATTTTTGAACAATCAAATCCAACATGCATTCATACATTTTTTTTAAAACTAAAGATTTTTCAAAAACATGTTTTGATTTAATTAAACCAATTGCATGTTCAATTTATAGGTTAGTAATGGATAATCATCCACAAAACCAACAAAAACCAATTTGGTTGGTGTGTTTTGAACACCAACACCCCACGGCCAAATTTTGGTGTTTGGTTGTTCATGGTGGTTGATGAATTGTGTTGTGGGTTTGTGTTTAAAGTTGTGTTTTTGATGTTTTTAAATAGGATAAACATAATGCATGTGTGATTTAGGATTTGGGTTTTCATGAAGATTTGATTTTCTTAGTAGTATAGACTTATTAGGGTGTTTGGGAATGATTATAAGTGGTTAGGGTAGGTCTAGATGATGTTAGAACGGATTGGAAACAAGTTTTGGGTTGATTTTGAGGAAGGAAATTTTTGGCAGATTGTTTAGGCATGTTTTCGTGGGTTTAATTTTGTAAACAGGTCATGAGGTTAGGAAATAGTTGTAGAGCATTGTCTTAGCTTCAATATGGTATAAGAAAGAGCTTACGACTCCTAACGACTCAAAAGTTATGCTATTTTGAAAGTTCGTGTACCAAGAGATGAGAATCAACATAATCCGAAATTATGTTTGGTTTTAGGTCAAATCCCTGGGACCATAGATAGAGTCATATAAATAATTTAAATTTGTTCTTTGGTTCCAAACCTACATTTTTTAGTCTAGTTTTAGACTTAAGGGTCAAATTAGCTAATGATACATTTTAAACAAGTCAAACAAGTCTTACATGGTAAAAGTGCAAAATAAGTCCGAAAAGTTTACGTCTAGTAATGTAATGAGTAATGGGTCTTAAAAGCGAAATTTTTTTATGGGATTTAAAATGGGTTTTTGTAGAAACTAGAGGGGGTGGTTGAATAGTTTCTCTTCGATTGGCAACCAAATTAAAATTACTTTCAATTTGGTTTGTATCAAAACTATCTTTTGTTTAAAGCTAAGTTGCATAATGATTAGGTTCAATTCAAATGCACTAGCAAAGATAATAGGTAAGTGTAATGATAATGAAATAAGTAAAGAGTAAGGAAGGAGACAACCTAGTGGGAAGACACCAAGATTTATAGTGGTTCGACAACGAGGCTCTATCCTCGTTTCTACTCCACTCCTCGAGTACACCTACTCGAGATTTCCACTATATCCACAAGCTCCCTTCTTGGCGGAGAAAACCTTACATCGTCGCTTACATTATTTTCCGACACTAAGCTAAATGTCGAGACCTAATCTCTAGCTAGGACCAATCTACACAACGTTGCCTACTTCACAATTTAACGACACAAGGCTAGATGTCGAGTTCTAATCTCAAGGTAGAACCAATCTTCACGACGTTGCCTACTTCACCATTTTACGACACAAGGCTAGATGTCGAGTTCTAATCCAAAGCTAGAACCAATCTTCACGACTCTTCACTTTGAAGCTAAGTGAGAACTTCACACAACACAACTACTAATCACTTTCAAGTTTAGTGAGAACTCACAAGACACAACCACATCACTTTATAGTTTAGTGAGAACTATTAATCAAATCTATTACAACTCAACTAGACTTATCCAAGTACACACATGTAGCTTGGATTTACATAACACAAATCCAAGCAAACACATATGCAATGGATGTACACAACAAATCCAAGTATATCCACAAATAACTTGGATGAACACAACTAGTCCAAGTATTCATAAATACAATGGATTGACACAAAACAAAAAGGGTATCATGATGAATATGACTAGCTCATAGATTCATCTTTATCACAACACTAGTGAGTGAGTGATCTTCTCATTGGACAAGGTAAAGGAGGGGATCAAGAGGATAATCATATGTAAACATCCTTAACACTTTAAGTGATCATTTACTAATGATTATGCTATAGAAAATAGAAAGGGGGCTGAGAAAAACGTCCAAGAGGCTTGTTGGAAAATGAGATTTGACCCACTATTTAAAGGAGACAAAGTATAACGGATATATAACGGCTACTGTGCGCGGTACCTTATCTCGCCCGGTGGTTCCATATCGCTAAGGAACCGCCTAGCCACTTAAGGTACCGCCACTAGAGTACGCTCCGTTTTTTTGTCTTTTAGTGGGGTAGGAATATTTGAGGTATTTGAAGCCTTCAAAGGATATTCTAACAGCATTTGGAATATGCTATTTTCAAATTTTCATTTCCCATTTTAATAAAACATTTTCTAAAAAAGAAAGTTTATTAAAAAGTCTTTTGTCATATTAACAAAAGTGAGTTTTAAGGATAATCATTTTGATGATCACTAAGTATGATTAAGAAATGTTAGTGATATGATTATTACCTTGATGATAGTGTTAGTTAAATAATTCGTTTTGTGTTTTACACTAAATGTGTTATATAGTTTGTTGTGATCAAAACTAAGAAAGATTTTTTTTTTGGTAAAACGGTAACAATGACCCCGGTAAATAGAACCAAAAAAAGCATTGAAGTACAAGGAATGTGGCTGAAATACCACATTAACCGCAAGCTACAGGCAGCTTGTTAAACAAAATGTTTATGACATGCCATAAACATTAACTAGTCTAAAATACTGGAAATATATAAACTAGACAAAAAACAAGACGATAACATAAAGTTACGAGGAAAATAATAAAATATCAACATGGGATCAGCCAGATGGAGTGCTTGCCCCAATATTAGTGTTGAGAAGATTCACCGATTCATCAAAGACTACCTCGGCTACTTCCTCCTCCTCATTATCTTCCTCGCTTACTTGAACCCCTTCGTCAATACCAGGCATGGACAAAGATGAAAATTTATTAGATGTAGAAACATTGCTCATTTGAGCTTTACCCTTTTTCGAACCATTTGGATTGCTAGACTGCTGCGACTGACCAGATTTAGTATTCAACCTTCTACTATTATCACCACTCATACTTGTAGTATCCAAGTGAGTTTTTGGACGAAAAACAACCGTCTTACCTGTTTGGAAACCCTTGCTCAATGGACCACTTCTCGGAATTTGATTCCCTAAATTACCTTTGTACTTCTTCCTCTTGCTTTGCACTTGTTGGAACCCATCATTATCAACATGAGTTGTCACATTTTCAACCGTTTTAGGTTTAATATTTTTCGGACAAGAATAAAAGGAATGACCAAAAATATTACAAGTATGACATCTAGGCAGTTTCCATTCGTATTCAACACGAATTAATTCCTTAGTACAACCAGAGCCTTCAAGGTCAGGGACACCAATTGTAACGTTATCTACAAACTCCGAATCAGCATTCATCTCAATAAGACAACGAGCAAAACTACAACGACCCCAAGACTCTTTGCACATATTATCAGTATAATTATCCATCATAATAAGCTTACCAAGAAACGAAGAAATTAAACTAATACCTTCCTCTTCAAATACCTGTAACGGGACATCATGAAGCTTGACCCATACCGGAATACGAGTTAGTTCCTCCTTTAGAAGATTCGTTTTCATAGTCCATTTCTTAAGAAAAATTGGTGAATTACGAACCATCCATGGACCACCTTCCAGAACCGCATTAAGACCCTCACTAGACCCAAATTGAAAAAAGAAAAAACCTTTCTCATTCATCATGATACGCTTAGGACCATGTTTAGCCCAGTTGTTCTTAGCAAAATACTCAACCACAGGAAATGCAATCCTTTTACCAAGAAAGTAATCATATAAAGTGTTGAGGTAGCGAGTATTTAGTTTTTCAACGACCTTCCCAGGAATAGAGATATTAACCCCTTCACAGACATTTTCAAAATTAAACGAAGAAGAAATTGCATTAATACCTCCATTAGTAGACGTAACCATATCAGCTTCAAATTTGCAAAGTAACTCCAGAATTTCATTAGCACGGTCAAGTGAGATCAATTCCTACAAAGGATGTTTCTTCATTCTTAATTCATGCATAAATTCACCCGCATTACCAACCGTGCGAATCGTTACAACAAATAATTTCAAAACCTCATGTAGATTACACGGTTGCATACCATTAATGGTTGCAGCCTTAGCTGCAAAGTCCAAAGCTAAATCATTACTAATAGGGTCATCTGTTTCCTTAGCCATTTGTGCAGAGTGCACACTCGAACCACCTGAACTTAGTGAAGAAGTTCTACTAGTTAGATTCTTATGGCGTTCACACGAAACTTCATAATAAAGCATAGTGGTCTCCTTAGGTAAAGTAGACCATTTAGGAAATTTGTTTGCCTTAACACCATTTGCAAACACTTCAATTTCACGCACAGTATTCAAAGGAACAAAAAACAAATTAGATATCTCCTCTAACGTTACTAAAACCTTAAGATTAGACACCATAATCACATCATTCCAACCTGTAAACAATGGCTTATCACTTTCATTGCTCGAATCCATGTTCATACTTAACATAAAACAATCAATACGGAACCCTTAACAAAATGCTATACTGATCGCAAGCTTGGCCCCTTGAATATTGCTATAATAAACAAAACGTGAGAATCAATAGCAGCCAATCACTTAATATTAAACTAATGTCAATCGAAATTGAGAATCTATGTCAGCCGACACAAAAGTCAGCCGGCCAATTAATTCCAAGCGCACCCTAGTACAATTAACTTACGACACAGTAACCTAAAAATACCTTTTGGTTAGCCGACCAAATTAATAAACAATGTTTAAGAATCAGCCGCCACAACCATTAATATAGTAATGTCAGCCCCACAAACAATGTTAAGAATTGTATTCAGAATGTTAGCCGACCATTAATTATACCAAAGTCAGCCGACCTATTCCAACCCTAACTTACGATAACCCACACAAATAACCGAATTGTCCAGTAGACACGTTATCAAAGCACGACCAAATTGACAATTAACCACCAACGAATAAACAAACAATCGCAAAAAAAAACAATGACGGCACAAAAAGTAAAATAAAAACCAATTTAATTTACCCTAAAATCAATCAACCAAATAAAAACTTTGTTAACTCAAGAATAAATCAGTGATTATTCGAGAAAACAACATCATTATAAGGTATTCGGATTAAAGGAAAAAGAAAATTAGGTTATGAGAAGAAGGGATTTTTTGGCAGCCATTGATGTTTTTAGGGTAACTAAAAAAAAACTAAGAAAGATTAGTTAACACTAATAATGTTTTTTGGCATCACTTGCATTAACAATCTCCCCCTTTTTGATTACGACAAACGATAAACTCATTTACGTAGAAACACAAAATATCGAATTATTAACGAGTTTATCACTATCATTCCCCCTTTGTCGTAGCAAAAAGGTTAGCACAAGTCTTCAAAGAACATCGAACTTTTCTAGTAGCTCCCCCTTGGTGGTTGCTCCCCCTTGCTTGGGGCACCAAGTATATGAGCTAAGGTGACATGCTACACAAAGGTTAGTAGAAAGGAAAGAAACACAAATGTATATATGATCACTACCTACTAAGTAACTTGAGAGGGAGAGAGAGAAGAAATCTCAAATTAGAAGCAAGTATTTTGCTAAGAATGTCCAAAGAGGTAATTGACAACATCAAGCTTCAATCCAATGAAGATGATAAGCTTGTCAATGGGTTAAAGTTTAGAATTAATGGAATCACCCATAAGCAATTGTAAAAATTAACCATGATCAACTCAAAATAGAACAAAAGGGATAACACACAAAGGTTACATAATAGAAAAGACACAACAAAGTAGATATTCATACACACAATATAAGTATCTAAAGCAAAAGATATGGAAAATAGACCACTAAGCATAAGCTAGTCTAATAGTGATAATTTTCCAAGATTGCTTAAAAAAAGGACTCTAATAAGACGACGATGCATCATTCGAAGTTTTGTCCACCGGAACGAAAACTTGAATAGGAGGTCGAGTGAGGAGGAATTCAAGAAAATTTAACTTCTCATACACATGAGCAAGTTCAATTTGTTGAAATCGACAACAAGCACATGAGGATCCATGATGCAACACAAAATCGGTTGATGGGGGTATGGCATCAAACCTAGGGTTTGGTGGTGGAGGGGTAATGGGTTTGGAAATGTTTTCACAATGCCTTGTGAGGTTTGGGAAGGTTGAAAGGTCATTGAGTTGAGGGGTGTTGAAGGATTGAGGTGGTGGGGGAACATTTTCTTTAGCTCTGGTGATGGGGTTAATGGTATAAGTCTCATTCCAATTCTTGATTGGAGAGAAGGTAGGGTTTTTGGGTGGTTTGGAGGAAGATGGTTCATTCTTCTTAACCCAAATAGGTCGAGCCGAGATTTTCGGTTTCTTTGAAAGCTTGAATGAGGAAGCTTTGGGTGAGTGGGGTTGTGACAAAGAAATGTCAAGGTTAGGAATGGAGGAGTTAGGCATTGTGAGAGTGTGAGAATGAAATCTCAAGGTTGTGGAAGAGACAACGTTGGTCGGCTGACTTTTCATCTCTTCAAACCAAATCTTCATTAATTGGTCGGCTGACTATTCATTAATTGTTTTTATCTTGTCGGCTGAACCTAGTTTGCTGCATTATTCAGAATTATTGATTGAGTTTGTGGCGGCTGACATTATTGGTCGGCTGACCATTCATAACTGTTGCAGTATTTAATTGCCCTTGTTTTTATCTTGTCGGCTGACCATAGTTTTTGGCGGCTGACATTTTGGTCGGCTGACTCTAATTATTTGGTCGGCTGACATTATATTATATTAAGTGGTGCATTTGTGCTGTAATTGATTTGTAAGGTTCTCGTGGTTGGCTGAATTAAAGTGGTCGGCTGTAATTGGTCTATTATTTTGTGGTTCGAGTGTTTCTGTGTGGTAGTTTTGTTGAAGCTATGGTGGATTCGAGCAATGAAAGTGATAAGCCACTGTTTACAGGTTGGAATGATGTGGTTAAGGTGTCTACTCTTGAGGTTTTAGTAACGTTAGAGGAGATATCTAATTTATTTTCTATTCCTTTGAATACTGTGCGTGACACTGAAGTGTTTGCAAATGGTGTTAAGGCAAACAAAATTCCTAAATGGTCTACTTTACCTAAGGAGACCACTATGCGTTATTATGAAGTTTTGTGTGAACGCCATAAGAATCTAACTAGCAGCATTTCTTCACTCAGTTCAGGTGGTTCGAGTGTGCACTCTGCACATATGGCTAAGGAAACAGATGACCCTATTACTAATGTTTCCTCTTCTGGTGATGTATTTTTGGACCTTGTAGCTAAGGCTGCAACCATTAATGGGTTGCAAATGTGTAATCTACATGAGGTTTTGAAATTATTTGGTGTAACGATTCGCACGGTTGGTGATGCGGGTGAATTTATGCATGAGTTAAGAATGAAGAAACATCCTTTGTGGGAATTGATCTCACACGACCGTGCTAAAGAAATTCTGGAGTTACTATGCAAATTTGAAGCTGATATGGTTACGTCTACTAATGGAGGTATTAATGCAGTCTCTTCTTCGTTTAATTCTGAAAATGTTTGTGAAGGGGTTAATATCTCTATTCCTAGGAAGGTCGTTGAAAAAGTAAATACTCGTTACCACAACACTTTATATGGTTACTTTCTTGGTAAAAGGATTGCATTTCCTGTGGTTGAGTATTTTGCTAAGAATCACTGGGCAAAACATGGTCTTAAGCGTATCATGATGAATGAGAAAGGTTTTTTCTTTTTTCAATTCGGGTCTAGTGAGGGTCTTAATGCGGTTCTGGAAGGTGGTCCGTGGATGGTTCGTAATTCACCAATTTTTCTTAAGAAATGGACTATGAAAACGAATCTTCTAAAGGAGGAACTAACTCGTATTCCGGTATGGGTCAAGTTTCATGATGTCCCGCTACAGGTATTTGAAGAGGAAGGTATTAGTTTAATTGCTTCGTTTCTTGGTAAGCTTATTATGATGGATAATTATACTGATAATATGTGCAAAGAGTCTTGGGGTCGTTGTAGTTTTGCTCGTTGTCTTATTGAGATGAACGCTGATTCGGAGTTTATAGATAACGTTACTATTGGTGTCCCTGATCTTGAAGGCTCTGGTTGTACTAAGGAATTAATTCATGTTGAATACGAATGGAAACTGCCTAGATGTCATACTTGTAATATTTTTGGTCATTCCTTTGATTCTTGTCCGAAAAATGTTAAACCTACAACGGTTGAAAAGGTGACAACTCATGTTGATAATGATGGATTCCAACAAGTGCAAAGCAAGAGGAGGAAGTACAAAGGTAATTTAGGGAATCAAGTTCCGAGAGGTGTTCCATTGAGTAAGGGTTCCCAAACAGGAAAGACGGTTGTTTTTCGTCCAAAAACTCGCTTGGATACTACAAGTACGAGTGGTGATAATAGTAGAAAGTTGAATACTAAATCTGGTCAGTCGCAGCAGTCTAGCAATCCTAATGGTCCGAACAAGGGTAAAGCTCAAATGAGCAGTGTTTTTTACATCTAATAAATTTTCATCTTTGTCCATGCCTGGTATTGACGAAGGGGTTCAAGTAAGCGAGGAAGATAATGAGGAGGAGGAGGGAGTCGAGGTCGTCTTTGATGAATCGGTGAATCTTCTCAACACTAATATTGGGGCAAGCACTCCAACTGGCTGATCCCATGTTGATATTTTATTATTTTCCTCGTAACTTTATGTTATCGTCTTGGTTTTTGTCTAGTTTATATATTTCCAGTATTCTAGACTAGTTAATGTTTATGGCATGCCATAAACATTTTGTTTAACAAGCTGCCTGTAGCTTGCGGTTAATGTGGTATTTCAGCCACATTTCTTGTACTTCAACGCTTTTTTTGGTTCTATTTACCGGGGTCATTGTTACCCTTTTACCAAAAAAAAAATCTCAAGGTTGTGTGAGAATGAAATCTCAAGGTTGTGTGAGAATGAATTCTCAAGGTTGGGAAGGTGTGAGAATGAAATCTCAAGGTTGGGGTATAAGTAAAATGTAATCAAGGTAAGAATTTGAATACAAAATGTGAAGTGTCAAGGAATGTTTAGTCAATTTGAGCAAACAAGGAATCTTGACTGGGTATAGGGTTTAAAGAACTTTGACCAAAAACGTGTCAAAAGTCATTTACTGTCCGCGGTACCTTATAGGGACCAACGATTCCATATAACATAAGGAACCGCGGGACTTTAAGGATTCGCTTCCAGTGGACTTGAAACCATGTTTTTCTAGGGTTTTGGGAAAAACTAAGACTTTTTCAAAAAGTTGCAAATCTTGGAATTTTACCTCTATTAGCACCAAATTATGCTAGGCTTGCATAAAGCAATACATTCACAAAGAATGTCTTGACAAAGGGTGACAAAATAATTTAGATATCATTTTGAACCAATTTTAGTCAAGTTTTTAGAGGTTGTGATAGATTTAGGTTCAAATTTAATTTCAAATTAAAGTTGATTAATGTGCACATAAGAGTAGAAACACATAAAGCTAAATCCATAGAACAACTTCATGAAATACTCATGAAGGAAGAAAATACAATGACAAATGAAAAAACTAACTAATACAAAGCTAGCTTAACATTAAATCTAGATGAGTAGTCTTCTTTGGCTTGGTTTTGTTGAAAACCATTTATTTAGAAAACTTCATCATTCATCTCCTAGGAGGAGGCATGGAGAACAAGGCAAGTAAGAACTCTTGCAACCTCCTATGTAGTCCAAACATATCCATCCTAAGGTTATGGATGATGTAGTGGTTGTAAAGACAACATGGACAACTAGGACCATGTGTTTGTTGAAACCTATAGTATGGATCACCCAAAAGGAGGGAAAGTGGAACACCCAAAATTGGAATGTTTGAGTTGGGTGGAGGTGGAGGAGGCATGTTCTCCAAGGGTGATGTGGGTGAGAATGGAGGCATGTTCCCTAAAGGGGAAATGGGTGAGTGTGGAGGTACGTTCTCCAAGGTTGGTGACATGGGTGAGTTAGGAGGGGTAAATGGTGAAGTCACCAAGGTGTTATCAAAGTCATTCACAAAGGAATGCTTTGGATTGGTTGTGGTTGTGTGGTCACATCCAAGGGTGCACATGGAGTGAAGGGTGAAGAGAGCTCATTCATTCTTGAGTTGAATGAAGAGGAGGTAGAACCAATGGAGTGGTTAGTACCATGGGTGTATGTTGTCTTGCATGGTGCAAGGGGTGGTGAAGGTGATGAAGAAATGAGGATAGGAGCCATCTCATTCTTAGGTGTGTGGAAGGGTGAGGAGTTAGGCTTGGCTACCTTAATCCTTATTTTGAGTGTTTTCCTTGGGGTGGAGGTCTTGGAAGTGTTTGAGGTTTTGGTACAAACCATGGTTGTTTAAGGGTGGTTTAAGGGTTAGGGAAGGAAGTTTTGATGTGTGAAGAACATGACTAACAAGGTGGGTTTAAATGGGTGAGGGGATGATCCAAACTAGTAATGGGTTAAAATCATTTTAGGTGAATAATAAATTTAGGTAACCTAGTTTAGGAAATGTGTAGTTTATTACAGAAAATCATGCAGTGTTTTCACACAATTAAGAAAACAGTGTAAAGCAAAAGATGCTGTCGAGCACAGTGGCCGGCGGTTCCTTATCTAGGACCCGCGGTTCCTTATCGATAAGGAGCCGCTGGTCGATATGGAACCGCGACCAGAGGTCTTTCAAAATTTCACCTCCCAAATTTTGGTTAACCCATATTTTTACCAAAGGATTCACAAGCCAAAGTTAACTAACTATCATAAGGCATGCACAAAGCTATGTATATCACAAACATTATTGCATATGCAACATTTAGGATAAAAATAAATAATAATCCAAACATGTAACAAAAGTTAATAAACAACTAAACCAAAGTGATAATAAGCAAATGTTTAAAGCATCACAAGACAAGTAAACTTTGATATACTTCAAAGTCTTCACCTCTGTTTCTTGCCTAATCCCTTGATCATTTTTCCCAAGTACTTGATTCTCTTTCTTGACTCAATCCGGTGTTCATGCAAATCACCTCGGGTTCAAAGATTTTGACGGTAAAGTTCCTCTAAATTGAGATTATTAGGAACTTCACTAGAGGAATGGTGAGGAGGGGAAGCAATGTCATCTAAACCATCCACGAATGAGTTTGTGGAGTGGTGAGAAGAACTCGAAGAGTCAATGGGAGCACTTGTGCCAATGCCATCACCATCACTTGTTGGCATGTCCATGTCCTCATCATTGAACTCCTATTGGTCGGATTTACGATCAGATCTTGTCTTTCTCTTATATACCTCTTGAATAGGTAGCATGACCCGTTTGACCGGTTGAAACTGAGAAAGATCAAGATTTGGAAAATCACGGCCAACCCTTTTAAAAAGGCGAGTGAGAAGCATTGCGTAGGGGAGGTTTGTTTTAGGCTTGTGAATAGCATAATTGATCCGTTAAGCGATAAAATATGCCAAATTGTAATTGGTGTTGGTAAATATGCAATATAACATATGCACTAAACACGCTGGAACATGATCCTGGTTTCCACCAAGACAAAACACATTTTCCCTAAGGATATTGGTCCATTGAACCATATTGTCATTAAGGTCGCTAAAGAGAACCTCATGACGTTTCACCGAACGTACCTTAGTATGAAGGCTTCTCTTAACGGGTTGATTACGCTTTTTGGAGACAATGTCGATAATGAAGTCAAGATCAATTTCCTCATGATCATTTGGAGGAAAATTGTAGGATTCAAGGAGAGCACTAAGCTTCCATTTATCCGTGAAGCGACAAGTGCCTACAAATGGGACATCAAGAATTTGACCAAACACTTCGAGAGAGTATTGAATGAGTTGATCTTTCAAGATGAACCTAACAAATATTCCATCGTTGTTTTCAATGATGGAGTATGTGCTAAAGAACTCCAATAGAATCGAGGATAGATGTCTTCCTTAATGTTCAACAAACAATCAAATCCAATGTTTTCAAACATGGACTTGATGTAGACATAATCCTTGATATCCTTTTGGACAACTCTACCCTCATGAAAGCAACGAGATTGAAGAGAGGAAAAAGTATGGGCAAGGTGAGTTGAGTGACAAAAGTCGGATAGGTTTGGCATATACTGTTTAGTGAGTTGATGATCCTTTTGGTATTGTGAAGGCATGATTAGTACCTAAATAAACACAAGAAAATATTTCTCCAATCACTCATATGAAAAATAAAATCAAAGATCAAAAATATGAGAATGTGTTATTTCAATTTCTTGACAAACAAAGGATTGAATCCGTATCATTCTCATGCTCACAATGTAGCTATTCCATTATTTACCAAGAACATATGAACTATGTTGGATCAACAATGGACTAGAACATTGGTTTTACAAAACAAGGTTTTTAGGTAAGCATTAACAATGTCATTACCTACTTGTTCATGGGTTCATCTCAAATCCATCTTTTAACCAAAATCATTTAGCCTAAATTCGGATTTGTTCTACAAGTGGGTTTTAGTGAAATCTTAATGAATATGAACCTAAGGAATCATAGTAAAATAACTATGTCAACCCACATTCCTATTAAGGTTTTAATTCAATTTTAACTTTAAAAATCCCCAATTATGAAAGGATGAACCCTAGAACAAAATAGATGAAATTGAAAGAAAATACTTACAATTAATTGATGTTAGATGAAGGATGAGTGAATCCCACAACTTGGAATCAATTAATTTGAGTGATTGAAGGTTTTGGAAGCTTCAACAATGGTGGAAAAAGGGTAAACCGTCGGCTGTGTGTTTCTGGGAGAGAGAGGGTTTGGTTTGAAAAAGAATAAAATAATCAAACTGGCGCTCTGACAAACTTTACTGCCCGCGGTTCCTTATCGATAAGGTACCGCGGGTTTGAGCCGCCTAGATAAAGAACCGCCTACAGAGGCAGGTTTTTATCAATGAAAAAACGCCAAATTTTAAAAACCAATTTTTTCGAAGATACTTAAAAATATATCATGAACCTTTTAGAATAGCATTAGATCATCATAAACACTGGGCAATATGTTTTAATGAAGGATTACGAGTTGAATCAAGATCGAAAAGAACCGAAACGGACAAACGACTACTCGTAGCAAAACGGCAAAGTGGAGAGAAGTCAAGGGAAGTGAATCAAGACTAGGACCAATGCTCAAGGGATTAATGACAATCTTCAAATAGTGGTAACGAAGAGCTTGTTTCATATATAGTGGTATAAGACGTGCCTTTCCGGCGAAACATTAAACGGCTTTGGTAATGAATAAACATAAAGCAATTATTCAAGTATAGACTAAGATCACTTTCAATAATAGTCCTAGTCTAAACCAAAATATGAGCAAGGTATTAATTCACTTTCTCTCCCACAAAGGGCCTACTAACCGTATGGGTGCAAACCATGATATCATGCTTGATACTTTAAGCTACTACTAACTCACTCTACATCACCATAGTGAGTCAAGTATCCAAGCAATGATGGTTTGAGAGGATAAAAGAAAAGAATCACAAACCACAAACAAATGTCAAGGCAAGGATGCCAAGAACAAGCACATAGTCAAGTAATGATCAAAAGAATGATCAAAGGGCGTGTGGAAGAACGAAAGCGTACCTTGGCCACAAAGAGCAATCCATCAAGGAATCAATGCTATGCCCAACAATGACTATGATGAGTACTAATTCTTCAAGGACTAGTATCATTCCCAATCATCTTGGTATCATCATTCAAAGATGTTAAAGAACAATGAAGATGAGTCTTTTACAAGTGCAAGTAACTCAATCCACAACCAATTAAGTGATTGATCTTCATGAGTACCTACACAAAGTAAGATGCAAACTAGTAGATACATTTCAAGAGTAGATCTAAAATGCATAAAGAATACTAATCTAAGTGGGATGTAATATTACCAATTAAAAAGACCTATTTTCAAAGAAAACATAGTTTTGACCAAAGAGAAACTTTAGTACAACTTGACCTTCTAATTTGAGGAGACAATGGATCGATCCAAGTTTCAAAGTACAATATACTTCAAAGATCTTGAGTGACCATCGCTCTGATACCAATTGTAGAAACTAGAAGGGGGGGGGGGTTGAATAGTTTCTCTTCGATTGGCAACCAAATTAAAATGACTTTCAATTTGGTTTGTATCAAAACTATCTTTTGTTTGAAGCTAAGTTGCATAATGATTAGGTTCAATTCAAATGCACTAGCAAAGATAATAGGTAAGTGTAATGATAATGAAATAAGTAAAGAGTAAGGAAGGAGACAACCTAGTGGGAAGACACCAAGATTTATAGTGGTTCGACAACGAGGCTCTATCCTCGTTTCTACTCCACTCCTCGAGTACACCTACTCGAGATTTCCACTATATCCACAAGCTCCCTTCTTGGCGGAGAAAACCTTACATCGTCGCTTACATTATTTTCCGACACTAAGCTAAATGTCGAGACCTAATCTTTAGCTAGGACCAATCTACACAATGTTGCCTACTTCACAATTTAACGACACAAGGCTAGATGTCGAGTTCTAATCTCAAGGTAGAACCAATCTTCACGACGTTGCCTACTTCACCATTTTACGACACAAGGCTAGATGTCGAGTTCTAATCCAAAGCTAGAACCAATCTTCACGACTCTTCACTTTGAAGCTAAGTGAGAACTTCACACAACACAACTACTAATCACTTTCAAGTTTAGTGAGAACTCACAAGACACAACCACATCACTTTATAGTTTAGTGAGAACTATTAATCAAATCTATTACAACTCAACTAGACTTATCCAAGTAGACACATGTAGCTTGGATTTACACAACACAAATCCAAGCAAACACATATGCAATAGATGTACACAACAAATCCAAGTATCCACAAATAACTTGGATGAACACAACTAGTCCAAGAATTCATAAATACAATGGATTGACACAAAACAAAAAGGGTATCATGATGAATATGACTAGCTCATAGATTCATCTTTATCACAACACTAGTGAGTGAGTGATCTTCTCATTGGACAAGGTAAAGGAGGGGATCAAGAGGATAATCATATGTAAACATCCTTAACACTTTAAGTGATCATTTACTAATGATTATGCTATAGAAAATAGAAAGGGGGCTGAGAAAAACGTCCAAGAGGCTTGTTGGAAAATGAGATTTGACCCACTATTTAAAGGAGACAAAGTATAACGGATATATAACGGCTACTGTGCGCGGTACCTTATCTCGCCCGGCGGTTCCATATCGCTAAGGAACCGCCTAGCCACTTAAGGTACCGCCACTAGAGTACGCTCTGTTTTTTGTCTTTTAGTGGGGTAGGAATATCTGAGGTATTTGAAGCCTTCAAAGGATATTCTAACAGCATTTGGAATATGCTATTTTCAAATTTTCATTTTCCATTTTAATAAAACATTTTCTAAAACAGAAAGTTATTAAAAAGTGTTTTGTCATATTAACAAAAGTGAGTTTTAAGGATAATCATTTTGATGATCACTAAGTATGATTAAGAAAGTTTAGTGATATGATTATTACCTTGATGATAGTGTTAGTTAAATAATTCGTTTTGTGTTTTACACTAAATGTGTTATATAGTTTGTTGTGATCAAAACAAAGAAAGATTAGTTAACACTAATAGTGTTTTTAGGCATCATATGCATTAACAGTTTTCTACATATTATAAGGGATTTTTACAAAATTTTCTCGTGATAAATAGTAATGCTTAAGTGTTAGAAAACAGCCCGTACTTTTGGTAAGTACCGGCAAAGTTATAAAATGGAAAACATTTCTAATTACATAGATAGATAGTATGAGTTTAGTAATGATCACATGTATGAGTTTTGGCGTGAGTTTTTATAAATATTAAGTGTTTTTATATACGCGTGTTTAGTACAATAATGTACATGGAGTATTGACTCGGTTTTCGTATTTTGATTTCTAGGTCACGTGTTAGATTTTCTGGGGCAACCAAATCGTCGGTGATATTTTCGTTACGTCTTCGCTAGAACCATTACTACCACGCAAGGTGAGTTTATAGCCTTGCTTCTTACACTTTTAAATGGTTTTACCCGCGAGGGGGATGCATGCTATTTTAAATGAAACGAACATAAGTCATGAATGATTGTTGGACCCGAAAGTTGCCTAAATTATGTTGAGTACCTAGTTGCATAAGACCCTATATTCATGAACTATTAACTATTGTTTAATCCTTGTGTGGATTGCAAATAGCTGCTTATACAATTGATAGTACTATGAGGTTGTCCGAGACGAGAACTAGTACGTTGAGTACCCTCTGCGGACGAATAACTTGTGATAAGAAATAAGGTATAATTGCAACTAATGCCTTTAGAAGGGGCACTGGTTTCATCTTAATCATGCCGGTAAATGTACGCGGGTGATTGAGTTAACGGATTAGTGTCATGTGCTTAAACACAATTATAATAACCTTGAATGATAGATTGTTTGATCGACAATTCTATAAATGATCGTGATTGATTTTATATACTTATGTTCAAAACGAGATTGTAAAACCTATAAATTTCGCTCAACATTATTTGTTGACCCCTTTAAGCATGTGTTTCAGGTAATCGATGATATGGTAGCAAGGAGCATGCGAGGATGGAAGTTGTTGTGGCTTGGCGGTCTACTTTGTCTTTCCTCCCTTTTTATAACTTAAAACTTTTTATATTTTGTCATGTGAAACAAGTAATGTACTTTTGGGTTGAGATTCAGTGGGTACCTAAACGCAACTCTGTTTTGTATTTTATTTGGGGTTTGGGAAGCAGTAGACTTTGATGTTTTATCAATGTTAATTTATGTTTAAATTTCTACGTCTCTTTGAGTCGTTCGAAATAGATTGTGTGTGATGATAACTGCCTAGCACCCAAATGTTGTAGTTCCGCTGCGCATATCATTTGGTGGGGGTGTTAGATCAGAAGATTTTATCATGGAATTATGTCATGAAATTTCATCTGAAATTCTATTAAGAAGACCCCATCAGAAGATTTTGTTAGGAAAGTTTAGGAATTTTATCAAAGATTTTGAAGATAGATTACCACTTCCAAAATCCCAATATATTGGAAAAAGTCATTTACCTCTACCCAAAGAGTTAATGGGCAAAGTAATTAAGTATAATCCTGTGCTAAAATCGGAAAAATTTTAAGCGTAAACTCGGCAGTGAATGAACGTCCATAGATTCTAGTAAACCAGAACATAGGATTATAAATCCTACATACGGTGAATATGATGGAAATTTTCATTTGTGAAAGAAATGCACTCCGCATCAAACGAAATTTGCACCATCTGGTGTCCGATTTTCAACATAGTAGATCATTGGACTCAGATTTGTAAGGGAAAGTGACCTTATAAATCATATGCTTGGTAAGATTATTTTGTATTTTATAGGGAATAAAATATCGTCTTATGTTTTCACGTCGTTCGTCTCTAGAAAATCGTATTCTTAGATATCATATACAAGACTTCTTACACACACCAACGTAAAAAGGAAACTTAAGGGTGGAATATATGTTTATATTCGTGTTATGTCGGAAATTTCTAAGTCAATGATTTACATTCTGTTTATTTGATTAAATTAGGACGCTTCTTCAGTCAAATGAATAAATCTAAATCACCAAATTTATAAGTTCTTCCTTGCATAAAGTTGTAGGCATCTTTATGTTAGTGAGAATTTATAAATGGACTTAAAGAGATTCGATATAAGACAAGTGTAGACTTAATAAAACATTAGAATTCTAAGTGAGAAATTACGTGTATTACTATATTAGAAAAGTACGTCAATGTTCGTCTTATATTTGGAATTTGTAAGTTGAATTATTCTATTCAATCCGAAGAAACTTTGAAATCCTTATAGTATGCTCTTAAAAGCAGAATATTAAGTCATCCGACTTACTAATTCAATCTAAATTTTCTCCATGGAAATAAGAAAGCACAATAAGTATTTTTTTACTTCAAGTAAGACATGATGCTAGCTGGGTCATTATCGATTGTTTTACTAAGGCTGCAGGATTTATTCCTATTTAGGAAATTGATAATATAGAAACTCTGACAAGATAATAGGTGAAATAATCTGTTGACATAGAGTATCAATATCTATCATCTAAGATCGTGAGGATTGTTTCACATCTTGATCCTAAAAGTATACTCAAAATTTGTGTGTTATACTTAGATAAGTATACCAAGGTGTTAAGTGAAAGAACTATCCAGATACTAAACTACATACTCCCTGTATGTCTTATAAATTTTAGAAGGACACTTAACATTGGTAAAATTTCTCGTATGACAATAGTTTTCATGCTAGAATCAAAGCAATACAACTTGAAGCACTCTATCGAAAGAAGTGCCATTTACGTATTTGCTGGGCTAAAGTTAGAGATTTTCAACTTACGAAACCCAAAGTAGTTCATGAAACTATTTGAGAAGGTTATATAAGAATAGAGCTTCATAGTACGTTGAATAATGATCGTTAGGTAACTGCTAGAATTAAATGGTAAAGACTGCTTTGATAAAGATTTCTCACTGTGAATGAGAAACTACACCATATTAAACAAGGATGTTTCTCTATCAATTACCTAAATTGATTTTGAAAAATGCGATAACCAATTCAAGATTTTGAATTGAGCAGTGACATATTAACTTGAGTTTCCCAAAGAACTCAGTAATAATCACAGTCCTTTTCGAATTTTGGAATCTAAGGAAGATTTATGTGATTAACGGGTATGTTTTCAATATTCCATTGGTATTAAACTAAAATCTTATGAGATAATAAAATGATCTTGATCACTAAAATATGGATAATATTTCATATACAACCATTTTTGATAAAAATCAATTTGAAACTAAATACCAACCGTAAAGTTGTATTCTTGATATGTGAAAAAATTCTAAGAAAGAATTTGAACACCTAAGAGTTATGTTTGCCCTTGATAAGCTATGTTACCCTTATAATCTCGGGACGAGATTTCTTTAAGGGGGAGAGACTATGACAATCCTCAAATTTCACATCTATGCTATAAGCTATGATTGTCTCAATATGAAAATTTGGCTAGAAATTTTTGCTTTCTGTACCTTACTTGGTAAGATGAACTGCTTCTCACAACCTGAACTTCCATTACAACATATTCCTATATGTTGTCAATACAATGTATATATCAAGTCTAAGTTTTAAAAGTGATCTAATAAGTTTAGTATTATTAAGAACATCTCAAATATAACTGTGATGCCCTAAATTCCCTTAGAAACCCTAGAATCCCTATAAATGAGTTATAAACTCAAGAATGGTAAACTATGAATGATGAATACATGTGAGTAAGTCATTATGGATTATAAACAAGTTATAAACTATACTTTGAAGACATAAAAATACCTAAGAATAGCAAGAACACACCATACACAGCTAAGTACAAGTAATTGTACATAATAGTCTAGATCACCCCCTAAAAACCCTTGATAAACAATATTTCAAGCAATGTTAAAATCTATGTGCTAGTATGAAAAACAATATACTAATTACAATCTATCATATAATGGAAAGTTAATTGATCACAAAATGCTAATATTCACTAATCCAAGGCTGATTACAAGTTAAGACCTAATAACCAAGATTAGCATATAAAATCCATTATACATTGAATTAAATTCTAATATTTTGCCATAAATTATAAAACTTAACTATATATCATATTGAGAATATACATTTATTTCAAGTCAAGTTACAAGTTGGTAAAGCATAAAGTACAAGTTATCAAAGCATATGATCTTATGCTCATATAATTGTCCCTAGAATATGATCAACCTATACAAACCCTTAAACTAAAAATGTAGAATCCCTAGAACTCATAAACTTACTATATAAGCTCTAGAATAAGTTTCTATAAAGGTACAAACACTAATTACCCAAGATAGAAAGTCATTAGGATTAATGACCTAAAAACCCTTATATTAAGAAATCTACATGGAATCATCACCTAGTTCTTTTTGGACAAGTCTATAAATATTTAAAGGACTTCATTAAGGTTATGTGATTATATTAAAACAATGTACAAGTATGCTAATGCACAAGGTACAAGATTTTAATGCATGGCTTGTAAATTAGGTCAAAATGAGTATTTTCACCCTTTGGACATGTTTACTTAGAATAACTTAATAAAACCAATATAGAGACTTCATGAACACATTGTGGAAAAATTAGGATGTATAAATTGAGTTTATATCAGTAGCTAATTGAAGGATAATCACTTTTACTAAGACTTAACCATAAATCACTAGAAAACCCTAACCCGCCTAAGTTTTATTACCATTTTCACATCAAATATTTGTTAAAATTCAAACCAAGGACCCAAATATCTTAAATAGAATATCTATACCCTAATTAAACCCTAATTCATCACTAATCCCATTCCTAAGCCTTTAATCACCAAAATCACAAAGTATAAAGTTAGAAGCCCTAATTTAGACTTGGTTTTATGTTTTCCCTCCAAAAACCTATTTCAAACCATTCCCTCCCATTCCAAATTTTAAAATCAGATATTTTATGTGTTGTAAGATAAATTCCATGTGATTTAAAGTAGGTTCATCACCAACTTGAAGCTACACATCATCAAACATAACTATATCTTGCCGTGAGGTGTTTTTAGCCACAAAACCAAGATATTTTCGATCCTAGACTCTAGGAACTTGCATAGATCTGCCCTAGCTTCCCTTAGTCACTAATTTATCCATTATACACGTCCATATCCAAAATTTGGAGCTTAAGGGTTAGAAATAGTATAAATAGGGGTCTTTAGCTTCATTTTAGAATCATCCCTCACTTTCAATATTCTACACCTATAAATTCTGTTCTCACACCACCATTTAAGCTCTAAGAAGTCCCTATGATCAGTAGCAAGCTTTGGAAGAAGTTCTAGGAGTTCTTGAAGAGTTATGAGGAAGATATAGTCCATATACCCATTAGGAGCCATTTTGGAGCATCCTAGGTAATCATTTTGTTAACTAAGCTTTGATCTTGTTATAATACTTTATTAGAGTTTTAATAATTCCAAAATTATGTTAAAAAGATCATCTAAAAGAAACTAAGTCATTTCATCATTTTAAATGAAAGTTATAAGTTAAAGATGTCTTAAAATCCTAGTTTTGTAATTTACATAAAATAATAAGCAAAAACCTATTTCAAAAGCTATAATTCTGAATAAATTTTTTTATTATGATTATAAACTTGTTCTAAAACTTTGTTTTAAAATCCTAGAACATTTGGTCCATTTTTGAGGTTCTTATGTGATTTTTACAAGTATTTTTTTTGGTAAAAGGGTAGCAATGACCCCGGTAAATAGAACCAAAAAAAGCGTTGAAGTACAAGGAATGTGGCTGAAATACCACATTAACCGCAAGCTACAGGCAGCTTGTTAAACAAAATGTTTACGACAGGCCATAAACATTAACTAGTCTAGAATACTAGTAATATATAAACTAGACAAAAACCAAGACGATAACATAAAGTTACGAGGAAAATAATAAAATATCAACATGGGATCATCCAGAAGGAGTGCTTGCCCCAATATGAGTATTGAGAAGATTCACCGATTCATCAAAGACGACCTCGACTCCCTCCTCCTCCTCATTATCTTCCTCGCTTACTTGAGCCCCTTCGTCAATACCAGGCATGGACAAAGATGAAAATTTATTAGATGTAGAAACACTGCTCATTTGAGCTTTAGCCTTGTTCTGACCATTAAGATTGCTAGACTGCTGCACCTGACCAGATTTAGTATTCAACTTACTACTATTATCAGCACTCGTACTTGTAATATCCACGTGAGTTTTTGGGCGAAAAACAACCGTCTTACCTGCTTGGAAACCCTTGCTCAATGGAACACCTCTCGGAACTTGAGTCCCTAAATTACCTTTGTACTTCTTCCTCTTGCTTTGCACTTGTTGGAACCCATCATTATCAACATGAGTTGTCACTTTTTCAACCGTTATAGGTTTAACAATTTTCGGACAAGAATCAACAGAATGACCAAAAATATTACAAGTATGACATCTAGGCGGTTTCCATTCGTATTCAACTCGAATTACCTCCTTAGTACAACCAGAGCCTTCAAGATCAGGGACACCAATAGTAACGCTATCTATAAACTCCGAATCAGCATTCATCTCAATAAGACAACAAGCAAAACTACAACGACCCCAAGACTCTTTGCACATATTATCAGTATAATTATCCATCATAATAAGCTTACCAAGAAACGAAGCAATTAATCTAATACCTTCCTCTTCAAATACCTGTAGCGGGACATCATGAAACTTAACCCATACCGGAATACGAGTTAGTTCCTCCTTTAGAAGATTCGTTTTCATAGTCCATTTCTTAAGAAAAATTGGTGAATTACGAACCATCCACGGACCACCTTCCAGAACCGCATTAAGACCCTCACTAGATCCAAATTGAAAAAAAAAGAAACCTTTCTCATTCATCATGATACGCTTAAGGCCATGCTTTGCCCAGTTATTCTTAGCAAAATACTCAACCACAGGGAATGCAATCCTTTTACCAAGAAAGTAACCATATAAAGTGTTATGGTAGCGAGCATTTACTGTTTCAACAACCTTCCTAGGAATAGAGATATTAACCCCTTCATAGACATTTTCATTAAACGAAGAAGAGACTGTATTAATACCTTCATTAGTAGATGTGACCATATCACCCTCAAATTTGCAAAGTAACACCAGAATTTCTTTAGCACGATCAGGTGAGATCAATTCCCACAACGGATGTTTCTTCATTCTTAATTCATGAATAAATTCACTCGCGTCACCTTTCGTGCAAATCGTTACACCAAATACTTTCAAAACCGCATGTAGATGACACGATTGCATACCATTAATGGTAGCAGCCTTAGCTTCAAGGTCTGTTTCCTTAGCCATTTGTGCAGAGTGCACACTCGAACCACCTGAACTGAGTGAAGAAGTGCTGCTAGTTAAATTCTTATGGCGTTCACACAAAGCTTTATAATAAAGCATAGTGGTCTCCTTAGGTAACGTAGACCATTTAGGAAATTTGTTTGCCTTCACACCATTTGTAAACACTTCAATGTCACGCACAGTATTCAAAGGAATAGAAAACAAATTAGATATCTCCTCTAGCGTTACTAAAACCTCAAGAGTAGACACCTTAACCACATCCATCCAACCTGTAAACAATGGCTTATCACTTTCATTGCTCGAATCCATGTTCAATCAAACACAGCCCTAACCACGAAAGATAACCCCTAACCAAACAGTAACTTTTTTTTTTTTTTTGTTTTGATCGTAAAAACTAAAACCAACACACTAGCAAATTTGCACTAATAATTAATTTAAATACCAAAACCTTAACTAAAACTCACCAACCGAGACCCCACTTGTCAGCCGCCAAACCTAAAATTGAGACAAGAATCTCAATGTCAGCCGCCAAAACCTTAACAAAGGTCAGCCGTCACACTTATAATGTCAGCCGCCAATCACCCACCCTAAATTGTGAATAAACAATTGCTTTAAAAGGACGATCAAGCACCAATGAATAAACAATTGCTTTAAAAGTCAGCCGACCATGAATTTCAGCCAACCAATTAAATAAACTATAGACGGTCAGCCGACCATTAAATAGCCAATCCAAGCCCTAACCGTAACAGAAACAAAAACCCTAATAGCTACGACAATACACGTCACACAGATAACAATCGTTAAGGTAAACAATTGGGAAAATACTCACGAACCGACCAGGATGAAAAACAAAGCACAACAAACGCAGCAAAATAACAAATAAGACACGATTATAGAACCCTAGAAAAACTGTCAACCAAATAACAACTATGTTAACTCTAGATTAATCAAAGATTAATCGAGAAACCAGCATTGTTATAAGATTTAGAGATTAACAGGATAGAAAATCGAATCATGAAAAGAAAGAAAATTCTGCCGCCATTGATGTTTTTTAGGGTTTTTGTTTTGTATAAAATTGGGATGTGATTTTTACAAGTATAGGGACTAAAACTGTCATTTTTGAAACTATTTAACATTTTGGGCCAAAAGTTTCATTTTATGAAAGTTATAGCTATAATAATAAATGTTGGAAAGTTTGAGGTCCTAAGGTTAAATATTGAGGGTTCAAAATGCAAATGCTAAAACTATATACTTAAGGGGTTAAAAGTGTAATTATACCAAAATGTAACCAAAAGGGCTATTTTTCCAACTTTGAAACTAAAGAATAATCATGAATATGAGAAAGTAATGAAAGTATCATGTTAGTAGGGAGCTTTGTACAAAGATGTTCCATCTCGGTATTACGTTATGACTGAGTGGTTGGGTTTACGATTTAAAGTGCCCTCGCTCCTCAAAGTTTATAGAATGGCTTCTAAGTATGATGGGCCGAACTATGGTGATAGAATTACAACCACATATTAATAAAAGAATATATAACCAAACACTTAACAATATTGAACCAAAAATCAAAGACTTGATACTATACATAATGTATTAATCCAGGTTTATGTGAGATCAGGCTGTTATTCATGAGACCAAGTTGTGGTTTGTATGATCAAGCTGTTTATCTGTGAATGAAATATATCTGATTATAGCTCGGATTCTATGGACATAAGGTGAGTTCATAGCCTCACTTTTAAATGTTTTCTAAATGATTTAAAAACCCGTGAGGGGGATATATGCTAAAACTGGAATACAAGTGCTTTTAAAATTGTATGGTATGATTATTGACACTATGTTTACTACTGCCATTGAAGTCCCTTTTTAATCGTGAACCGCTAATCATTTCTTGAAAATGCGCTAATATTGTGAATAGTACTATGTGGGGTTTGACATCCCTTATCTGGGCAAGTCGCGCTTGCTAGCAGCTGAAGGTTACTATCTAGGCTAAACAGATACACTTTATTTTGCTTAACTCAGGAGTTTGGCAAACTGTCTGCATAAGGGCAATTGGTTGGTTTCTGTATGTCAAGTAGCGGTGCATGAGCATAGTGCAGTAGGATGACTATTTTATGTGGGTGTATAACAACGTATCCCGGAGGATATACTTGTTTTCAAAACATGTTTAAACCCTATGAATTCACTCAACCTTTGTGTTGACTTTAAACATTTTTTTTTGGTAAAAGGGTAACAATGACCCCGGTAAATAGAACCAAAAAAAACGTTGAAGTACAAGGAATGTGGCTGAAGTGCCACATTAACCGCAAGCTACAGGCAGCTTGTTAAACAAAATGTTTATGACAGGCCATAAACATTAACTAGTCTAGAATACTGGAAATATATAAACTAGACAAAACCAAGATGATAACATAAAGTTACGAGAAACATAATAAAAAATCAACATGGGATCAGCCAGTAGGAGTGCTTGCCCTAAAATTTGTGTTGAGAAGATTCACCGATTCATCAAAGACGACCTCGACTCCCTCCTCATTATCTTCCTCACTTAGTTGAACCCCTTCATCAATACCAGGCATGGACAAAGATGAAAATTTATTAGATGTAGAAACACTGCTCCTTTGAGCTTTACCCTTGTTCGGACCATTAGGACTGCTAGTCTGCTGCAACTGACCAGATTTAGTATTCAACTTTCTACTATTATCACCACTCGTACTTGTAGTATCCAAGCGAGTTTTTGGACGAAAAACAACCGTCTTTCCTGTTTGGGAACCCTTACTCAATGGAGCACCTCTCGGAACTTGATTCCCTAAATTACCTTTGTACTTCTTCCTCTTACTTTGCACTTGTTGGAATCCATCATTATCAACATGAGTTGGCACATTTTCAACCGTTGTAGGTTTAACATTTTTCGGACAAGAATCAAAGGAATGACCAAAAATATTACAAGTATGGCATCTAGGCGGTTTCCATTCGTATTCAACACGAATTAATTCCTTAGTACAACCAAAGCCTTCAAGATCAGGGACACCAATAGTAACATTATCGATAAACTCCGAATCAGCGTTCATCTCAATAAGACAACGAGCAAAACTACACCGACCCCAAGACTCTTTGCACATATTATCAGTATAATTATCCATCATAATAAGCTTACCAAGAAACGAAGCAATTAAACTAATACCTTCCTCTTCAAATACCTGTAGCGGGACATCATGAAACTTGACCCATACCGGAATACGAGTTAGTTCCTCCTTTAGAAGATTCGTTTTCATAGTCCATTTCTTAAGAAAAATTGGTGAATTACGAACCATCCATGGACCACCTTCCAGAACCGCATTAAGACCCTCACTCGACCCAAATTGAACAAAGAAAAAACCTTTCTCATTCATCATGATACGCTTAAGACCATGTTTTGCCCAGTTATTCTTAGCAAAATACTCAACCACAGGAAATGCAATCCTTTTACCAAGAAAGTAACCATATAAAGTGTTTTGGTAGCGAGTATTTACTTTTTCAACAACCTTCTTAGGAATAGAAATATTAACCCCTTCACAGACATTAACAGAATTAAACGAAGAAGAGACTGCATTAATACCTCCATTAGTAGACGTAACCATATCAGCTTCAAATTTGCAAAGTAATTCCAGAATTTCTTTAGCACGGTCATGTGAGATCAATCCCCACAAAGGATGTTTCTTCATTCTTAATTCATGCATAAATTCACCCGCATCACCAACCGTGCAAATCGTTACACCAAATAATTTCAAAACCTCATGTAGATTACACGGTTGCATACCATTAATTGTTGCAGCCTTAGCTGCAAGGTCCAAAGATACATCACAAGAAGAGGAAACATTTGGAATAGAGTCATCTGTTCCCCTAGCCATTTGTGCTGAGTGCACACTTGAACCACCTGAACTGAGTGAAGACGTTTTGCTAGTAAGATTCATATGGCGTTCACACAAAACTTCATAATAAAGCTTAGTGGTCTCCTTAGGTAAGGTAGACCATCTAGGAAATTTGTTTGCCTTAACACCATTTGCAAACACTTCAATGTCACGTACAGTATTCAAAGGAATAGAAAACAAATTAGATATCTCCTCTAACGTTACTAGAACCTGAAGATTAGACACCATATCCCTATCATTCCAACCTGTAAACAATGGCTTATCACTTTCATTGCTTGAATCCATGTTCAATCTAACCACGAAAATTAAACCCTAAACAAACAGTAACTTTTTTTTTTTTTTTTAAAACGTAAAAACAAAACAATATTCGAAACCCGGATTCAAAGATACCTAGTAAATTAATGGCGACAATAAATAATTGCACCACTAATAATAAAAAAACCCTTAAATAGAAGTCAGCCGCCAACCTTAATTGCGTTAAGGATGTCAGCCGCCAAACATTAAGGTCAGCCGCCAAACTTTTAGGTCAGCCGCCAAGTTGAATGGTCAGCCGCCAAGTTTAGGTCAGCCGCCAAACCTTAATGGTCAGCCGCCAAGACTTTAACGACAGCCACCAATCAATGGACGAATAATTTAGCAAATGATTAACACTCCTGAAAAGGCACAGTGAAACCCTAACACAGTATCAACCGAAACCCTAAAAAACACACAGCGACACACTATTAACCAATCAAATCGAATTAACTTTGTCCAGGTAGCACCTACATATGCAACGACCAAAATAAAGACAATCAACCACCGACGAGAGAGACACACAATCGCACAAGAATGACGGCCAAAAAAACAAAAAATAAAACCAATTTAATTAACCCTAAAATCAATCAACCAAATAAAGACTTTGTTAACTCAAGAATAATCAGTGATTATTCGAGAAACCAGCATCATTATAAGGTATTCGGATTAAAGGAAAAAAAAAATTAGGTTATGAGAAGAGGGGATTTTTTGGCAGCCATTGATGTTTTTTAAGGTTTTCCCCATATATAGATTTAAAACTGGTTCAAAGTTAGCTTAAACCAAACTTGGTTCATATTGCAAAAACACCATCTTAGTTTCTGTGTTGACTTTAAACATATATCTCATGTATTGTTGATTGATAGCAAGGAGCAGCAGAAGGATGGCATGAAGAGGCACAAGACTAAAATTATTCTATATTTTGGGAACCTCATATTGTAAAACTCTGTTTCTTCAATGAAATATAAAGAAAGTTGATTTCATCACTCTTTTGAGTTGTTTTCTATTATTATGACTTGTGTTCTATGAAGTAATACCCTAGATCAATGTTCTGCCACGTAAAGGTAAAATGGGGGTGTTATATATTGGTAATCAGGGCCATGGTTATAGAGAACAAGAATTAAAATCTTTACTATAACTACTTTTAAAATAATTTCAAGAAAGTCTTTCCTGCCAATGCTAGTGCTGCTACAAGAAATAGGTAATATTATACCAATACTAGTACTGCTACCCTGTAGAACAATGTGTAAATAATACCATGTTTATGTGTAAGTACTTAAGAGTAAGCAATAAGTTACAATTTATCGACGTCTCTAGAAACAGGTATCCCTATCTCCCTCCTATTATCATCTTATCGGATTCTTAGGAAGAGCATTATGCAAGTGTTCCTGATAACTTCCCAAAGTATATTTCCACTCTCCCGACGCATAACCCTTATGATACTTCAAAAAATACACCCAAAGACCAGAAAATCCCAAAATCCATTTTACCCTTTGATGACGACCCCTATATGCAAGTTATACTAGCATATAATGAAGAAGTAGATTTTACACCTCGACGCCAAGATTTTCCATCACCTTACCCTATTAATGTACCCACACCTATATCTGAAACCTTGCCCAAAAATACCTATGAACAAATTAAAGATATCCTATCGTATATGAAAGAATCTACAAATAGAAAGAATGAACATGGATAGATGTACAACAAGCCTCCCCTTAGGCTGAACCTCCCCTCAATCCTAGGCTTCAAGGATTGACCATTCCAATATGGGCCACCAAGTAGTTGAACCGAGTCCTGTCAAAGGCTTTAGTTAACAAATCAGCAACATTGTCATCCGCATGAACTTTGAAAACCTGTATCAACTTCTTTCCATTGGCATGTTTGATAAAGTGGTGTCGAATCTCTATGTGCTTGGTTCTTTGATCAAAAACAGGGTTCTTAACAATGCAAATTGTGCTTTGGTTATCAATGAAGATTTTGGTATTCATAAAGTTGGAACCATAGTCTAACATTTGGTTTTGTATCCATAACACCTGTCCACAACAGCTCGCAGCAGCTACATATTATGCTTCTGTGGAGGAAGTAGCTACTATTGTTTATTTCTTACACTGCCATGAGATAAGTCTTCGACCCAAAAACTGACAACCACCAGTACTTCATCTTCTGTCATTATTAGCCCCTGCATAATCACTATCACTGTAGGCTTCAAGTACAAAAGATGATTCCCTCAGATACCATAAGCCTAGCTTGGGTTGGGCTTTAAGATATTAAAAAAAATTTGACAACATTCAAGTTTGAGGTTGTAGGTGCTACTTGATGTCTAGAGCAAGCACTAACTGCAAACATAATATCAGGTCGAGATGCAATCAAATACATGAGTGAGCCTATCATGGATCTGTATAAGTGAACATTGACAGGGGGATCCAGCTCATTCTTAAGTTTGACCTTGGTTACCTCAAAGGTGTTACTGCTGGTCTAAGAGGTTCCAAGTCAAACTTTTAAATGATATCATGAACATAATTGTCTTGACTAATAAAGATTGCATCCTAACCAACTGAGCGAGCTCAGTTGGCCACCAAGGGTAACATTAGGTAGGTATTGTTTGAGAGGTCTCAAGTTCGAGTCTCACTAATGACCTCCAGGGGCCCGAATTAAACAGAAGCAGGAGTGGGGTTTATCACCTAAGGAGAAGGTTCGAGGCTTGCATACTGCCCAATTGGATGTCACTGTAAGCTCGAATCACTAACCACTAACTAGCCGTTCAAAAAAATAAATAAAGATTGCATCCTTCTGTAGCTTGACTTGAAGTCCAAGGAAAAAAGTAAGTTCTCCCATAGCACTCATCTGAAACTCACCCTTCATCAACATTTCAAACTCATCACACCACTCCTTCTTGGTAGAACCGAAGATGATGTCGTCTACATATACCTGGACTAGACTGATGTCTTTGGAATCCTTCTTAAGAAATACTGTTTTGTCGATTGTACCTCTTCTGTAGCCATGCTTCAACAAGAAAGTAGATAGACGCTCATACCAAGCTCTAGGAGCTTGATGAAGACCATATAGAGCCTTGACAACCTCATAGACCTTCTTAGGATGAAGAGGTCTACAAATCCTTTAGGCTGAGTGACATATACTTCTTCTTCAATCTTGCCATACAAAAATGCACTCTTGACATCCATTTGAAACACTGTAAATCCTATGTACTAAGCAAAATCCAAAAATAATCGTATTGCCTCAATTCTGGCAACATGAGAAAAACTTCATCATAATCAATTCCTTCAAGCTGAGTGTGACCCTGTGCTACTAGCCTTGCCTTATTCCTTTACACAATGCCCCGAGCGTCTTTCTTGTTTTTGAGAATCCATTTGGTGCCTATTGTTGATTTCCCATCCGGCAAATCAACCAAGATCCATACATTCTGAAACAAAAATTGTTGCATTTCCTCCTGCATAGCTTCTACCCAACTTTGATCTTCAAGTACATGTGAGACTGACACAGGTTCAACCTGAGAAAGAAAGAAAGCAAACAAACAGTGAAGAAAATCTATGTGATTATTCCGCTTCTGGTCTTCAATATAGCTTACAAGAGCATGATGACCAGAAGTAACTTTGTTAAGCATGCTTCGAGTGTTTACTGTAGAACCAGGATCCCTAATTATTTTAGATCTAGGGTACACTGAGTTAACCCTCTGAGTAGGATTAGGAGATACTTCCACTTCTAGTTCCATGTTGTTGAGGTCATCAACGAAGTCATCATCATAGGATGAAGAGGTGAAGATGCCTGACGTGGGTTGCTTATGAATGTCATCCAACTTAATAGTATATTCTTATGGTAGTTTCCTAGGTCAAAAGGACCAGGGAACCTAGTTGTTGAAGTAGGATCACTAAGTGAACTTCCAATAGGAGAAATACTTCCCCTAGAAGGAATGCGAGCAGCACCAGAAGGAACTAGGACAACAGTAGTAGGAAGTGGGATAACATCAGAAATATCCATGGGAAACTCATACCCTCCCTTCTCAGTTGCAGTAGTAGCATCTTGTTTTTGCTTAAGCAATATGTCAAGATCCACTTGTGAGCTAGAGTTTTCATGTGAATTTGTACCAGTAGTAGTATCAGTAGTGTCAAGAGGAGCGGATGAAGAATTGAAGGGGATAACAATAATGTCATCATCCTCCTTTGAGTCCGAGAAGCTTGAAGAAGCACGTACATTAGAAGGGTCAAACTCTTGTTGACCTGCATGTTGGTTAGTTTTGAAGCGAAAATATCCTAATGAATCACTGAGATAATCAAGATCAAAATACCAATGAGGACCTTTTCCTTGAAGATTTGATTTCTCTTCAAAATACCTTAAGTTTATCGTTTCAATCACACGCTTGGCAGTAACATTATAGACCCTATAGGCTCAAGAGTGAGATGAATATCCCACAATGAAGCCTTCATCAGTCTTGACATCAAATTTCCCTAAATAGTCACTAGTGTTGAGAATGGTAACAGGACAGCCAAGATGTTTCAAATGAGTAATGTTAGGTACTTTTGTTGTGAGTAGCTCATAGGGAGTCTTCTGATGAGGGTTTGTAATGGAAACCCTATTCAACACGTAGCAAGCAGTGTTGGCCGCTTCTGTCCGAAACATAGTCGGAAGCTTAGAATCAGCAAGCATGGTTCTTGCTGCTTCTATAAGAGTACCGTTCTTCCTTTCAGCAACACCATTTTGTTGAGGAGTTCGGGCAGCACTGTAGTCTCTTTTAATACCCTTGGAATTGCAAAGTGCTATGAGTTCTGCTTTCTTGAACTCAGTGCCATTGTCATAACGAATACCTTTTACTTTCTTTGACAACTGATTCTCAATCAATGCAATGAAGTCTTTGAGAATGGGGTAAGTTTCACTCTTAGTAGCAAGAAAGAAGACCCATGAGAACTTGCTATTCCCGCCAGTCACCACTAGGAAGTAGTGTTTATGGTCAATGCTCCTGATGGAGGTAGGACCAAAGAGATCCACGTGAAGGAGTTGCAAAGGTTCAGTGATAAGACTTAGAGCAGTAATGGCCATGAAGGATGCTTTGTGATGTTTGCCTTTGCTATAAGCAGTACAATTTATGTTATTCTTGAAGGTTTTGGTAGGTAACCCGAAAACCATGTTCATGTTAGCCAGCTCATGAATTGTTATAAAGTTGACATGCCCCATCCTTCTATGCCATTTAGTAGCTTCATCTTCTGAGGCTTTGGCAACCAAACAAGCCAATTGACCAGTAGGATTAACTTCATTGAACTTGATACTATAAAGATTATCTCTTCTTGGAACTTTGAGTAGAACTTGTGAGTCATCCAGAAGTTGAAAGTCTTTGGACAACATCAGGCAATCTTAACCGTGAAGAGGACAAACTGATTCTTATCTCAAATCTAAGAGAGAGAGATTAAGTTAAAGTGTTGGAGTGCCGCTACATAGTACACCTACTCAAAATTTATTTTAGGAGTTTGAATTGTTCCTTTGCCTATGATACGTCCTTCACCCCCACCAAAATACACCTTTCCACCTTGAAATGGTACAAAGTTAGTCAACAATTCTTTGTTCCCTGTCATACTTTTATAACAACCACTATCTGCAATGCCAAGAGATGGATCTTGGTATGGATTCATCTACTACAACAACAAGAAACATATTTAACAGTTAGTTTCTTAAGGGGACCCAAGCCAATCTTGACTGGAGCCTGCCTTATGGATCATTGTAAGATAGCCATTGAGATTGATGAGATCCACTGTTGTTCTTGTATATCCTTTGCATCATTGGGGTTTTATATTGATTCCAAGAACAACCTGCTGAGGGCTTAACAGCAGTGCCCGAATGTCCCAACCCAAAATTCATGTGGCCAGTTGTATTATTGTGATTAGCAATAGACTTTTGAAAGTTTTGAAAGTAAGTGCTTGTTGGTCTGTTGGTTTTAATGTGTTTGTTTCTCCAATTAGCAGAAGCTGAAGGAGAGTTCCTCCTGGTAGTAGGAAAAGGTTGGGCACAAGGGTTTAGCCTACTAGAAGAGGTATCCATACTAGTAGGAGTAATTACTGGTGGACCAGGAGGACCATATGGATGATAGCTAGTGGGCCATTGGTCATAAAAATCACAATCTTTAATCAAGTGAAATCTACTACCACACAAGAAACATGTTTTTGAAGACAAAGACCTTTTATTCAAATGACATTGTTTATTGCTTCTATTCTTATTACACATTTGTCTAAGAGAAACAACATTCCTAGAAGACATAGCACTAGAATAAAAAAACACGGAAGTAGAAGCTGTAGTAACTCTCTCATCGATAGGCTTAGCACTAGCAGGAGGGAAAATAGATGTTTCATTTGTCTTGGGGCTTGAAGGACCAAAATTTTCACTTTAACCACAGGATGCATAATCACTGGCCTTGTCACTGAAATTACAAGAGACAAAGTCATTAGTGTTAGTAGTACTTTTATGAAACTCATGCATCTGTGATTCATCTAAGTCTATATCGATAGGTACGGGCATAAAAGTTCCAATAAGGGGTGGAGGAACAACATGAATTCCTGCAGCTGGTTTAAACCTATTGTAGCGAAGTTTTCCCTACTCCTCCTTATCAGGATCAAATACATCAGTAAAAGATGAGTCAAATACATCATCTGGTCCAATGTAGTTGTCAAAACCTAACCCCTTTTTGTTCTTCTAGACATGCTGCTATCTACAAGTTTAGAAAGATTTTTGGGAGCATTTTGCCAGTTATCAAACCTCATTAAAGTAGCATCTAATTTAACCTGTATTTCTTGTTTTTCTTTGATACTTTATGCATTAAGTTTTCAGTATATTTGAGTAAGCTAGGTATGTTTTCTAAATCAATACTCCATACTCTAATTTTATCCTTATACTCTAGCTGAGCATTTTGCAACCACTTCTTTTGTTGTTCTAATGTTTTAAGTGGACTTTTGTATACTTGAACTTCTAAAAAATATTTATCATTTTGAGCATTAATGTGATATCCAGAACCCAAGGTCATTATTTAACCCTAATTTACGCATATTTTTGAAATTTTTAAGAAAATTTGTTGGTAATATGTTTGACGGTTTGAGTTGAAACCAATGTTTGAGGTTGTGTATTTTACGTCTGACGATTTAGAAGAACCGATAGCGACTACGATACCGAAGGATGCCCAAAAATTAACGTTTTATTATCGATTGATCGATATTTCAATTTTTTGAAGTTTTTATTTTTATTACGTGTTAAGTCGAGTTGGAACCATTTCACTTCATTTTGTGTGCGTTTGAACCTTTTAAAAGTATTTTTGGTAGCCGAGACGAACTCCGACTCCCGCAAATTTTCAAAAACCGAGTATTAGCCTAAATCCCGCTCTTTAGCACATGTTTTACTAATGAGGCCAAAAGATAGTTAACTTGTCACTTTTTACCCTCACCTTGGTATAAATGGAAATTTTCAAACACACTTACTCATTTCACACATTCAAAATTTTTGAAAAATCTCTCCCCCCTCTCTCTTGAATACCGACAGCCAAACCCATCACCACCACCATCAAATTTTTTTACTTGATTTTGGAAGAATCTAATCAAAAACCAATCTTCCATTTCTTCTTGTGAGTGTTTTAATCCATTAAAATCATACATGCATCCATTTAAACTTTCCAAAAATTTATTCTTTTGAACAACTGGTTTTGATCTAATTTTCTTTATGCATGTTCTTGTTTTATGTTTATAAACAATGGATATTCATTAAAAAGCTTGAATTAATTTTTTTGGTTGTTTTGGTTCATCATAGCCCACGGCCAAAGGGGATATTTGTTTGATTGTTGATTTTGATCTATTTTATATATGGGTTTATGTTTATAATAATGTTAACAACCTTTTAAAATTATTTAATTATATTGTAAGCATGATTTATGAAATAGGTTTTTCTAAATGATTGTTCATACAAGTGATCAGGTATTTTAGGAATATATTAGGATGATTTATTAGTGTTATAAGATGTTTAGATGTTGAAAAAAATGATTGAAAAGATGTTCTGGTATGGTTTTGAAAGTAGTATTTTAGAACAAAGTGTTTAAGGGGACTTTTCTTGTTCTTAGGCCTAAGGAAAGGTTGAGACTATAGGATATAGTTGTAGAGCTTCTTTCAAGCTTCGATTTGGTATAATATAGACCTTCTAACTTAAAACGAGGTAGAAGTTACGTTAGTTTGAATATTCATGTACCGGGAGGCGAGTATCGACACAATCCGAATTTGTGTTCGATATTAGGTCAAATCTCGGGGATTATAAGTGGAGTTTTAAAAATATTTGAGGCTGTTATTTGGCTCTAAACCTGGAGTCTCGAGTCTATTTTCAAACTTAGGATTCGGATTTACAGATGGTGTTGGTTAAGTGAGTCAAAATGGTTTTACAATGCAAGGGTACAAATCTGCCTGGATTTTCATGGTTGGAAATGTGTTGCACAGCGAGACTTAAAAGTAAAATATTTTTATGAAAATTTTTGTGTGCTTTCTACATGATGTAAGTGAGACCTCCAGCGAGTTTCGTGAAAATTCGTGGTGTTTAAGTATGAAAATTCAGTCATTTGGTATGTACCGGCAGAATTGTTTTGAGAGTGTTTGTTCTAATAGGATGGAAAAATGTAGATGTCTAGTAAATATCACTTATGTGCATTTTTGGTGTGAGTTTGATGAAGTTTTGAGTAAACTTATTTATTTAAATTATGTACAAGTTGATACTTGAAGGTATTGATTCATTTCGCATTTTGTTCGTTAGGTGTTGTCTTTGATATTTCCGGGCATCCTCATCGTTGATGATTGTCGTATTTGCTACTACTACTACCACTACTAACTAAGGTGAGTCTATAGCCTCGCTTTCTATTGTTTTAAATGATTTTACCCGCGAGGGGGATACATGCTATTTAAATAAAAAGGAACATGAGTCGTGAATGATTATATGGACCCGAATGATGCCTTAAATTATGTTAAGTAGCTAGATGTTAAAAGGCCCTAAATTCATGAACCGTTAAATATCGTCTAATCCTTCTGTGGATTAGAAATAACCGCTTGAACAATTGATAGTACTATTTGGTTGACGACCCTATCCGAGGCGAGAGCTAGTACGTTGAGTACGCTCTGCGAATGGATAACTTGTGTTAAGAAAAAGGTATAATTTGCAACAAATACCTAAGAGGGAAAATGACTTTACTTAAATCACGTCGGCAAATTGGTGCGGGTAATTAGTTTATGGGGTCGGTGTCATGAGCTTAAACATAATTAATTAACTTATACTATAACGAGTAATACCTGAATAATAGTTTATAATGATCAACATTCTATTGAATAATCATGATTGGTTTTTATACTTATGTGTAACACCCCCAAATTTACACAATTCAATACAGCGGAAGACTAGTTGGTGTTACGGGATAGCACATTACTCACATCATAGACAACGCATAAAAATCGCGTCGTTTAATAATAAAGCATTTCCATTCATAAATATAAAAGTTACATAGGTCCCAAGTCATTGTATTTCATACAGGTTTTACAAAGCATTTGAATGGAAATTATTATTTAAGTGCGGGCCATGAATTCTTGTTGTCTTCCTGAGAATTACCTTCAAGTACCTGAGATAAAACATGTTAAAAGAAAAGGTCAGCGAAAACGCCGAGTGAATTCATAGATTTTAATGAAATCCATCAATATAACATCGGTATAAAATTATTACCGAAAATCATTTTATACAAATCTTTGTAATAGGCCATAAAATAGCCAAAATCATTTTATACAAATCCTTGTCAAAATCATAATATAGGCTTTCGCCTTCAAAACCATTATACGAACCAATGTCGTAAAAATATCATACAATACGTTTTATAACGTTGTATAAAGTTAAATAAAATCCGTTATATGAATATGGTTATGTAAAACCAAAACACAAACATAAAATCAATAATAAGACCCCGTATTGCTAGTCAGGCAATATATATCGTAATTCAATGCATATAGCAGTATTTCGTTAATTGGATTATTATAAGCCGCATGATATTGTTACCTTACTACAACAAACAACGGGTAGCTAGCCCGAAACTCATTTGCCCATCTAAATTAGCGTGTCGTCATAATAATCACGCTGGTGTAAATCTTCTCATACATAAATTCGCTTACCAATCAATGTGGCATGACGGAGATCAACCGTCAAGGCGTGAACTGGGGTGATTGTCCCCAAATAGTACTATTATATGCATAAGCGTCTACCAAATCCCGGTAGTTCACAATTCATGCTAATGGGACTTTTAGTGACATAACCTAACTTTAATAAACCATTTTATTTCATCTATCGGGTCATTTAATCATTCATCGGGTCATACAATCATTCGGGTCCAAATCAATAAACAAACGATCGGGACAACTAGTGTCCTATTTTATAAAAACTAACATGTTATCTCCTTCGCGGGTTTATAAACATTTCATAAAAACATTTAAAAGAGTGCGAGGCTATGAACTCACGCTGATGTGGGAAGGCGATTATCGGTGATTTGGATGTACGGTACGTGCTTCAATCACGGAAACCTAGACAAATAATACTCGTCTTAGACTTTTGCCCAGTGACTTTATATAAATAACAATTATGTATACATATGATGATTTCATATATATTATGATCAAGTGGGTTTATACATTCTTACTTACTCATTTTAGTGTTATGTATTGGTAACTTTTATACTAGTTTACCAGTTTTACTTATTTACATGTGTTAGGCCCAATAAGCCTATTATAAGTTCTTTAACTTGTATTAATCCATTTCATACTTGAATTATCAGTATTGATACTTTACATGTTGGGCCCAAATGGGTTAAGCCCAATAAGTATTTTTTATAAGTGTTTAACTTATTTAGTTAAATTATTAGTCCAATATGCTAACTTAGCTCGTTAATGTCCGTATGTCCTATAGTTCGGGTTTTATCGGTTTTTACTTGTATTAGGTACTTATATATATATCAGTATATGACTTTTAAAAACTTTACATTAGATGGGTTTGATCGTCTAAGTTTTAATTGGCGAAAAACGTTAATTTTACGGTAATAGCCGAAAAAGTCGTAAAAATCATGTTTATAGTTTTGATACTTATAAATCTTATCCAACTACCATTTTTATAAAGTGTCCATTTATTTAAACTTATACATATTTATATAAATAAAATTTATAAGTTAGTGGGTTTTAATTCACATTTTATATTATATTAGTTTGAGTGCTTATATAATACTATTAAATATTAATTCTTCAAAATCTGATTTTTAGTTTCATGTTCACCAAAACAGCCATATCTAGAGTTCTATATGGAGATAGAAGCCCAAATGTTTATGGCATAAACTACATTATATGTGCTCCATTTAACTCTTCTATGGATACTATTGAATCAGCCTCTAAGTATTTTATAAAAATCGTCAAAAAAGTCTATGCAGATTTGTACTCTAATATTGTTTTGATCATATCTCACTCATCCTAATAATTCCATTGCATGGTCAACTCTCACATGTGTACAAGTCTCAATACTCACTGTATATCAATTCATCTATACCATTTTATCAGTTCATCATATGGTTATTTACTGTTTTTTATACAACCTACTAAATTAAGCAAGATTAACCACTTTTACATATAGTTTTTTCATCTTTTTACCCATGTTTATCAACACTTGATCCCCACACAACATTTTTAACATCATATATAAATCATATACATATACAATAAGAAAGAAACTACATGATTACATAATCAAAATAACAAGAGTATGGGAAGAACAATCTTTATACCACCAAGATGATGTAGGTTGTGATTAAGACATGGATTTTGATGGAGAAACTTGTGATAAACCAAGACCATCTTCAAGACCACCCATCTACATGAACACCTTGATGATAATCAGCCCTTGACTCCTTTGAAAACTCCTTTTTAGATGTTAAAACTTGCACCAATATTCATAACTTCAAAGGGTTTCCATCATATGTGTGAATAACACAAGATTTTGTGGTTTAAATTGATCAAAATGGAGTGTTTATGTGTAGGATGGGACGGCAATGGTAGAGAGAGATGAGAGGATTTGTGAGATTTGCATGGATGGAAATGAGGTGCTAGTTTGATAACTAGTGGTTTTTGTGTTAAGATGGTTTTAAGTGAAAAACATGGACAAGTGTATAAACTTGTTAAATTTTGACACCTCATGGTGTGTTGGCTTATGTTGGACGCCACACATAGTGGGGTGGGCAAGTGTAAAACGTGTCCCATCCCACTAATTTACGGGTACTCCTCGATTCTAGTTTCCTCGATTTGCGTGCCCTCGGGTCGTTTTATGAAAAACTTTTTTATAAATTATGAATCAACGGCACAAAACGAATCTAATAAAAATTGTCTCACAAAAAACGGAGTTCGAAAACGTAAATACGTAATCCTAAGGTTTCCGGTTTAGTTGTAAAGGACGTTAAATTAAAATCGTAAGTCCTAATCTCTTCTCGTGAATTTGTGAGTTTATGAACTAACACAAATTTAAAATCTCAAAATAATATTCACGGACAAATTTATTTTCTGAAATGTCGGACTGTCACCAAAACGGTGTATGTAAACGTAAGCACGTAACGTAGAATCCTCCGGTTTAGACGTAGTCGATGCTACTTCAAGACGTAAATCTAAATTTCTTCCCAAAAATAAGTGAGTTCATAATATAACATTAAAATAATGTTTTTAAATAACACTTGAGAATAAAATATCAACCATAAATTGACGGATTGTCACATTATGTTCAAACTGTGATTTATATACCTATAGATTTCGCTCAACATTAGTTGTTGACCCTTTTAAGCATGTGTTTCAGGTAATCGAGGCTAAGTGTGGTGGAGCATGCTATGGATTGTTGTTGTGGATTTTGGGCAGTCTAACCTTGATTTCCTCCCTTTATTCATAAATAATTTATGTTTTATTTTGTATAAATTGTCTTGTTGAACAAAAATGGTTTTATGTGGTTGAGATTATAGGGACCTAACGCTACTCTGTTGTAACTTTTGGGGTTGGAAACATTTAGACTTGTTGTTGTAACTTTATGATTTTAATCTTTTTAAATTTGAAACGTCGCTTTTGAGTCGTTCGATATGGCTTTGTGCGATGATTCTTTGACTAGCAACAAAATGTGGTATTCCGCTGCGTGGTAAATTTGGGGGTGTTATAGATTGTAATCAGAGCCACAAGTTATAGAGAACTAGGTCAATTTTGAAAAAGTCCTAAACTATAACTTTTGGTGTCGTAAATATTTTTTTTCCCAAAAGCACGCAACTATTCCGCATGGCTCTGGTAAGATTTCTTTTAGCATTGTTTTATAATTAGATGTATCCCTTGAAACTGAAACGATTTCCCGAGTATTTATTGAGTAAATACTATGGTATTATATTGAGATATTGTGAATGTACATTGAGGACTTGACATCGTAATTTTTGCAATGCATTTGCATGGCTATCCTAGTGTTACATATTGGCATACGTACTACATTTGCATTGCATGTACATGCATGTATATATAATTTTGGAATAATGACCTTATATACCATCTAACTTTCTGTATTTGCAGAAATGGCCGAAGTCCCACCAAATGGAAACAGAGACGAGTACGTTGTGGCTGTTGAGGGAGGAGCTAATGCCCCAAACCCGCAAGGCGAAAATGGTTAGATAGAACCAGAAGGGGAAGTGAACGAGGTTGTAGGGAATAGCGATGACAGTGATGTTGAAAATTTCAGTGCGAGTGACGATAGCGATGAGGAGCTGAAGAGGAGGATCCTGTGGATGATGGAATTCCTGCAAATGCTGTTGGTCAGACTGCTAATATATCACCAAGAGGAACCAATGTGCCATCGACTGGTCGTTATAATCAGCGACATGTTCGTTCTACCATGCCCACATGTGAAGCTTATTTGAGTGGTTTACCAAGAGTTGCTCGTGCCTGTGATGACTTTCATGCAGAATCCAGTGCTGCAGCCAATGCACGTTCTCTCCATGAGAATATTGCTAGGGTTTATTTTCCCAAGCCAAGAATCTATGATAACACTGTTCATTTCTTGAGAAAGTTTGATAGATTGATGTATGAAAGGTATGTGGTGGATACAAGGGTGATTAGATGATTTGAGGAGAAAGAAGGAGCATTTATGAGGTTTATATCTAGTGTTATGAGGACTGACTATGCTAGGGATCGTGAAAGAGTGGAGTTGGAAAAATTGAAGATGATTGTGGGGAAATTGTGTGCTGCGTTTAAGGAGATCAAGGAAGATCATATTAGGTATGATCGTCTACGAAGTTGGGAAGCACGTGTAAAACCGTTCTTGATGGACGCATGGAAATTCAAAGGTGGGCGAGTATATCACTTTTGAAGACAAGTTGTATTTTGCCAAGAATATACTTCCATCAGGTGAAGGATCGACATCGAAAGGCAAAGGAAAAATGGAAGAGGAATCTACTTCCAAGGGCAAGAGGAAGATTGATGATAGTGATGAAGAGCCCAAGGAGGACAATGATGATGAGGACGAGTCGCCATCCAAGAAGTCATGTGGATCATCACGTGATTAGTTATTAGTATTTCATTTTATTTTGCTCGTTTTAATCGAACTTATTGAGACATTTGAACTATGGTATTGTGATGGAACTTGATGAATTTTAAGTTTTAATTGGTGGATAATTGTAGTGACATGACTTGTTACAGTTTTGTTGATTTATCAATGCATCTATATTTAGCTTTCATGATCTATGACATGTCTTTATTGGCTCTTTTGTGATTTGGTTGATGAATACTTGTAACTTACTTTGTTTTCTTTGGTTGTGATGACAGAAAAACGCCTCCAAAGTTGGCAGCTGCTCGTGTGAAGGCTATGATTGAAGAAGCAATAGCTAATGCGCTTGAGGCGGATCGTGCCACTAGAGGTCAAGGACAAGGCGGGAATGCTGGTGTACCACAAGCTCCTAGAGAATGTTCTTATGCCCGTTTTATGAAATGCGGGCCTACGCAGTTTCGTGGTACTGGAGGAGCGTAGGAACTTCGTCGTTGGGTGGAGAAAATAGAAAGTACATATGAAATCAGTGGGTGTTCTGAGGAAAACAAGGTAAAGTTTATGGCTCCTACTTTTCGAGATGATGCGTTTAGTTGGTGGATGTAAAACCCGCTTTAAATCCATGAACATTAATTACACGCAGTCACAAATTTAATCGTAACGTTACGTAAATTATTATTTATTCAGAATTAATAACCAGGGGGTTTATCACTTCATTTTACAAAACAAGACAAAAACAATTAGGGTTGGTGTTTTGGTGTGAGCCGCCGACAGAGAAAGCACAAAGGGAGACGAGTTTTTTATTTTGATTTATTAAATTCAGGTGGTTGTTATTGTTATTCCCTAATCACACAAAACCGGTAATCCATCCTTTCCTTTTCTTTTTGATAATCACGAATCCATGGGTTTTATATCAAGAACAAATGAATTTAGTATAATTAAACATGTTTTAAATGATTTCACAAGAAACGGGTTTTGTTTGTTGGTTTGGCTCGGCCGGTCCCGCAAACCAGTGGGTCTCGGTGGTATATTTTCCAACCAGCCGCAACCCACTAGGGGTGCGGTGGTGGTTTCGGTTAGAAGGCACCAAGCAACAAAGCCACCAGGGGGTGTTTGTTTATATCAGGGGGTGTTTGGGTTTAGTCGCAGGGGGTGTTTGGGTTTAGTCGCAGGGGGTGTTTGTTTGTATCAGTGGCAACCGAGACCCTTAAGGTCTCGGTGGGTCTTAGCAGCGAAGCAGGGGGAAACCGACCCAGGCCGGTGGGTAATTATGTCACAGCAGGGGGAACCCAACACCTACCAGTGAGAACCCGTGGCTAATCAACGACAACCAAACATCGAAGGGGGCTGCTGGCCGCCGGCTTATACCAACAGCCACCGGCTGTTGGTGGGAGGTGTTTATTTGTTTTGTCGATTGTTAGTGCGACCGAGATAGATATCTCGGTAGGCTCGGGTTCAGGTTATACAGATTTTATAACAAGAAGCGTTTGATGTAGCATTTTAATAATCAAGCTTTTAATTAAATTATTTATGATAATTAATCAAAGTATAAATCATTTTAATTTAATTTATTTAACATTTATTAAATTAATCATGTTTTATTAATTTATTTAGTTAATACTTTAATAATATTTTAAATGATTATTATTCATGAACCTTTTATTAAACTATTTACGGAAACTTTCTATTTTAGGAAACTTTCTATTTTTAGCAGGTTACTTATTATAGTATAATAATACGAGAATACATATTATACACTAATTAGAGTACGGGAAATACACTAATCAGAAATACATAAGAACTGTCAGAGTTACCAGATTATACACGAAACAATAAAACAATACAAGAACATGTAAAGCAAGTTAAGAACAGTAAGAATCAGTAAAAGAATACAGTAATTATACAACTCATTCATGCCTTTATTCATGTAGTTATTGTGAAGTCAGAGTAGGAGTTTCGTCTGTTCGTCTTCAGTCAGCTACTAAGGTACGGATTTCCCGTCCTTTAGAATGGACTTTCCTTTCTAAGCATGACTAGGATTCCCCGTCTGCAGCCATCTGTTTTCCCCAGTTATGTTATATAACTTTACATGATTTGCCATGATAACTATGTTAATTGCCTGAGCTATATATACATGTATGGCCAGTTCTATCTAGTTACGGAGGTACCGTAACCATGAAACTTGAGGCACCAATGTCATGACTCCTCTGTGAGGGAGTGTTTTCTCGTAGCATCCCTTTTATTTTAGTTTTTCATTTATCAGTATATTATCAGTGGGGCGTATGGGTGCATCCTAGTTTATCATTTTACAGTTAGCAGGTGAATGTGGTGTGTGTTCTACATCCTTGACATTAGAGCTGATCCCTCCACCTAGTTTATCAGTTTGAGGTCACCCCTCTGACAGCATGACGAGGTCACCCCTCTAAGTATTCATGATCACGTTGTTATATTAAATGACCTATATAAGCTCTTGGCATTTAAAATACAGTACATACATGTTTTCAGATTTAACAGTTAATAGTTCAGCTTTATCAATTATAAACCAGGTTTTCTAGGACATACACAATTTTCTACTGCATTTTACTTATCAGTCTTTCAGTTTCAGTATTTGCTATATGTTTCATTTCAGTAATTGTTATCATGCTTTTATATCCGTTCACTGGCCGTTATGCTCAGCAGTAGTTTCTTTTCATGTTCCAAATGACAGGTAGATAGGGACGCTCTTAGGATTTTGAGAGTATGTGCATTCGGATCGAAACTATTCATACTTCTTATTTTATGCACATCATACATTACTTTGCTTGTTTGGACAATTTTTAGTCCTTCCTTTCAGTAATTACATTTACATGTTGAGCTTATGTTGGACTACCGATGTTTGATTCTGGTATTTCCTTTATGGTCAGTTAATGTTTTTTACGACGTTTACCTTGCATGCTTTGATGACAAGCCATAAATACACGTAACAGTCCACTTATCCATGTGGGGTGTTATAATTATGGTATTAGAGAGCCTGGTTTCGACCTGTAGGCTTGATGAGACTACAATTATACATGGTCTCATCATCCTAAATGGGCTTAAAATGTGTATAAATGTCGTAAAATACCGTGAAATATACTTGTTTTTGCTCTTTGTGTGTTTTAGGTAAGGATATCGTGAAATAAAAGACAAAAGATCACAAGAAACAAGCAAAAAGGAACATGATAAACGAAGCCGCATAATGAACCGGGCCCAAGATGTGAATTTACCAAAAATACCTTGAAGAATTGAATATTGGCAAAACAAGTCCCTCAAGAAATGAAGAATGACACTTTATACCCCTAGGAATCTCAAATATACAAGAGGGGTCCCTAAAGTTTGAAGACTTCACAAGAACAACCCTTCAAGCATCAAGAATTTTTCTTGGTTATCCACTTGTTAGCAAAAGGACTTAACTTGAAAAGCCACAAGGACTGACTATGAAATAGGGCAAGGACTAATGATGCAAAGCAAAACAAAAGGAGTATAGACGGATAGGGGTTAACTTTGCCAACTTTCCACACTTATTTAACCCTAACCATTAACCCCTATTATACCTTTTCCACCTCACCATCCACTCACACCATTCAACCAATCACCACTCACCATTCCTCCACCTCATAATCCACTTAACCTTAATTAATTATTAAATTCAAATAATTAATAAAAAACAAATCTGGCGCCTAACACTTTTCCTAATCCCACAAAAGATCAAAACCTGTGTTCTTAAACCAAGAACACAAATTGGGTATTCATTCGATAATGATAATTGGACCCTAAGCTGCTCCAGATTTGTGATTAAACATGTGATAATCAAACCCCAACTATCACTTTGGTCCCCCATTACCCAATAAGGCTCTATGTGTCTCCCTGCCCACTCCCCATTCGTCTTCAACAACAAGACAAAGGGAATCCCTCCATTCAATGGTTTAGAGCATATACATGGTCCCTACATGATAACAAAACGATTGAGATTGCTCCAAGACAACTGTGCATCAATAAGAGTCCAAGAGATTATCACATGCCATAAAAACTCAAATTCGACAAGAGCAATATTGGAACTTCAAAAGATAGGGTTTTCAGCTTTCCTTTATGTTTTTAGAACCTTTGTTAGCCATATATAAGGCACCTTAAGGCGTAGCTTAGTTCCTGTTCTCATATTTTCCTTTTATCAAACCTTGTAATTCCTTTTTCTGTTTATGAAAAGTTGGTATTGAGTTGTGATAGAAATATGAGTTCTACTTACTTGTTTGTTGTTTGAGTTCATTGTTTGTCACATGTTTTGCTTAAATAAAACCTTGGATCACTTCATTCCTCCTAATAGCCTATAATTCCTTTTGCTTTCTGAGTTAAAGCAAAGTTGTATGTGCTTGTGAGAGATTTGATCCATTGAGGTGTCTTATTTAAGTGACATAAGTCACAATCAATCCTGCTTGAACATAGTTAAGTGTGGTTTAAGGATTTTTCAAAGAATTTTGTCAAGGGCTTGCTAAGTACTTGTGGTTCAAACATCCTTGCTATTTGATCTTATAGTTGATCATAGCCTCCTAATCTTGACTGATTAAGGGGTGGTGAGAGTATAAGGGAAGATTCAAGGGCTTGTGGGAGCTTGAGTGTTGCAAAGACTTGTCCTTTTTACCACTTTTCATCCTTTATACTTGTGTTGACCATTTGTCCAAGCTTTTGGCTGTGGGCTTGTTTGTTCTTAGCAGCATTGGAGTGCTTTTGCTTGTTCAGCTAACACATAAGCTCTAAACACCCCAAGGTGTGGATGTATACCTTGGAGGTTTGAACCTTCTCTCTTTTATCTTTTTTCTGTCAAGATAAACGGTTGCATGTGATTTGGTGCTATTTGTCTTGAAGTGTTGATTTTATGGTTTGGATTTGTCATTTAGGTTTGTTAGGTCTTAATTGAATCAAAATCTTGCATGTGTTAAGGTTAAAATCAGAAGTTGCTTTGAAATCAGTATGATTAAGTGGTGCTTGGATTGGATTTTTAATAGGAGTTAGGGGCTTAGGCCTTTATTCTTCTTTGTTTAATACTAATTCTTAGCTCATTTTAAGTGTCTATTGCTATATGTTAACTTGTGTAAACAGATAAACAAGGATATGCATGATAACCACTTTTATACTTAAAATAAGGTCAAACACATCAGAAGGTCTCAATTGTTTGTGTTAATGCAATGATGCTTAAAAACATTACATGCATTTTTCTGTCTCGCTTTGGTTTGATTACAACAAAATATTAAAACAAGCATTTACGAAAACAACGAAAAACGAATTATTGAGTTCAAGTATTTTTTCATTTTAACCATTATCACTTAAAGTATGAACACACAAGTTTTCATCTTAATTAAGTGATCAAGGATTTAAGTTTTCTTAAAACTTACCTTTTATTAAATGTGCCAAACTTTTTTTAATAAACTTTATTTTTAAGAAAATGTTTTGTTAAATAAAATATTTGAAAATTTGAAAATGGCATATTCCATTTGGGTTTAGAATATCCTTTGAGGATAACTATACCACCAGATGTGACTACCCCACTAAAAGACAAAAGGGAGCGGGAGTCTATGACCGAGGTCCCTTAAAGGCCTATACGGTTGATAAGGAACCGCATGCACAATTAAGGCATCGCGCTCAGATATGACCGTTGGACCTTTGTCCTATAAATAGTGGACCATTCTCAGATTTTCTCTTCACCTTTTTTGCACCCAAATTTCCAGATTCTAACATACTTCTTAAATCATTCAAACCCTTGATTATTTGGTTGATTACTATTTGTTTAGAAGTGAATCTTTCTCCTCTTATCTCTTCCTCTTCAAGTGCAAAGAGAAGAACACTTTCATCCTTGAAGTGTTGAGTCTACCTCAAGATCTATTGAAGATCATGTTTTATTCATTCATTATAGTTGTGTAGTGTTGATCCAAGTAGTTGTGTTATTTAGAACTGGGTTGTGAAGATCCAAGTAGTTGTGCTATTTGGTAGTTGTGTTGTGAAGATCCAAATAGGTTTGTCTATTTGGAAGTTGTGCATGTAGTAAGGTTAATACTTTGTCCTTAAAGTATATTGGTGTAGATTGGTCCTAGCTAAGATTAGGGCTTGACTTTTATCTTAGATTCGGAAATTGGATAAGCAACGTCGTGTACGGTTTCTCCACCTTAAGGAACTTGTTGATTAGTGAACTCTCAAGTAAGGATTACTCGAGGAGTGAAGTAGGAACGAGGAGTGAGCTTCGTTGCCGAACCACTATAAATCCTTGGTGTTTGGTTTGATCTTTCTTTTCCTTATCTCTTTACATTCATTATTCTTTATTAGCATATACTTGTGATTATTAGTTTAGTTGCAATATCCCTTGTTCATATTGTGTATAAGAAGATTTCACATAATTACTCAAGCCTAAGTTTTTGAAAAGGACTTTTGAAAACCCTCTTTTAACAAGTAAATTTTAAGAAACTATTCAACCCCCCCCCCTCTAGTTTCTGCAATTGGTATCAGAGCATGGTTGCTCAAGCTTTTTTAAAATATATTGTATTTTAAAACTTGAATCGATCTATGGATTCCAAAAAGTAACTAGAAGGGCAATCTATGCAAAGACCACCACTTTTGAAACCGATAGTTCTATTTATTGCCAAAATAGATTTGAGACTTATGTGAAATCAAAAGATTTAGATCTTTGGCATGTTATAACCAATGGTGACTTTTTTCCTTATCAATATAATGAAGTTTCCAAAAAGAAAGAGTTAGTAACTTTTGAAAATTCTAACGATGACTCTAAAAAGAAACTTCCCAAAAATAATGAGGCTAAAATGTTGATTTATAATGCTTTACCTAAGAAAGAGTATGAAAGGATTTTCATGTGTAAAACCGCTAAAGATATTTGGAATACTCTTTTAGTAACCCACCAAGGTAATAGCCAAGTCAAAGAAAGTAAAATCGGTCTTCTTGTTTAACTATTGATAGTGTTTTTGCTAGATTTAATACCATTATTACTAGTCAAAGATGTCTTGATGAAGTTGTTTCTAGCAAGAACAATGTTAGGAAGTTTCTTAGGGCATTACATCTAAAGTGGAGAGCTAAAGTCACGGAAATTAAAGAATCTAAGGATCTTACTACATTGTCACTTGATGAACTTGTTGGCAATTTAAAAGTTCATGAAATGATAATTTTGAAGGACACGAAAATGGTGAAAACCAGGAGTGGAAGAAAGTCTATAGCACTTACAGTCAAGAAGGTGCAAAGTGACCATGAAAGCTCTTCCTCGGAAAGTGATGATGAGGAATATGCTATGGCGGTTAGAGACTTCAAGAAGTTCTTGAAATGGGGAGGTCAACATGTTAGACAACCTAACAACGACAAGAAGGCATTTTCCAAAAACCGATTTGTCAAGAATTAAAATGGTGACAGGAAATGTTTTAGATGCGGTGATCCAAACCACTTCATCGGTGATTGTCCCAAGCCATATCGCGACAAGAATCACACGGCTTTCATTGGTGGTTCATGGAGCGATAGCGGTGAAGAATGTGGCGACAATGCTAAAGACGAGAAATGTCTTTTTTTGGGTAAAAGGGAAATTTATTCCCCGGTAAAATATATTAATCACCCAAAAACATTAAGTACAATGGAACACGGCAGAGATACCGTGTTAACCTCAAAGAAAACTTGAACTACCAGATTATATGACATGCCATATAATCATTGCATAAAATAAGATAAAACACCTATAGGAAAGAACCATCTATAGGAGCAAGAACAAAATAAAACCTCCATAAAGAGGTACATTCCTCCATAAGACGAGAAATGTCTCATGGCTCATTCTTATAAAGAGGTACATTCCTAAAACGAATATTATAGCAATGATAGTTCTTCACAAGATAACTTTGAACTAGAAGGTCAATATAACAACCTATGGAAAATAAGTTTAAAATTCATTGAAAAGAACAAAGTGCTAAAATCAACTAGGACCAAGCTTGAAAATGAAAATAATGAGCTAAGAGTTAAGTCAGCTAAGCTTGAAAAAAAAATAAGAAAGTTGATTTAGGTTGTTTAAATTGTGAAGACCTTAGACAAGAGAATAAAGATCTCAAGAGTAATTCCATTAAATTGGAAAAGTTCATAAAAGGTACTAGTGCTCTTGATGACATGCTAAATAAGCAAATTCACACTAAGGAAAGACTAGGCTTAGGTTTTAACACAAATGAGGCCTCCACTAGTAAACCTAAACAAGTTAGTTTTTCAGAAAAACGACCATCTTTCCACGGATCCCCAATCTATGGTGCGGTCCCTTATAACTATGGAACCGCAGGCCATGATAAGGAACCGCGCACAGAAGGGCGGATTCTTGAAAATTATCAACTTTCTGAAAATCTCATTTTAGGTAAAAGCAAAAACATCTTGTAGTTAACAATGTTGAATTACCTATAATTGACAAAAAGGAACTTAATAAATTCTACAAGCCCTTAAGTAAACCTCTTATGGGAATGATAAGTTTTTCAAGACAATCATATACTCCTCCAAGAGTACGTAATTATTCAAGGCCTAGAAGTAGAACACCAACACCTCAAAGAAATGATCACTCCAATTCAAGACCTAGAAGTAAAACTCCAACACCTAGAAACAACAATAACTTTAGGTCAATATCAAGCACTCCTAAAAGAAACAATGGACACGAAAATAATCATATGAATTGTTACAATAATTGTAACAATTGTCAACAAGGTTTTTCTTCATGGAGCATGTGTCCTCCATTCATGCATCCCAATCAAATGCAAGGGATGTGTGGAATTAACAACTTTGGACCCATGAGATATTGGGGACCAAATGTTTGATCTTGTGTGTTGTTACCTAGATATGCTTGGGAATAGAATTGAAGCCCGACGAGTGGATTAAGGATAGTGGTTATTCTAAACATATGACGGTTAATCAAAGTTTGTTCTCTACCTACAAAGCATATAATGTAGGTAACGCCAGTTTCGCTAGTAAGCTACGTGGTAACATCATTGGCAAAGGTACGGTTTCTCTTGACTCCATGAACATCGAAAATGTGGAACACGTAAATAATATAGGGTTTAATCTTCTAAGAATAGGTCAAATTCGTGACAATAAGTGTAAGGTCATCTTTTCGGAAAATGATAGTGAAATCGTAAAAGATGGAAATATCATTGGAAAGGTGTTAGAAAGCATGGGCTTTACGTCATGAAGGTCAATACGAAGTCAAAAGACAATTTATGTCTAGCGACTTTATATGATAGTTCTAGTCTTTGGCATAGGAGATTAGGTCACGCTAATATGCATTTAATTCAATATTTAGTCTCTAAGGAGTTTGTAAGACATCTCCCCAAGATTAAGTTTGATAGTCACTTTTGAGATGCTTGCAAAGTTGGGAAGCAAGTTCACTTAAGTCACAAGGACAAGAATTTGGTATCGACCTCTCGGTAGGGAATTTGATAATGAAGTGCAATTTGGTGCCTTTTGTGAAGCTCATGGTATTACCCATAACTTCTCGGCTCCTCGCACTTCACAATTAAATGGGGTAGTTGAAAGGAAGAATAGGACTATCCATGAGATGAGTAGGATAATGTTAAACGAGCAATCTTTGCCTCAAAATTGTTGGTGCAATGCCGTGGACACATCAATGTATATTCACAACCGAATTCTTAATCGACCTTTTCTAGGAATGACCCTTTATGAGATTCTTAACGGTAAGAAGCCCTTATTAGAATACTTTAAGGTGTTTGGAAGCAAGTGATTCATTCTTAACACCAAAGATTACCTTACTAAGTTCGATCTTCTTAACACCAAAGATTAAATTAGGAAAGAAAATACATTTTACATTTACAAAAATAACAATGAAAATGGGAAGGATGATCTTGTTTACCAACCAAGATTATAACTTGACTTTGGATGACAACACTTGGGATACACCAAAACTATCTTCAAGATCACCAATCTCCAAGAACTTCTTGTAGAAAATCAGCCCTAGGACACATCAAATCTCCTCCGTGGATGTTAAAATCACCACCAATCAATAAAGCTTCAAGAAGTTTCCATCATATGTGTGAATAACACAAGATATTGTGGTTAAAATTGATCAAATGGGGGTGTTTGTTGTTGATTTTGGACGGAAAGCTAGAGAGAAAAGAGAGGATTTTTGGTGGTTTTGCATGTGTAAAAATGAGATGATGGTTTGAGGAAAGTGGTTTTGATGTTTGGCTAGTTTGTGAAGTGGCTAGGACAAGTGTCCTAGCTTACTTCTCAAGCTTGACACCTAAGGGTGTTGTTGGCTTATGTTTAGCCGTCCCATATTGGGGGTGGGGCAAAACTTGTTTTGTCTCATCCCTAATTATTTACGGGTACTCCTCGATTCTAGTTTCCTCGATTTGCGTGCCCTCGGGTCGTTTTACGTAAAACATTTTTATAAATTATGAATCAACGGCACAAAACGAATCTAATAAAAATTGTCTCATCAAAAAACGGAGTTCAAAAACGTAAATACGTAATCCTAGGGTTTCCGGTTTAGTCGTAAAGGACGTTAAATTATGCACGTAAGCTCAAATTTAAATCCGTAAATTGTGAGTTCATCAACCAACACAAAAATAAGTTTCAAAATAATATACGAGAAAATAATTTACTACCTGAAAATGTTAGATTGTCACAGATTAGGTCACCCTAATATGCGTTTAATTCAATCTTTAGTCTCTAAGGAGTTGGTAAGACATCTCCCCAAGATTAAGACTGATAGTCAATTTTGTGATGCTTGCAAAGTTGGGAAGCAAGTTCACTCAAGTCACAAGTCCAAGAATTTGGTATCGACCTCTCCGTGCTTAGAGCTCCTACATATGGATCTCTTTGGACCTTCCGCCATATGGAGTTATGGAGGTAACCTTTATACCCTAGTTATTGTTGATGACTATTCTAGATTCACTTGGACTAGATTTTTGGCTTCTAAGAATGAAGCTTTTGATCATTTCGAAACCTTTAGTCGAAGGATCCAAAATCAACTATGATGTTCAATTGTCTCTATCAGGACGGATCATGGTAGGGAATTTGATAATGAAGTGAAATTTGGTGCCTTTTGTGAAGCTCATGGTATTACCCATAACTTCTCGGCTCCTCGCACTCCACAATCAAATGGGGTAGTTGAAAGGAAGAATAGGACTATCCAAGAGATGAGTAGGAGAATGTTAAACGAGCAATCTTTGCCTAATTTTTTTGGTGAAATGCCGTGGACACATCAACATATATTCTCAACCGAATTCTTATTCCACCTTTTCTAGGAATGACCCCTTATGAGATTCTTAAAGGTAAGAAGCCCTCATAGAATACTTTAAGGTGTTTGGAAGAAAGTGCTTCATTCTTGACACCAAAGATTACCTTACTAAGTTTGACCCAAAGTCATATGAAGGTATCTTTCTAGGTTATTCTCAAACTAGTAAAGCCTACATAGTCCTCAATAGAACCTCGGGTGTAATCGAAGAATAACTCAACGTGACATTTGATGAAACCCCTCCTTCATCTAAGACACCACCTTTGGTAGATGATGACTTAGATGAATTAGACATAGTTAAAGCCAAAGAGGTTAGAAAGTTAAGTGTTGAAGACCTTAATGTTGAAAAGGGAGTAAAAATTAGGGAGTCTAAGGATCATGCTATAGATAACTTCATTGGCGACTTAAATCAAAGGACCATAAGATCTCAAGTCCAAGATCAAAGGAACTTCTTTTGTTTTGTCTCCATGATCGAACCAAAGAATGTTAAATAAGCTTTGACGGATGAGAGTTAGGTCATCGCCATGCAAGAAGAATTAAATCAATTCATTGCTAATGATGTTTGGGAACTTGTTCCTCCACCTAGAATTACTACCATTATAGGAACCAAATGGGTATATAGGAATAAGTTAGATGAGAATGGTGTTGTGTCTCATAACAAGACTAGACTTGTAGCTCAAGGCTATAATCAACAAGAAGGGATTGATTATGATAATACATATGCACCGGTAGCAAGGTTAGAGTACATTAGGATCCTTTTAGCTTACGCTTGTGCATTATATTTTAAGCTTCAACAAATGGATGTAAATAGTGTGTTTCTTAACGGTTTGATCAATGAGGAGGTATATGTGGCTCAACCTCCCCGCTTCATTGATTTTGAGAAACCGGATAATGTTTACAAGCTTAAGAAAGCTCTTTATGGTCTTAAACAAGCACCCAAAGCTTGGTATGATAGAGTTAAAGCGTTTCTTGTAAAACATGATTATACCATGGGGATGGTAGACAATACACTATTTACAAAGAAGAAAGGTTCTCACCTCATAATCGTATAAATATATGTTGATGACATTATATTTGGTTCAACTTGTCAAAGTTTGTGTGATGACTTTGCCAAAATCTTGCATGACGAGTTTGAAATGAGCTTGATGGGAGAACTTAACTTCTTTTTAGGTCTCCAAATTAAACAAATGGACGATGGTATTTTCTTTAATCAATCTAAGTACGTTAAAGAAATACTAAAGAAATTTGGATTAGAGGACTCTAGACTAATGAAGACCCCTATGGCCTCAAATACAAAACTCACCGTAGATGATGATAGTGAGTCGGTAGACAACACCAAATATAGAGGTATGATTGGTAGTTTATTGTACCTAACGGCAGGTCGACTGGATATCATGTTTAGTGTTTGCCTTTGTGCTCGCTTCCAAGAGGCTCCCAAAACCTCTCACCCTAAAGCGGTTAAACGTATCTTCTGATATATTAAAGGGACTATACATTTAGGATTATGTTATCCTAAAGGGACCGGCGTAGAAACCATAGTATACGCGGACTTGGATCATGCGGGAGACTATGTGGATCGGAAAAGCACTAGTGGAGTTTGTACCTTCATGGGTTGTTGTTTAACTTCTTGGTTCTCCAAGAAACAAACCGCTCTTGCTATATCCACCATGGAAGCCGAGTATGTGAGTACCGATAAAGCTTGTCAACAAGCTCTATGGATGAAGCAAGCGCTTGTTGATTACGGGATTTCACTTAATGATGTTCCCATCATGTGTGATAATAAGGGTGCAATAGACCTTAGCAAAAATCCCGTGCAACATTCGCGAACCAGGCACATAGAGATTCGCCACCATTTCCTTAGGGATAATGTTCAAAAGGGGAACATTTCGATTGAGAAGGTGCCCTTAGTAGAAAACTTAGCCGACATCTTCACTAAGCCACTTAAGAGGGAACCTTTTAATTACTTGCGTCTAGGTCTAGGTCTAATGGAACATATTCCTTAATTGCGCTTTACATTAATCGAGTCTTTCTATTCTTTTATTCTTTTCATTTTATTTGAGTCTTAGAGTCTCTTAAACACTTTTTGAAAAATTCCTCTTCTCTTTTTCAAATCTCTCAAAGTTCTTTCGAAAATGGTCGAGAAATGATTTTGCATTGTTAATTCAATCTAAAAACGCTTTTCATAGCTTCTTTCAATTGACATCGAGCGTACATAATTCATATGTGTGGGTCTCTCAAATATAGCAAGAACGATAATGAAATATGGAGGATCATTGTGTCATGACTATGAATCTGGATTAACACACCTCCAACATCGATTTTATTTCAAATTCATGGTTTTTGGTCGAAATCTTATTTGCTGTGTTCTTATGTGTTTTCTATGTCTTATGTTGCTTTTTAGAATGTCTCTATGATTAGTTGGACTAGAAAATTAGGATTTGTTGAAATTGAAAATTCTCCTTATACCCCAAAACACACCTTCTGTACACAGTTCTCCAAATAACCGGCGGGGCCATATATATATATGGCACCGTAGGTGGGGTTAAGGTACCACGGCCAGAACCTTAAAAATTCGAGTTTTCTATAACTCCAAATTTGCTCAAACACTTTTTGGAATCTTTCGTTCAAACCTTTCACCATCCCAAAAGTGTCCGGGGCTTTCTCTATTTAACCCTATGCATTTTGCATCCTTTCTCATATCAAAATGTCTTATTTACCAAACGAAAGCCTTGATTCTCCTCCATTTTCCCCAATCTATTTCTATCCAAATTCACCCAAGAACACTCACAATCACACTTCTTCTCCTTCTAGGAATGTTGGTTGTGTAACTTCTATCTTTCCACCACATCCTTTTTGTGTTCTTCCTCATTCACATGATAATTTTATGCATCATGGAGCATATTGTCAATGTTGTCAATATCAAGATCTTGCTATGGCCCATATCTATGAGGAGTTGATTTACATCAAGAGTCTAGTCAAACCTCCTCTTCACTATGACTATGAGATCACTACCAAGCCACCACCACCTACTTTTGCCACTACTTTGTCTGTCATGTAAGCATATGGATTGCTTATCTTCAAGACATCTACTTCAAGAAAATCTTTAAGTTCTAGATTAACAAGGATTAGATTTATGCTTTTCTTTTGGCTTGTTCTCTTTTTCATACTACTTTGTATGATTTTTTACCTTGTATCTTTATTTCATGTTTCCTTTTAACATGACTTATCTTGGATCTTAGTTGTCTTCTCTTATCTTATCTTATTTTTCCTTTTATGTGACCTATGTTATATCTTGTTGGGTGTTTCTTTTCTTCTACTAACCCTTCCATGTAACTTTTCACCATAGCTCGATTCCTTGGTGCCCCAAGTAAGGGGGAGTAAGAACCAAGGGGGAGCATTTGCAAAGTCGGATTCTTTTCTTCCTCAAAGACTTTTGCATCTTTTTACTTCGATAAGGGGGAGCTCTTGCAAAGTCCGGTTCTTTTCTTCCTCAAAGTGTTTTGCATCCTTTTTGCTTCGACAAGGGGGGAAATGAAATAAACTCGTTTTCGAAAATCTTGTTTTTCATATGATTGAGTTTATGTGTTGTCGAAATCAAAAAGGGAGAGATTATGAATGCAATGATTCCTAAAAATGTTACTTGCATTTTTCGGTCTTGCTTTGTTTTGATTAGGACAAAATATAAAAACAAGCATTCACGGAAACAATGAAAAACGAATTCTTGAGTTCAAGTATTTTTTCATTTTAACCATTATTATTTAATGTATGAACAAACAAGTTTTCATCTTAATTAAGTGATCAAGGATTTAAGTTTTCTTAAAACTCACCATTTATTAAATGTGACAAAGTTTTTTAAATAAACTTTATTTTTAAGAAAATGTTTTATTAAATTAAATATTTAAAAATTTGAAAATGGCATATTCCATTTGGGTTTAGAATATCCTTTGAGGATAACTATACCACGAGATGTGACTACCCCACTAAAAGATAAAAGGGAGCAGAGTCTACGACAGCGGTCCCTTAAAGGCCTATACGGTTCCTTATCGATAAGGAACCGCAGGCACCATTAAGGCACCACGCTCAGATATGACCATTGGACCTTATTTCTTTAAATAGTGGACCATTCTCAGATTTTCTCTTCACCTCTTTTGCACACAAATTTCCAGATTCTAACATACTTCTTAAATCATTCAAATCCTTGATTATCTTGATGATTACTAGTTTTTTAGAAGTGAATCTTTCTCCTCCCATCTCTTCCTCTTCAAGTGCAAAGAGAAGAACACTTTCATCCTTGAAGTGTTGAGTCTACCTCAAGATCTATTGAAGATCAAGTTTGATTCATTCATTATAGTTGTGTTGTGTTGAACCAAGTAGTTGTGTTATTTGGAGTTGTGTTGTGAAGATCTAAGTTGTTGTGCTATTTGGTAGTTGTGTTCTGAAGATCCAAATAGGTTTGTCTATTAGGAAGTTGTGTATGTAGTAAGGTTAATACTTCGTCCTCAAAGTATATTGGTGTAGATTGGTCATAGCTAAGATTAGGGCTCGATTATTAGCTTAGAGTCGGAAATTGGATAAGCAACGTTATGTACGGTTTCTCCACCTTACGGAGCTTGTTGATTAGTGAACTCTCGAGTAAGGAGTACTCGAGGAGTGGAGTAGGAACGAGGAGTGAGCTTCGTTGCCGAACCACTATAAATCCTTGGTGTCTGGTTTGATCTTTCTTTTCTTTATCTCTTTACATTCATTATTCTTTATTAGCATATACTTGTGATTATTAGTTTAGTTGCACTATCCCTTGTTCATATTGTGTATAAGAAGATTTCACATAATTACTCAAGCCTAAGTTTTTGAAAAGGATTTTTGAAAACCCTCTTTTAACAAGTAAATTTTAAGAAACTATTCAACTCCCCTTCTAGTTTTTACAATTGGTATCAGAGGATGGTTGCTCAAGAGTTTTTTTACAATATATTGTATTTTAAAACTTGAATCAATCTATGGATTCCATAAAGTACCTAGAAGGGCAATCTACGCAAAGACCACCTCTTTTTGAAACCGATAGTTTTATTTATTGGAAAAATAGATTTGTGACTTATGTGAAATAAAAAGATTTAGATCTTTGGCATGTTATTACCAATGTTGACTTTTTACCTTATCAATATAATTAAGTTTCCAAAAAGAAAGAGTTAGTAACTTTTGAAAATTCTAACGATGACACTAAAAAGAAACTTGCCAAAACTAATGAGGCTAAAATGGTGATTTATAATGCTTTACCTAAGAATGAGTATAAAGGATTTTCATGTGTAAAACATCTAAAGATATTTGGAATACTCTTTTAGTAACCAACCAAGGTAATAGCCAAGTCAAAGAAAGTAAAATCAATCTTCTTGTTCAACTATATGAACAATTTGTCATCTTAGAAGATGAAACTAAGATAGTGCCTTTGCTAGATTTAATACCATTATTACTAGTCTAAGATATCTTGATGAAGGTTTTTCTAGTAAGAACAATGTTAGGAAGTTTCATAGGGCATTACATACAAAGTGGAGAGCTAAAGTCACGGCAACTGAAGAATCTAAGGATCTCACTACATTATCAGTTGATGAACTTATTGGCAATTTCAAAGTTCATGAAATGATAATTTTGAAGGACACGGAAATGGTGAAAACCAAGAGTAAAAGAAAGTCTATAGCACTTAATGCCAAGAAGGTGCAAAGTGACCATGACAGCTCTTCCTCGGAAAGTGATGATGAGGAATATGCTATGGCGGTTAGAGACTTGAAGAAGTTCTTCAAAAGGCGAGGTCAACATGTTAGACAACCTAACAACGACAAGAAGGCATTTTCCAAAAACCAATTTGTCAATAATGACAATGGTGATAGGAAATGTTATAGATGCGGTGATCCAAACCACTTCATCGGTGATTGTCCCAATCCATCTCGCGACGAGAATCACACGGCTTTCGTTGGTGGTTCATGGAGCGATAGCGGTGAAGAATGTGACGACAACGCTAAAGACGAGAAATGTCTCATGGCTCATTCTTCTAAATAAATACATTCTGAAACCGAATAATATAGCAATGATAGTTCTTCACTAGATAATTTTGACCTGGAAGGTCAATATAACAACCAATGGAAAATAATTTTAAAATTCATTAAAAAGAACAAATTGCTAAAACGAACTACGACCAAGCTTAAAAATGAAATTAATGAGCTAAGATATAAGTTAGCTAAGATTAAAAAAACAAGGAAGTTGATTTAGGTTGTTTAAATTATGAAGACCTTAGACAAGAGAATAAAGATCTCAAAAGTAATTCCATTAAATTGGAAAAGTTCGTAAAAGGAACTAGTGCTCTTGATGATATGTTAAATAAGAAAATTCACACTAAGGAAAGACTAGGCTTAGGTTTTAACACAAATACGGCTTCCACTAGTAAACCTAAACAGGTTAGTTTTTCAGAAAAACGACCATCTGTCCACGGATCCCCAGTCTATGCTGCGGTCCTTTATAATTATGGAACCGCATGCCATGATAAGGAACCGTGGACAGAAGGACGGATTCTTGAAAATTCTCAACTTTCTGAAAATCCCATTTTAGGTAAAAAGCCAAAACATCTTGTAGTTAACAATGTTGAATTACCTATAATTGACAAAAAGGAACTTAATAAATTCTACAAGCCCTTAAGTAAACCTCTTATGGGAATGAGAAGTTTTTCAAGACAATCATCTACCTCTCCAAGAGTACGTAATGATTCATGGCCTAGAAGTAGAACACCAACACCTCAAAGAAATGATTACTCTAATTCAAGACCTAGAAGTAAACTCTAAAACCTAGAAATAACAATAACTTTAGGTCAAGATCAAGCACTCCTAAGAGAAACTATAGACACCAAAATAATAATATGAATTGTTACAATAATTGTAACAATTGTCAACAAGGTTTTTCTTCATGGGGTATGTGTCCTCCATTCATGCATCCCAATCAAATGAAAGGGATGTGTGGAACTAACAACTGTGGACCCATGAGATATTAGGGACCAAATGTTTAATCTTGTGTGTTGTTATCTAGATATGCTTGGGAATAGATTTGGAGCCCGACGAGTGGATTAAGGATAGCGGTTGTTCTAAACACATGACGGTTAATCGAAGTTTGTTCTCTACCTATAAAACATATAATGGAGGTTACGTCATTTTCACTAGTAAGCTACGTGGTAACATCATTGGCAAAGGTACAGTTTCTCTTTACTCCATGACCATCGAAAATGTAGAACATATAGATGATCTAGGGTTTAATCTTCTAAGTATAGTTCAAATTTGTGACAATAAGTGTAAGGTCATCTTTTCGGAAAATGATACTGAAATCGTAAAAGATGGAAAGATCATCGGAAAAGGTGTTAGAAAGCATGGTCTTTACGTCATGAAGGTCAATAGGAAGTCAAAAGATAACCTATGTCTAGCGACTTTAGATGATATTTCTACTCTTTGGCAAAGGAGATTATGTAACACTCTCAAATTTTATATCGGTACAGCGGAAGAGTCTTTAGAGTGTTACGGGATAGGACAATAACTCCAATCATAGACAACGCATAAAAATGGTTGTACAAGGTTTAACATACATTCATTCGAAATAAAAGTTTTAAGTGTACAACATGTCCCAGTTTACACAGGTCATTAAGTTTACAAAACATAGATCGAATGAATAATTATTATTATGTGGGCCATCAGAGTCGATCTCCATCCGAATTACCTTCAAGCACCTGAGATAAAAACATGCAAAAATCATATCAACGAATGCCGAGTAAATTCATAGAATTTAATAAAACCAATATATAAAACAATCATTAAAATCAGAACACAAGTATAATATCAGAAGTAAGTCCTCGTATTGTTATTCAGGCAATATATAAATCAAAGCATACATCTTAAACCGTCCATGAGACCGTATCCTCAATATTACCATTCTATGTAACATTATTATCGTTATTTGTATCATTTTGGGATTGTATTGGATAATTATTAGCCGCATGGCATTGTTACCTTATTATCACACACAACGGGCCGGGAACCCGACAAACAATTTGCCCATCTAAGTTAGCGTGTCGTCTCAAAAATCACGCTATGTAAATCTTCTCATACATAAATTCGCTTACCAATCAATGTGGTACGACGGGGATCAACCGTCAAGGCGCGAACTGGGGTGATCTTCCCTAAATAGTACTATCATATGCATAAGCGTCTATCAAATCTCGGTAGTTCACAATTCATGCTAATGGGACTTTAAGTGACATAACCTAACTACTAATAATCCATTTCATCTCATTTATTGGGTCATAGCATCATTCGGGTCCATATCATTAAGCATACCATCGGGACTACTTGTGTTCTATTTTTATAAAAAACTAGCACGTTATCTCCCTCGCGGGTTTACAAATCATTTTATAAAACATTTAAAAGAGTGTGAGGCTATGAACTCAAGTTGATTATGAAAGGCGGTTAATCCGCGACGGGCGTGCTTCGATCACGGAAACCTACATAAATAATACTCGGTCTTAGACTTTTGTCCAATGACCTTATAAAAATAATAACTATGTATATACATATATGATGATTTTATAAATATGATGATGATCAAGTGGGATTATACATCTTTATTTACGCATTATAGTGTTATGTGTTGGTAACGTTTTATACTAGTTTCACTAGTTTATCTTCTTTACATGTTAAGGCCCAATAAGCCCATTATAAGCCCATTAAATTATATTAGTCCATTTTATACTTTTAACATCAGCCCTACATTTACATGCTGGGCCAAAGTGGGGTAAGCCCAATAAGTAAGTTCATTAGTGTTTAGCCAAATTAGTTGGATTAATAGTCCAATAAGGCTAATTTGACCCGTTAATATCCATATGTTTTAAAGCTCGGGTTTTATCGGTTTTTACTTATAATATGTACTTATATATCAGTATATGAGTTATAAAAAGTTTACATTAGACGGGTCCGACCGTCTAAGTTTAATTGACGAAAAAGTTAATTTTACGGTTTTAGCCGAAAAGACGTAAAACTTATGTTTATAGTTTTATAACTTATAAAACTTATCAAATTGCCATATTTATAAAATGTCCCATTTATTTATTAATGTACATATTTATTTATATGTAATATATAAGTTAGTGGGTTTTAAGTTTACATTTTATATTATATTTACTTGAGTGCTAATATTATACTATATAATTTTATTTCACAAATCTGATTATTATTTTCACTTTCACTATTTTTACCATATCTTGAGTTCTACAAGGAAATAGAAGCTCATTTTTGGGTGACATAAACTACATATTATGTGCTACAATTAACTTAGTTTTAGCTACTGCTCAATCTAACTCTAAATGTCCCTAACAGTCCGTCCAAAAACAGACTACTCAGATATGTACTTCAATCTCGTTTTGATCATATCTCACTCATTATAAAGATTCCATTGTATGGCCAACTCTCACATGTGTACAAGTCTTATAACTTACTGTATATTAATTCATTCAAGCCATTTTAATAATTTAATATAAGGTTCTTTACTGTTTTATACAGCCTACTTATTTAAGCAAGATTTTACCACTTTTACATGTAGTTTTCAATCTTTTTAACCAAGTTTATCAACACATGATCCCCATACAATATTTTTTTATCATCATATATCATCATATACATATACATCAGGAAAGAAAATACATTTTACATTTACAAAAATAACAATGAAAATGGGAAGGATGATCTTGTTTACCAACCAAGATTATAACTTGACTTTGGATGACAACACTTGGGATACACCAAAACTATCTTCAAGATCACCAATCTCCAAGAACTTCTTGTAGAAAATCAGCCCTAAGACACAATCAAATATCCTCCTTGGATGTTAAAATCACCACCAATCAATAAAGCTTCAAGAGGTTTCCATCATATGTGTGAATAACACAAGATATTGTGGTTAAAATTGATCAAATGGGGGTGTTTGTTGTTGATTTTGGACAGCAAGCTAGAGAGAAAAGAGAGGATTTTTGGTGGTTTTTCATGTGTATGAGATAATGGTTTGAGGAAAGTGGTTTTGATGTTTAGCTATTTTGTGAAGTGGCTAGGACAAGTGTCCTAGCTTACTTCTCAAGCTTGACACCTAAGGGTGTTGTTGGCTTATGTTTAGCCGTCCCATATTGGGGGTGGGGCAGAACTTGTTTTGTCTCATCCCCAATTATTTACGCGTACTTCTCGATTCTAGTTTCCTTGATTTGCGTGCCCTCGGGTCGTTTTACGAAAAACGTTTTTATAAGTTATGAATCAATGGCACAAAACGAATCTATTAAAAATTGTCTCATCAAAAATGGAGTTCAAAAACGTAAATACGTAATCTTAGGGTTTCCGGTTTAGTCGTAAAGGACGTTAAATTATGCACGTAAGCCCAAATTTAAATCCGTAAATTGTGAGTTCATCAACCAACACAAAAATAAGTTTCAAAATAATATACGAGAAAATAATTTACTACCTGAAAATGGTAGATTGTCACAGATTTTCCTCCTAAAAGGGATCAACGTCCTCGTGATTCATTTCACTTTGATGTCCGTTTCTTATTGAAATCAAAGAGGTGTGGGTATTTCTTCCACATTTCATCCTCTCGTTCCCAAGTAAATTCCAGTCCATGTTTGAATTCCATCGGATCTTTACGATAGGTATCCGACTTTGTTTCAGTTGATTTACCTCACGATCCATAACCTCTACGGGTTCTTCGATAAAGTGCAACTTCTCATCAATTCGGACCTTATCCAACGATATTTTCTCATCGCTCATTGCTAAACATTTCTTCAGATTAGATACATGGAATGTGTTGTGAACACCATGAAGTTCTTGGGGTAACTCTAGTTTGTAAGCCACCGGACCTACTCTAGATAAAATTTTAAAGGGTCCAATATAGCGGGGATTCAATTTCCCTCTCTTATGACGCCTTTCCATGGCGATACTTTCAACATTACTCGGTCACCCACTTCAAACTCCATCGGTTTCCGCCGCACATCCGCGTAACTTTTCTGTCTACTACGAGAAATCAACAACCTATTCTTAATCTGAACTATCATCTCCGTAGTCTCCCGGATCAATTCCGGTCCTGTGAGCTGGGTATCCCCAACTTCACTCCAACATACAGGAGATCTACACTTCCTACCATACAAAGCTTCAAACGGTGCAGCCTTAATACTATCATGATAACTATTGTTATATGAAAACTCTGCTAAAGGCAAATGTTTATCCCAATTCTTACCAAAATCTATCACACAATCTTTCAACATATCTTCCAGTGTTTTGTATCGTTCTTTCACTCTGCCCATCAGTCTAGGGGTGATAAGTAGTGCTTATGTCGAGATTCGTTCCCAAGGATCTTTGGAGGGATTTCCAAAAATTCGATGCAAATCTAGGATCTCGATCTGAAATGATCTATACAGGCACTCCATGCTTGCATACAACATTCTCAAGATAAATACGAGTCAGCTTCTCCAGTGAGAACTGCTCTTTAACCGGAATGTAGTGTGCTGATTTGGTCAGTCTGTCGACAATGACCCAAATCGAGTTATTTCCAGATGATGTTCTAGGAAGCTTGGTAATAAAGTCCATCGTAATTCGCTCCCACTTCCATTAAGGAATCTTTGGTTGTTGAAGTAGTCATGATGGCTTTTGATGTCCACCTTTGACTCTAGCACAAGTCAAGCATTGAAGAACATACATAGCAATATCAGCTTTCATATTCGGCCACTAGTACAACTTCTTCAAATCATGATACATTTTATCAGATCCAGGATGAATGGAATATTTAGATTTATGGGATTCCAACATAATCATATCTCTTAAGCCTCCAAACTTAGGTATCCACATACGGCCTCTTAAGCATTTCACTCCATCAGCTCTAACCTCTAAAGGATCTCATTCTCCTCGAAACTCTTCATTAACAAAATTTTCTTTCTTACAGGCTTCTATTTGCGCATTTTTATTTTGTTCAGACAAATTATTGTGCACGTTCAAGACTAGAGAACGTACCCTGGTAGGCTCTCTATCTTTACTGCTTAATGCATCGGCAACAACATTTGCTTTTCCTAGGTGATATTTTATATCATCAATCGTAATCACTTAACAGTTCTATCCATCTTCGTTGCCTCATATTCAATTCCTTTTGATCGAGAATATACTGTAGGCTTTTGTGATCGGTGAATACCGTACACTTGGTGCCATACAGATAATGTCTCCATAACCTAAGAGCAAAGACTATAGCTCCTAACTCAAGATCATGAGTAGTATAATTCTCCTCATTCTTCCTTAATTGCCTAGAAGCATAAGCTATCACCTTTTCTCGCTGCATCAAACCAGCTCCATAACCTCTAAGAGATGCATCACAATATACTACAAAATCTTCACTTCCGTCGGGTAATGATAGAATTGGCGCACTACATAATTTTTGCTTCAATATCTGAAATGCTCCATCTTCTTCACTTCCCCAAACGAAAGGTTTATTCTTCTGGGTGTCAAGGGTTTAGCTATTAAAGAAAATTCTTTAATGAATTGCCTATAATAGCCAGCCAATCCTAAAAATTGTCGCACTTCCATTGGCGTTGTCGGTGCAGACCAATTATTAATGGCTTCAACCTTTGTAGGATCAACATGAATTCCATCTTTGTAAATCACATGACCAAGGAATTGCACAGAATCTAACCAAAAATCACATTTCTAAAACTTAGCATATAACTTTTCATTCTTTAACAAACTCAAGATAATCCTTAAATGTTCTCCATGTTCATCTGTATTCTTAGAATAGATTAGAATATCATCAATAAACAAGATCACAAATTTGTCCAAGTAGGGTTTGCACACTCGGTTCATTAGATCCATTGTAAAATCCATGATTTTACCATGATTTCTATGTAATGAAATTTCACCTATTAATCCTAGAACACATACTCACATGTGTATCCCTATAGGTTTAGTGTGAACTTGTTCATTTAGGTACTTATACCTTTACATTCACACTTGTTGTAAATAAGTTACATAGCTCAAACCTTGTACTTAAGACTAGGAGAACAAATGATAAAAATGTATAATCAATACTTGGCTATACACACAACACTATATCAAAGTTGGAAAAACATGCTACATAGTGTATCTAGCCGTGTATGTGTACAAGAGTGTATACCACAAACATGTTCTTAACCTCCTTGGACTAGCCCAAGACCTTACTCTTTATGTACTAGTCCAACATGAGCCCAAGCCAAAGCCCGTTACCCTCCTTTTTGGCTAGCTAGACACGGCACCCCATATGTGGAAGAAGAGGGGTTGTCTTGGTTTTGGAAAAGCCAACACATGGCACAATAGTTCTTACCAAGGCAATCATGCCTTTTTGCCTTCACCCTTCTCTCTCCCTTTAAGCCGGAACACATACACATACATTCTCTCAACTCCTCATGTAACCAAATCTCATTCTCTCTTCATCTCTCTCTCTCAAATCATTTGTCATTAAGTCACAATAATCCAAAGTTGTTCATTAAATCCACCAAGATCTTTGTCTCATCTTTACTACAAATCATTAGTAGTATCATTCCCTTGGATTCACTATAAACAAGCCCTAGCTAAGCCATCTAGGCCACAGCTTGATTTATACATAGGGTTTTCTTCATCATTTTGAGTAGATCTCAAACCACCTTGTTCACCTAGATCATTTGTGGTACTTTTAGGCAAGAAAGGTATACACTACTTGTTCTTTCATTTCTTCATGCATGCATCATCATACATCTATAAACACAAGTAAAAATCATGTTCATCATTTAAAAACCTTTTGATAAGGAACTTATGATTGGTATGTTATGTTTTAAACTTGATTTAAAACTATATGAAACATTTGTAAATCAAAAAGTCGCATGAGTTACAAATCTAGTCTTATGGGACTATGGTTAAACCAATAGCCATAGATCTCATAAAATAGGTGTGTGTAACTTAAAAGTCTTGAAGACCATGACCTTAAAGGTCATGGCATATATGGTTAATGTTTTTTTTTTGGTAAAAGGGTAACAATGACCCCGGTAAATAGAACCAAAAAAACGTTGAAGTACAAGGAATGTGGCTGAAATGCCACATTAACCGCAAGCTACAAGCAGCTTGTTAAACAAAATGTTTATGACAGGCCATAAACATTAACTAGCCTAGAATACTGGAAATAAATAAACTAGACAAGAACCAAGATGATAACATAAAGTTACGAGAAACATAATAAAATATCAACATGGGATCAGCCAGTAGGAGTGCTTGCCCCAAAATTAGTGTTGAGAAGATTCACCGATTCATCAAAGACAACCTCGACTCCCTCCTCATTATCTTCCTCGCTTAGTTGAACCCCTTCATCAATACCAGGCATGGACAAAGATGAAAATTTATTAGATGTAGAAACACTGCTCATTTGAGCTGTACCCTTGTTCGGACCATTAGGATTACTAGTCTGCTGCAACTGACCAGATGTAGTATTCAACTTTCTACTATTATCACCACTCGTACTTGTAGTATCCAAGCGAGTTTTTGGACGAAAAACAACCGTCTTTCCTATTTGGGAACCCTTACTCAATGGAACACCTCTCGGAACTTGATTCCCTCAATTACCTTTGTACTTCTTCCTCTTACTTTGCACTTGTTGGAATCCATCATTATCAACATGAGTTATCACATTTTCAACCATTGTAGGTTTAACATTTTTCGGACAAGAATCAAAGGAATGACCAAAAATATTACAAGTATGACATCTAGGCGGTTTCCATTCGTATTCAACACGAATTAGTTCCTTAGTACAACCAGAGCCTTCAAGATCAGGGACACCAATAGTAACGTTATCTATAAACTCCGAATCAGCGTTCATCTCAATAAGACAACGAGCAAAACTACACCGACCCCAAGACTCTTTGCACATCTTATCAGTATAATTATCCATCATAATAAGCTTACCAAGAAACGAAGCAATTAAACTAATACCTTCCTCTTCAAATACCTGTAGCGGGACATCATGAAACTTGACCCATACCGGAATACGAGTTAATTCCTCCTTTAGAAGATTCGTTTTCATAGTCCATTTCTTAAGAAAAATTGGAGAATTACGAACCATCCACGGACCACCTTCCAGAACCGCATTAAGACCCTCACTAGACCCAAATTGAAAGAAGAAAAAACCTTTCTCATTCATCATGATACGCTTAAGACCATGTTTTGCCCAGTTATTCTTAGCAAAATACTCAACCACAGGAAATGCAATCCTCTTACCAAGAAAGTAACCATATAAAGTGTTTTGGTAGCGAGTATTTACTTTCTCAACAACCTTCTTAGGAATAGAAATATTAACCCCTTCACAGACATTATCAGAATTAAACGAAGAAGAGACTGCATTAATACCTCCATTAGTAGACGTAACCATATCAGCTTCAAATTTGCAAAGCAATTCCAGAATTTCTTTAGCACGGTCATGTGAGATCAATCCCCACAAAGGATGTTTCTTCATTCTTAAATCATGCATAAATTCACCCGCATCACCAACCGTGCAAATCGTTACACCAAATAATTTCAAAACCTCATGTAGATTACACGGTTGCATACCATTAATTGTTGCGGCCTTAGCTGCAAGGTCCAAAGATACATCACAAGAAGAGGAAACATTTGGAGCATCTGTTTCCTTAGCCCATTTGTGCTGAGTGCACACTCGAACCACCTGAACTGAGTGAAGACGTTTTGCTAGTAAGATTCATATGGTTAATGTTTATGTGAATCATGTGTTAAGTTTAAATGATGGAATATGAAATGATACATGTTAAAATGACTATTAAAAATCACATATACAACTTATGTGTATAAATGTAGCCGTGGGTTACATAAGGTTTAAATGGATAAAATGTACATGCATGTTATTATAAACCATAGATCTAGTGGCAAAGGCTAACTTGAATATGTTAAACATAAAACAAGATTATGGGAACCTTGGGAAGAGGCAATATAGCCGTGAGCTATATGTGGTCTCCTTGGAAAAATAGTAACCTTGGAAACATACATGTAAACTAGATAATCATGATTGTATTTTAAATAATTACAAGACTTAGAAACTAGATATAGTGTTCATCTTGGAAGTACCAAGATCTAAAATATAGCCGTGAGCTATATAAGAATCTAATGGATTTATGTTTGATTTTTTAGGTCTAGACATAGTTTAGATCTTATTATGAACTTGTGATTTATTTTCTTAATGTGGACATAGTGAGATCTAATTTTATAACACATATAAACTACATGCAACCCTAATATGAAACTTGATCTATCATAATATGCTATAACTAATGTAGGCCGTGAGTTATAAGCACCTGTTAGGGCTTATGACTTACTTGTAACCTTATGACACACATAGATCTAATTTGGTATAACCCATAAAATGAATTTTTAAGATTATTCATCTATTTAGATTGAAAACTAAATGGTGATAAGCTTAGTAAGCTTATATTAATACACTAAGTAAAAACTTATATAAAATGAAAAGTAGTGTTAATGGACTATTTAAACCCATGAAAAATTAACCTAAAACTTAAATGGACCTAATAAGCCCATTTCATAAATTATAGTAATTTAAATGGACTTAAGATCACAATTAGGCCCATTTAACAAATTAAAGGACTTAAAAATGTATTTAGGCCCAATAAATGATTTAAAGACCCATTTAAATAAATTAGTGGACTTGAGATATATTTTAGCCCACTAAAATAGCCCATTAGATGTTTAGCCCATTTAATGAGCCCATATAAAGTTTGAATGTTAAAATAAAAGTTTTTATAATAAAATATAACTTATAAAAACTTTTTGGATGAAAATGACAATTTATAAAACTTAAGGACTAAAAACCGTAACTTATGAAACTTGTTTCGATAAACTAGTAAACACAAGGACTGAAAATGTAAATATCCAAAAGTCTAGGGTTTAATAAATATTATCCGTGGCAAATTAAACCCTAGGGACCATTTTGGAAAGTTTCTAAAAGTTATTTTGTCATTTTATAACTCTAAGGACTATTCTTGTAAATTGCCGAAACTTAAAGAAGCCCTAGGGGCTGTTTTGTAATTTTTATATAGTTACAAAACCTAGATAATACTAGGGGGACTAAATCTGCCATAAGCCTAAACTTAAACAAGCCCTAGGTACCAAATGTGTAATAATCCGAAAGTTACTTGTTTAAAAATATGGAGGGACTAGTTTTGCCACATTCCGAAACATTAACTAGCCCTAACCCTAAAAGCTATTTTAGTTATGATAAAACATAATTAAAAGTCTAGATCATGAGGATTAATGTATAAGCTTAAGTTTGTGATAAATAAATTATTTTATAAATATTAAATAATTTATGAAAAACAGTAGAGTTAAATAAAATAGTATTTTTTTATGAAATATCTATTTATATTTGCTTTACAAAATAAATTGTATAAACAAGATGAATATGTACTATTAAAACATATACTCGTATACTTTTAAGAAATAAAATTATATGAACGCTAATTAAATTGAATGTTACTACATAAATATATTATAAGTAAAACCCCTTATGTTTACTTAAATATAGAACTTGGTTATAAATTTAATTAGATGTTATTGATACAAGTACTATAAACATGGATTAGTATTTTTAAGTGAAACATTTTCTTTTATGTTCACTTAAATGTAAAACTTAATTGTAAGATTGAATGAGTATTAATACATGTATGCTAACTGATATTAATAGTTAAAGAGTTTATGTTTTCTTAGAAATGAAACTTATATAAATGAGTTTAAATGAATATTGATGCTACTTGAGCTACGGTTATTTAGATAAATACCATAGTATGAAGAAACTGAATAAAATCCGTATAAGCATATATATATGTCCTTTGTACTATCTATTAAGACTGTACTATCTGATTAGGCATAACTTTGGTGTGAGCTTTAATTGGATATCCATGTTAAACAAGCAATTGCCTACTCCTAGGTGAGTTTACAGCCCCATTTAAACTTTGATAAAACTTTCCTTTTTGGGAAAGAAAATATGCAAACATATATTGGACACGTCTGGATTGTATAAACTGGATTATGATTGCTTAATATTGAAACTGTTAAATTGTTGTAAATCGCCCGAATGTTATAAATAGATCTATTAGGGATTGACCATCCCCGTCTGGGTGAGTCATGCTCACTGTGCCTTGGCCGGGACAACAGACGTATACCATGTTGGAACTGGAATGGGTGTCTTTCTGTAAGACACTACGTCCTCATCTGTTGAGGACTATGGGTTAAGCTTCAGTTTCTAATAATAAACAAATGTTATTTACATTTTAGCAAGAATGCTTTGTGCATTATTGCTTATATGATTATTATATGTCCAAACTAATTAATTGTTAAAATCTGTAAATTCACCAACTTTATGTTGACCCCGTTAGTATGTTTTGCACAGGAATATGAAGTTAGTACGTGGTATGTGCATGGTCTCCAGCATCTTAGAAGTCTGCATCATAGGACTCGTCAGGGGTTCTATTTGGGAAACAAAAACAATCACCTACTGTCTTGTTTAAAAACAATTTTTATTTATATGTGTGAATAAACATGTAATCTGTTTTGACTAACTTTTATCTTATGCTCTATGGACTATATGCTATCGATCCACCCTTGTGACGTCTCCGGGGATATTTTCCGCATATTTTACCCTACCCGGGTGTCACAGAGAATGGTATCAGAGCATTAGTTATAGGGAACCAGATAAATTTTTGAATAAAATAAAAATAAAATGATTTTTATTTTATTTAAAATTGGACTATAACTTATAAAACTCTTTATGGGATTTTATTTTGGGACCGTCTTTGTTAAGCATATAGATCTTAGGGCAGCTTATGCTATGTGAACTAATTATATACATATATATATATATATATATATATATATATATATATATATATATATATATATATATATATATATATATATATATATATATATATATATATATATATATATATATATATATATATATATATATATATATATATATATATATATATATATATATATATATATATATATATATATATATATATATATATATATGTTTACTACATTTGATTATGAATACTGTTTAGTAAGGTATTGCTATATGTCAGACGTACTAAACTTAAAAATTTTACACTATATAGTAAAATACTGAAATGCGAATATGAGTAATATTAAACTAAATTTCACACTTACTAACTGATAAATGAACTACTTACATGATAGTACATATATATGTATAAGTATAAATATTTGTAACCTTAAAACATTCTAATAATTGTTTAAGAAGGGATATATTTCATAAAGCATGTAATCTCAATAATATTATTCTTTGTTTGTAAGCCTATACTCACTTCAAACTTAAAATGATATTATTTCAGAGCATCATGACTCCGCCTACTGCATCTACGACTCTTCTACCCATAGTAGCTCTTGCTCTAGTTGTCTGTTCATCCCCACGATCGATGCAGTGTGGATGGTTGTCAGCCTCAGATTCAGAGACCCAGCCACCGAAGCTGTACTCCCACAGGACCAATTTTCTATCTCAGCATCAGCCACATCGGCCCGAACCTCTATGGAGGAGGACCGGGTCCCTTCAAGCATACCATCTTCCATGCCTCTATCCTTTTCATCAGACTATTTCTCCGGACCCACGCCCGTCTCTACTTATGAGGTCGGGGAAGGCTCCGGGGCAGGACATGTTGATCCCATCCAGGCCCAGATCTCCGCATTGGCTGCACGCCATGAGCGAGAGATATCCGACCTCCGCAGCCAGGTGACTGTTAGTCAACAGAGCCATGCCGTTATCTATGAGCGTATCGACACTCTTTTCCGCACTAGGAGGGAAGACTTCAAGACTACTAAGGGCATCCACGCTAGGACGGACGAGGCACTGAAATGGTTATTGGATGAGAACTACCGCCTCCACCAGCGCATCTAGGTCATGGAAGGTATACAACATCAGACCCATGCTGCCCTTGCTACTCAGGAGCAATCCTTGTCCATCTTCTTTGATCTCGCCACTGTCCGGCATGATGGGGTTACTGTGGAGATGGCTTGTCTCCGAGGGGTCGTCGATAGGCTCCTGAACCAGCTACTGTCTGCACTCCGTACGCTCAAGGAGACCCGAACAACAGTTCGGACTTTGTGGAACACCAGGAGGAATTCTACAGCCCTACCAGCTCCATCTGCACCATCAGCCCTGACATCATCTAGTGGACCATCTAGGTAGGATTAGCATAGACGTACTAGACTTCTTGTACATCATGATAAGCTCACGGGTTGCATCCCGACTATCATGGCATAGGGCCTTTGTACTTTTATCTCTTGTTCAGCTTTTGTGATGTAATCCTGTACTTTATCTTTTCTTTCTTTTGGGACATGTAACTTTGGGATATGATGTTTTTAAAGACTGTGTGTATCATTACTTTGGATTAGGCTCGACCGGCCTATGACTTAGATTGTGTTATGCTAAGATGACTGTTAAATTTATCATGGAAATAACATGTAATCACTCTCTTTATTATATTTGTTGTGCAATGTATTATATTATGAGATCTTAACAGGTTGCCCAAATTTGTTATGAAATCCGTGCATAAGTTTCTTTGTGCAAATAACATAAAAACTGTACTAATGTTTGAACTAATAATCTCATTTTGTATATGATTATAGACAAATGTGATTACGAGGTCAAATCCCAATAATGCAACCACTTCCAATGCTGACAATGCTGAATCCTCAGAAGCTACACGAAATGTCACTGCCGCGCAACTGCGGGAAATGATAAGTGAAGGCATCACATCAGCTATGGCAGCCAGAGGAGCTAACCCAAATACAAACAATGATCCAAACTTCGACGCCCGCAGAAACAACACCAACAGGGGTTGCTCTTACCCCGACTTCTTGAAATGTAAACCCTCATACTACCGAGGTAAAGAAGGAGTTGTTGAATTGATGCAGTGGTTTGAAAGACTAGAGACAGTCTTCCGCATCAGTGGTTGTGCTGACGAGAACAGAGTTAAGTTTGCCACATGCACCCTACTTGAAAGTGCCCTTACCTGGTGGAACTCTGTGGTCGCTATCCTCGGACATGACGCCGCTTATGCTCTCACTTAGGCCAACCTCAAGGAAAGAATGACTGAAAAGTACTGTCCCAGAGGAGAAATGAAGAAGTTGGAAGTCGAGTTGTGGGACCTCAAGTGTAAGAACAATGATATCATTTGGTACAACCAAAGATTTCAAGAGTTAAGCTTGATGTGCACCAGAATGTTTCCTCTGAGGAGTGACAAGATTGAAAAGTATGTCAGCGGACTTCCTGACAACATTCATGACAGTGTGCTTGCTTCACGACCCACCATTATTGAAGGTGCCATGGAATTTGCGACTGAGTTGATCAACAAACGAGCTCGCAATCTGTCTGAGAGGCAATCGGACAATAAGAGGAAATCCGATGAAAACTCTCGTAGCCAGAACCAACAGCCTTCCAAAAAGCAAAACGTTGGGTAAGCAGATGACACTACCCCCACAACCCGCACCAAGAACTACTCAGGGACAAAACCCAAGTGTCCGAAATGCAACTACCATCATGTTGCTGGAGGACAATGTCAAGGATGCTACAAGAGCGGCCAACAAGGCCACTTTTCTCGCGAGTGTCCAACCAATGTTGCTACCCCAGGTCGACCCAACACCACTCCTGTAAACAGCAACAGAGGCAAGTCCAACGCACGAGTGAGTGGAAGTGGGCAACAAGGAAACCGAAACCCCACTGGCGGGAGCAGTAGCGGGCCAAAGAAAGCTGTGGTATGTTACGAGTGTGGAACCCCTGGGCACGTGAGACCTGATTGCCCCAAGAGGGCCAACCAGAAGAACGACGACAAGGGAACTCCTTCGCAAGTGTACATGGCTGGCAATGCCCCAACAAACCCAGGCCCCAGCACCGTATCTGGTACGTCCTTACTAAATCAATAATATGCATCTATCTTGTCTGATACATGTGTAGATCAAGGAATTGCAATTGCTAAGCTTAGTAAGATAATAGAAATCCCTCCGATAGTTCTAGGATCCTACTACATTGTGGAATAGACAACAGAAAGGTTATGATAAGTTAAACGCCATCATTCGAGGTTGATCAAACGTTTTACACCCATCAGATCCTAGAAAGCCTTGATAACTTTGATGTCGTTATTAGCACAAATTGGCTAGCAAGTAACATGAAATTATCCCTTATAGCCAATAATGGGTTTGTGTACCTTGGTGAGATGAAACCTTGATTATACTAGGGAGCCATAACCCCGATATAGTTAACACTAGATTTAGTGTCATCTCTAGCACCAACGGGCTAAAGAATATTTGGTCTGAGAGTGACCCGTCTCCCTAATCTGCTTTTTCCCTGCCTAACCCTGAGGAACAAACCCAACCCATAATGGGTGTATTTTGTAGGGTTACCTCCGCCACCTAGGCAACCCTAAACCTGAAAAGCACATCCAACTCACAATGGGTATACTTTGTGGGGCTATATTCGACATCCCCCGTAAGGAAATGATGAAAGTCCTATGTTTTGGACACTCCTCTTAACTCTTCGGGTCCAATTAGTTCGACAATACCATCATCCACTAGACGATGGGAGATGAGAATTCCTCTCTTTAGAAGTTAGAATTTGTACAAATTTTGAACCAGTAATAATGAAAGCATGACCCTTGTTGCGACACCCTGCAAGGCACACATTTCTTTGTTCATGGTATATTCTTTTATTTCCACCATTTGAGGTACTTCTTCTCTGCGCCCCTCTCACTCAGCCTCACGGCAAAGGGAGCAGATTCCTTGCAACCTCTTACGCAAACGCCATCGACAACAATCTTAACCTCCTTGTTGGGTAGAAACTTTAGTACCATTGACTAATGTTTGTACCCTGCTGCCTTGAGGTAAAAGATCGTAAGTCTTTTCTCAAAAGATGCTAAGATAGGAGGGGTTAAAGTTAAACATGTTTGTTTTACCTTCAACCCCCAATTCTTCATCCGCGAGTATGGGGATATAACGTGTATCTCACCCATTAAAAGGATGTAAAAATAATGCATCCCCAGATTCCCCAGCGTATGAAATATGTTGGCGTGTCTTCCTCATATCAGAAACCATTTGCAATGGATTTGTCCTCCTGACCAAATCCACCACGCCAATGGTCCCCTCCCAGATCCGGGACAAGTACGACTACAATACCCATTGAGAAGCCCCTCGCCTACCCATCTATAGCAGCAATCTCCTTTAATGCTCAATCGGATGTATAGTGCGATCCGAATAAAGATCTCTTTGCATTCCTCGCCTACCCATCCACAGCAGCAGTCTCCTTTACTGCTCAATCGGATGTATAGTGCGATCTGGATAAAGATCTCTTTGCATTTCTCGCCTACCCATCCACAACAGTAGTCTCCTTTACTACTCAATCGTATGTATAGTGCGATCCGGATAAAGATCTCTTTGCATTCCTCGCCTACCCATCCACAGCAACAGTCTCCTTTACTGCTCAATCGGATGTATAGTGCGATCCGGATAAAGATCTCTTTGCATTCCTCGCCTACCCATCCATAGAAACAGTCTCCTTTACTGCTCAATCAGATGTATAGTGCGATCCGGATAAACATCTCTTTGCATTCCTCGCCTACCCATCCACAGCAGCAGTCTCCTTTACTGCTCAATCGGATGTATAGTGCGATCCGCATAAAGATCTCTTTGCATTCCTTACCTACCCATCTACAGAAGCAGTCTCCTTTACTGCTCAATCGGATGTATAGTGCAATCCGGATAAAGAACTCTTTACATTCTCTTATGTTCACTTATAATGACGGAAGCTTCCATAAATGCCAGATTAGGCATATAAGAATAACCTAGGTTTAAAAAACCCTTTCTCTCTCTCTAATGGTGGCGATCTCATGGCCCTTTCTTCCAGTTAAATCTTGAGCTTGTTCCACCCGTTTAATAACATTGAATCCATGATGAATCGTGTTTCATAGCTTGCTAGGCTTCGATTAGTAGATTCTCTATTATTAGACTCTCTTTAGGTGTCCAAGATTTATTGAGGGGCTGATTTTGCTCATTAGTCTAGGGTTTTTTGTTTGGTTTTATCGCATTTATTCCGCCATATTTATTTCATCCATCTCATTTATGGTAGCTGATTAAGCCCTAAGCGATCTAGGGTTTCATTTATTGGTCATTTTTTGGTTTTTTTGTTATTAATTTAGAGAGATGGATGAAATTAATCAGAGAACTGTTCATGCTAATCTGGGTACCTTCACAACGAGGATTAGGAACATCGATGGCAATATTGGGAAAGAGGGCGTTATTCGTAATGCGATGCGTATGGTGGAAAAGGATGTCGAGGTGATCTCAGTGCCCTTAAATGACTCGTCCCAATGCAATCAGGAGGCTCATCTCACTCACCCTTCGGGCTGGGAGGAGGGTGGGAACAAAGGAGGGGGAGAACCTGGCTCAAAATCCTTTGCTGCTGTGGTGTCCAACGAAAACCCCAACCCTAAAAAGGTGAATTTTTGTTCATTATTTAATGATGAACATGTGGAGGATATGGATTTCGTTTTGCCCATTAAGAATGTATTAGCTGCGCAACATAGGTACAATAATTCTCTTGTTGGTTTTTTTGTTGGTAAAACTGTGGCGTTCCCACTTGTCTAGAACTATGTTAATAACACATGGAGCAAGTTCGGTCTACAGAAAGTTATGAGGGACGAAGATGGTGTATTTTACTTTAAATTCACTACTACATCCGGGTTGGAACAAGTTTTAGAGAAGGGGCCGTGGATGATTCGTAACCAACCCCTTATTCTCACTAAATGGGCGCCTGATATGAAGTTAGCCAAAGATGAGGTTTCTAAGATACCGGTTTGGGTTAAAATTCACAAGGTTCCTGTTGTTGCATACTCGGCTGATGGATTAAGTTTGATTGGGTCTCAAATTGGTAACCCAGTCATGCTCGATGCTTTTACGACATCGATGTGTGAAGAGGCATGGGGGAGGATTGGGTATGCTCGTACTTTAGTGGAAATATTGACGGATAAACCTCTTAAGGAAGTCGTTAATATGGCAGTTCCTCTAGTTGATGGATCAGGATACTCTAAAACTAGCATGCAACTAGAATATGAGTGGAGACCTCCAATTTTTGGTGAATGCAAAGTGTTTGGACACAATGTGGAAGCTTGCCCCAAACGGCCAAGTAATAATGAGAAGGTGGAAAATAGCAAGACCACTGATGATGGGTTCACTAATGTCACCAGTAAGAAGAATAAAGGAAAAGCCAAAGAGCCTAATACGAGGCAGTTTGAGGGTGTCAAGATCAATAAAACAAATGCCATTAATGATGCTACTGAACTAAATAGTCCCCTGTTACTGGAGGGGAAGCCTTTTCCCATCAAGAATGGTGCAACTTACCCCGATAAGACTACCAGAACCCCTAGCGATAGCATTCCTATTCCTACTAGGAATGCTTTTGATTCTCTGGCTGTAGATGAAATAGGAGCTGATGTGGAGGATAACTCCATTGATGTAAAAGCCGCTTTTACTGGCGATGCTTGTGAAGATGATGGTGAGGAGGTGGAAGAATTGATTTTGGAACAGAACCCGAATATAGGAGCAAGCACTCCTAATGCGACGGACATTAATGTATAAGATCGCTTCTTGGAACATTAGGGGTATGGACCGTTCCCCTAAACAGAAAGAGGTCCGACAAGTTATTCTTGAAAATGAGTTATGTGTTGTTGCTATCCTTGAATCCCATGTTTCAAATGTGAGGCTCCAAACGGTTTGTACAAAAACTTTTAAGCATTGGAACTGGACTTCAAATGGTCATTTGTGCTCAAAGGGGTCGCGGATTATCCTTGGTTGGAATGGGGACGCTGTAAATGTTGTGGTTATTGCCTTTGATGAACAGGTGATTCATGCTTGTATTTTCTGTAAGGATGATAAGAGGGAGGTCTTTTGCTCGTTTGTTTATGCGCACAACAAGTATATCCACAAACGTACGTTATGGCAAAATCTAATAACCCATTTTCATTATGTTCGTGGCAGACCGTGGTGCATTATGGGAGACTTTAATGTTGCTCTTTCTGTTAGTGATAAGTTGATGAGTGCGTCTTTGATCGATACTGGTATGCGTGATTTTCAAGAGTGTGTTAACACTATTGGTGTGGCTGATGTTAATAGCACTGGTTTGAGGTTTACTTGGAATCAGAAACCGCGTGGTCATGATGGCATTCTCAAAAAGATCGACCGTGTTATGGCAAACTTGGATTTCTTCAACGTTTTTAAGGGTGCAAATGCTGTTTTCTAGCCATATAGAATGTGTGATCATGCCCCGGCTGTGTTACGTGTTCCTAGAATCACCAAAATAAAACCGAGGCCTTTCAAGTTTTTTAATGTTTTGATTCAGAATCCGAGGTTTAAGGAGATTGTTGCTGATGGGTGGAATATGCAGATAAGTGGGTTTTGGATGTATAAAGTGGTTAAACGCCTTAAGTCGATGAAGCACCCTCTTTGAAAACTCCTTTTTGATCAAGGTAACCTGTCGCTTAATGTAGCTCAGACCCGTCGTGAGTTGGATATTGCTCAGACTGCCCTTGATTCAAACCCGCTTAATACGGAGCTTAGAGATGATGTTACTGCATATCTCCAAGCTTACAATGATGCTTCCTTGTTAGAGGAGACCTTTCTTTATCAAAAGGCAAAAGTAGATTGGCTGAAACTTGGGGATGCAAATACTGCGTACTTTCATAAAGTGGTGAAAAGTAATGTGGCTAGAAATCGTATTGATTCTGTTGTGGATGGTTCGGGTATGTTGAAAGATGGTGATCAGGTTGCTGTAGCTTTTATTGGCCATTATACTTACTTTCTTGGACAGGATGGTGGTAATCTAAACTGGAATCAGGATGATTTGTTTCCAAACAAGCTAGCTGAGGCGGATGCTCGTTTTATGGTTAGGGAGGTGTCAGATAAGGAGATTCGTGATGCTATGTTTGCGATGGGAGACAATAAGGCCCCGGGGCCTGATGGTTTCTCGGCAGCATTTTTCAAGAGTTCTTGGGGGATCATATCTGCTGATGTCACTAAAGCGATTAAGGAATTTTTCACGAACAGTATTCTTCTAAAAGAATTAAATCATACGATTCTGGCTCTTATCCCAAAGGTTGCTGATCCTATGAAGATTAATGATTACCGCCCGATTTCTTGCTGCAATGTTTTATATAAATGTATTAGTCGGGTGATAGCGAATAGGATTAAGGACTGCCTTAAGTCTTTGGTGAGTTTAAATCAATCGGCTTTTATTCCAGGGCGAAGAATTTCTGATAACATTCTTTTGACTCATGAACTAATGCATAACTACCATCTTAATCGGGGGCAGCCCAGATGTGCGTTTAAAGTAGATATTCAAAAGGCATACGATACAGTGAATTGGGAGTTTCTTAGACAAAGTCTTGGTGGGTTTGGGTTCCATGATAGAATGATTGGCTGGATCATGGAATGTGTGTCCACCACTTCCTTTTCCATTAGCATTAACGGGTCTCTACATGGTTATTTCAAAGGGAAGAGAGGGTTGAGGCAGGGTGATCCGATTTCTCCTTATTTGTTTACTCTTATAATGGAAGTGCTCACGCTTATGTTACATAGACAAGCAGATAGGGCGGGAAACTTTACGTATCATCGGTTCTGCTCCGAACTGCATCTGATGAATCTGTGTTTTGCGGATGGCCTTTTTCTGTTTTATTATGGTGATGTGGCCTCTGCTATGGTTATCATGGACTCGTTGGAGGAGTTTCGGGGTGCTTCGGGGTTGGTCCCGAGTATTGCTAAGAGTTTGGCGTATTTTTGCAACGTTACTTCTATGGTTAAAGCCAATATCTTAAATATCCTTCCGTTTGAGGAAGGTAATCTCCCGGTAAAGTATCTGGGTGTTCCTCTGGTTCCCTCAAGACTCATATTTAGAGATTGTCAAGAGCTTAGGGAAAAGGTTAAGAAGCGTATTAACGACTGGAAGAACAAGGTGCTTTTCTTTGCTGGGAGAGCCCAGTTGATCCGTTCGGTATTATCATCTATGCATATTTTCTGGGCATCGGTGTTTATTCTTCCCATTGGTGTTATGCTGGATTTGGAGCAATTAATGTGTGGCTTCTTATAGGGTAAGGCTGAGGGTAAGAAAGGGCGTGCTAAAGTGGCATGGGAGACTGTATGTCTCCCTAAATGTGAGGGGGTCTTGGTATTAGGCGTTTAGAAAGGTTTAATTCGGCGCTTATCTCTGCTCATGTTTGGAGTATTCTTACACATAAAGAGACTCTATAGGTTCGATGGATTCACAGTTCTAAGCTAAATGGAAAATCGCTCTGGGAAATTCCAATACGGGACAATTTATCTTGGGCATGGCGTAAAATCCTCAAGGTTCGCTCTATTATTCGCCCGTTTATTCATTCGCATATTGGTAATGGCAGCTCTACTTCGGCTTGGTTTGACTGTTGGAGTGGTATTGGGCCGCTAGCAGATGTTGTGTCCCCGTGTGACATTCATGGTGGTGGCTTTACTTATAAATCTATGCTGCGTGATTTGGTTTAGGATGGTACTTGGGCTTGGCCAGTGGGATGGCTGATTAAGTATCCTAGGCTTAACGATATTCAAGTTCCAATTTTTTCCAATGATGATGATCAGTTGGTGTGGATTGACTACTATGGTGAGGTGGTTCCCTTCTCGGTTAAGGCTGTTTGGGAAAACATTCGGCACAGGTCTGATATGGTTACTTGGTATAACATTGTTTGGTTCTCTAACAGTATCCCTCGTCATGCCATTCATTTGTGGCTTGTTCTTAAGCGGAAACTGAAGACGCAAGATTTACTTAGACCATGGGATGTAGGTGATGTTGATTGCTCAAATCTAGTCTGTTCCCTTTGCGGTTCTCAACAGGATTCACATAACCACTTCTTTTTGAGTGTCGTTACTCTAGGACGGTCTGGACGAATGTTAAATGGCTCACTGGTCTGGATTCGGTTCCCAATGATATGGACGGTATATGGTTACTTGGTATAACATTGTTTGGTTCTCTCACAGTATCCCTCGTCATGCCATTCATTTGTGGCTTGTTCTTAAGCAGAAACTGAAGACGCAAGATTTACTTAGACCATGGGATGTAGGTGATGTTGATTGCTCAAATCTAGTCTGTTCCCTTTGCGGTTCTCAACAGGATTCACATAACCACTTCTTTTTGAGTGTCGTTACTCTAGGACGGTCTGGACGAATGTTAAATGGCTCACTGGTCTGGATTCGGTTCCCAATGATATGGACGGTATTGTGGAGTACATGGAGCCGTTTGCTAAACTTAAATCGATTAGAAGTGTTATGGCGAAACTTGTTTTTGCGGCTAGTTGCTACTTTATTTGGCAAGAAAGGAATGCTCGGTTGTTCTCCAAGACGAAACGGAATGTCAGCCAACTTACTGAAGTCATAAAATCAACGGTTCTTCTTAAACTTATGTCTTGCAGATTCAAGAGTACATCGAATGTGCATTTGATGCTTGGTATTTGGCAAATCTCTCCTACCTGTATATATGACTAGTCCCTCCTTTGTTGCTGGTTCGTATAAGGGTGGAGTGAGTAACCCTTGTCAGGTGGTGGCGTTAGTTCTTTGTTTGGTTCGTTGGTTCTTTCCAATTGGATTTCTAGTCATTGTAGTAGTGTTTATAGTTATTTAGGGCATGTCCTAAATGGCTTTTGTGTCGTAGTGGATGTTCAAGCGTTTTTATCGTTTGAGGTAAATGTGGTACTTCAGCCACATTCCATTGTACTTAACGTTTTTGGTGTAATATATTTTACCAGGGATCTATTTTAATCCCTTTTACCCAAAAAAAAAGAATAACCTAGGTGTAGACCACTTCGCGTTGTGCCGCCATCTGTACCTGAGAGAGAACCTGAAACAAATCATGTACTTGGAACATCTCTTAGAAGATAACTTGGTTTTTAGTAGCTTTGAGGATAAAGCTAAAATAACGGGGTGGTGCTGTAAAATCCATGATTTTATCATGATTTCTATGTAATGAAATTTCACCTATTAATCCTAGAACACATACTCACATGTGTATCCCTATAGGTTAAGTGTGAACTTGTTCATTTAGGTACTTATACCTTTACATTCACACTTGTTGTAAATAAGTTACATAGCTCAAACCTTGTATTTAAGACTAGGAGAACAAATGATAAAAATTTATAATCAATACTTGGCTATACACACAACACTATATCAAAGTTGGAAAAACATGCTACATAGTGTATGTAGCCGTGTATGTGTACAAGAGTGTATACCAGAAACATGTTCTTAACCTCCTTGGACTAGCCCAAGACCTTACTCTTTATGTACTAGCCCAACATGAGCCCAAGCCAAAGCCCATTACCCTCCTTTTTGGCTAGCTAGACACGGCACCCCATATGTGGAAGAAGAGGGGTTGTCTTGGTTTTGGAAAAGCCAACACATGGCACAATAGTTCTTACCAAGGCAATCATGCCTTTTTGCCTTTATCCTTCTCTCTCCCTTTAAGCCGAAAAACATACACATACATTTTCTCAACTCCTCATGCAACCAAATCTCATTCTCTCTTCATCTCTCTCTCTCAAATCATTCGGCATTAAGCCACAATAATCAAAAGTTGTTCATTAAATCCACCAAGATCTTTGTCTCATCTTTACTACAAATCATTAGTAGTATCATTCCCTTGGATTCACTATAAATAAGCCCTAGCTAAGCCATCTAGGCCACAACTTGATTTATACATAGGGTTTTCTTCATCATTTTGAGTAGATCTCAAACCACCTTGTTCACCTAGATCATTTGTGGTATTTTTAGGCAAGAAAGGTATACACTACTTGTTCTTTCATTTCTTCATGCATGCATCATCATACATCTATAAACACAAGTAAGATAACATGTTAAAAATCAAGATTTGATGAAGCTATGACCATTATAGGTCACGGCTTATTTATAAAAATCATGTTCATGATTTAAAAACCTTTTGATAAGGAACTTATGATTGGTATGCCATGTTTTAAACTTGATTTAAAAACTATATGAAACATTTGTAAATCAAAAAGTTGCATGAGTTACAAATCTAGTCTTATGGGACTATGGTTAAACCAGTAGCCATAGATCTCATAAAATGGGTGTGTGTAACTTAAAAGTCTTGAAGACCATGACCTTAAAGGTCACGGCATATATGGTTAATGTTTATGTGAATCATGTGTTAAGTTTAAATGATGGAATATGAAATGATACATGTTAAAATGACTATTAAAAATCACAAATACAACTTATGTGTATAAATGTAGCCGTGGGTTACATAAGGTTTAAACGGATAAAATGTACATGCATGTTATTATAAACCATAGATCTAGTGGCAAAGGCTAACTTGAATATGTTAAACATAAAACAAGATTATGGGAACCTTGGGAAGAGGCAATATAGCCGTGAGCTATATGTGGTCTCCTTGGAAAAATAGTAAACTTGGAAACATACATGTAAACTAGATAATCATGATTCTATTTTAAATAATTACAAGACTTAGAAACTAGATATAGTGTTCATCTTGGAAGAACCAAGATCTAAAATACAGCCGTGAGCTATATAAGAATGTACATGGATTTATGTTTGATTTTTTAGGTCTAGACATAGTTTAGATCTTATTATGAACTTGGGATTTATTTTCTTAATGTGTACATAGTGAGATCTAATTTTATAACACATATAAACTACATGCAACCCTAATATGGAACTTGATCTATCATAATATTTTATAACTAATGTAGGCCGTGAGTTATAAGCACCTATTAGGGCTTATGACTTACTTGTAACCTTATGACACATAGATCTAATTTGGTATAACCCATAAAATGAATTTTTAAGATTATTCATCTATTTAGATTGAAAACTAAATGGTGATAAGCTTAGTAAGCTTATATTAATACACTAAGTAAAAACTTATATAAAATGAAAAGTAGTGTTAATGGACTATTTAAACCCATGAAAAATTAACCTAAAACTTAAATGGACCTAATAAGCCCATTTCATAAATTATAGTAATTTAAATGGACTTAAGATCACAATTAGGCCCATTTAACAAATTAAAGGACTTAAAAATGTATTTAGGCCCAATAAATGATTTAAAGACCCATTTAAATAAATTAGTGGACTTGAGATATATTTTAGCCCACTAAAATAGCCCATTAGATGTTTAGCCCATTTAATGAGCCCATATAAAGTTTGAATGTTAAAATAAAAGTTTTTATAATAAAATATAACTTATAAAAACTTTTTTGATGAAAATGACAATTTATAAAACTTAAGGACTAAAAACCGTAACTTATGAAACTTGTTTTGATAAACTAGTAAACACAACGACTGAAAATGTAAATATCCAAAAGTATAGGGTTAATAAATATTGTCCGTGGAAAATTAAACCCTAGGGACCATTTTGGGATGTTTCTAAAAGTTATTTTGTCATTTTATAACCCTAAGGACTATTCTTGTAAATTACCGAAACTTAAAGAAGCCCTAGGGGCTTATTTGTAATTTTTATATAATTACAAAACCTAGATAATACTAGGGGGACTAAATCTGCCATAAGCCTAAAATTAAACAAGCCCTAGGTACCAAATGTGTAATAATCTGAAAGTTTTGTTTAAAAATATGAAGGGACTAGTTTTGCCACATTCCGAAACATTAACTAGCCCTAACCCTAAAAGCTATTTTAATAATGATAAAACATAATTAGAAGTCTAGATCATGAGGATTAATGTATAAGCTTAAGTTTGTGATAAATAAATTATTTTATAAATATTCAATAATTTATGAAAAACATTAGAGTTAAATAAAATAAAATTTATTTATGAAATATCTATTTATATTTGCTTTACAAAATAAATTGTATAAACAAGATGAATATGTACTATTAAAACATATACTCATATACTTTTAAGAAATAAAATTATATGAACGCTAATTAAATTGAATGTTACTACATAAATATATTATAAGTAAAACTCCTTATGTTTACTTAAATATAGAACTTGGTTATAAATTTAATTAGATGTTATTGATACAAGTACTATAAACATGGATTAGTATTTTTAAGTGAAACATTTTCTTTTATGTTCACTTAAATGTAAAACTTAAAAGTTTACATTAGACGGGTCCGACCGTCTAAGTTTTAATTGATGAAAACGTTAATTTTACGGTTTTAGCCGAAAAGACGTAAAACTTATGTTTATAGTTTTATAACTTATAAAACTTATCAAATTTCCATTTTTATTATATGTCCCATTTACTTATTAATGTACATACTTATTTATATGTAATATATAAGTTAGTGGGTTTTAAGTTTACATTTTATATTATATTTACTTGAGTGCTAATATTATACTATATACTTTTATTTCACAAATTTGATTATTATTTTCACTTTCACTATTTTTACCCTATCTTGAGTTCTATAAGAAGATAGAAGCTCATTTTTGGGTGACATAAACTACATATTATGTGCTACAATTATCTTAGTTTTAGGTACTGCTCAATATAAATTTAAATATCCCTAACAGTCCGTCCAAATCAGACTACTCAGATTTGTACTTCAATCTTGTTTTGATCATATCCCACTCATTATAAAGATTCCATTGTATGGCCAACTCTCACATGTGTAAAAGTCTTATAACTTACTGCATATTAAATCATTCAAGCCATTTTAATAGTTTAACATAAGGTTCTTTACAGTTTTATACAGCCTACTTATTTAAGCAAGATTTTACCACTTTTACATGTAGTTTTCAATCTTTTTAACCAAGTTTATCAACACATGATCCCCACAAAATATTTTTTTATCATCATATATATATACATTAGGAATGAAAATACATTTTAAATTTACAAAAATAACAATGAAAATGGGAAGGATGATCTTGTTTACCAACCAAGATTATAACTTGACTTTGGATGACAACACTTGGGATACACCAAAACTATCTTCAAGATCACCAATCTCCAAGAACTTCTTGTAGAAAAACATCCCTAGGACACAATCAAATCTCCTCCTTGGATGTTAAAATCACCACCAATCAATAAAGCTTCAAGAGGTTTCAATCATATGTGTGAATAACACAAGATATTGTGGTTAAAATTGATCAAATAGGGATGTTTGTTGTTGAGTTTGGACGGCAAGCTAGAGAGAAAAGAGAGGATTTTTGGTGGTTTTGCATGTGTAAAAATGAGATAATGGTTTGAGGAAAGTGGTTTTGATGTTTAGCTAGTTTGTGAAGTGGCTAGAACAAGTGTCCTAGCTTACTTCTCAAGCTTGACACCTAAGGGTGTTGTTGGCTTATGTTTAGCCATCCCATATTGGGGGTGGGGCAAAACTTGTTTTGTCTCATCCCCAATTATTTACGGGTACTCCTCGATTCTAGTTTCCTCGATTTGCGTGCCCTCGGGTCGTTTTACGAAAAACATTTTTATAAATTATGAATCAACGGCACAAAACGAATCTAATAAAAATTGTCTCATTAAAAACGAAGTTCAAAAACGTAAATACGCAATCCTAGAGTTTTCGGTTTAGTCGTAAAGGACGTTAAATTATGCACGTAAGCCCAAATTTAAATCCGTAAATTGTGAGTTCATCAACCAACACAAAAATAAGTTTCAAACTAATATACGAGAAAAGAATTTACTACCTGAAAATGTTAGATTGTTACAGATTAGGTCACGCTAATATGCGTTTAATTCAATCTTTAGTCTCTAAGGAGTTGGTAAGACATCTCCCCAAGATTAAGATTGATAGTCAACTTTGTGATGCTTGCAAAGTTGGGAAGCAAGTTTACTCAAGTCACAAGTCCAAGAATTTGGTATCGACCTCTTCGTGCTTAGAGCTCCTACATAGGGATCTCTTTGGACCTTCCGCCATACGGAGTTATGGAGGTAACCTTTATACCCTAGTTATTGTTGATGACTATTCTATATTCACTTGGAATAGATTTTTGGCTTCTAAGAATGAAGCTTTTTATCATTTCGAAACCTTTAGTCGAAGGATCCAAAATCAACTATGATGTTCAATTGTCTCTATCAGGATGGATTATGGTAGGGAATTTGATAATGAAGTGCAATTTGGTGCCTTTTGTGAAGCTCATGGTATTACCCATAACTTCTCGGCTCCTCGCACTCCATAATCAAATGGGATAGTTGAAAGGAAGAATAGGACTATCCAAGAGATGAGTAGGAGAATGTTAAACGAGCAATCTTTGCCTAATAAATTTTGGTGCAATGCCGTTGACACATCAGCGTATATTCTCAACCGAATTCTTATTCCACCTTTTCTAGGAATGACCCCTTATGAGATTCTTAAAGGTAAGAATCCCTCATTAGAATACTTTAAGGTGTTTGGAAGAAAGTGCTTCATTCTTGACACCAAAGTACCTTACTAAGTTTGACCCAAAGTCATGGGAAGGTATCTTTCTAGGTTATTTTCAAACTAGTAAAGCCTACATAGTCCTCAATAGAACCTCGGGTGTAATACAAGAATCACTCAACGTGACATTTGATGAAACCCCTCCTTCATCTAAGACACCACCTTTGGTAGAGGACGACTTAGATGAATTAGACATAGTTAAAGCCAAAGAGGTTAGAAAATTAAGTGTTGAAGACCTTAATGTTGAAAAGGTAGTAAACATTAGGGAGTCTAAGGATCATGCTTTCAATAAGGTCATACGAGACTTAAATCCAAGGACCCTAAGATCTCAAGTCCAAGATCAAAGTAACTTCTTTTGTTTTGTCTCCATGATCGAACCAAATAATGTTAAAGAAGCTTTGACGGATGAGAGTTCGGTCATCGCCATGCAAGAAGAATTAAAGCAATTCATTGCTAATGATGTTTGGGAACTTGTTCCTCCACCTAGAAGTACTACCAATATAGTAACCAAATGGGTATATAGGAATAAGTTAGATGAGAACGGTATTGTGTCTCGTAACAAGGCTAGACTTGTAGCTCAAGGCTATAATCAACAAGAAGGGATTGATTATGATGAGATATATGCACCGGTAGCAAGGTTAGAGTCCATTAGGACCCCTTTTAGCTTACGCTTGTGCATTAGATTTTAAGCTTCAACAAATGATTGTAACGAGTGTATTTCTTAACGGTTTGATCAATGAGGAGGTATATGTGGCTCAACCTCCCGGCTTCATTGATTTTGAGAAACCGGATCATGTTTACAAGCTTAAGAAAGCTCTTTAGGGTCTTAAACAAGCACCCAAAGCTTGGTATGATAGACTTAAAGCATTTCTTGTAAAACATGAGTATACCACGGGGATGGTAGACAATACACTCTTAAAAAAGAAGAAAGGTTCAACCTCATAATCGTACAAATATATGTTGATGACATTATATTTGGTCTCCTAGTCAAACCTCCTTTTCACTATGACTATGAGATCACTACCAAACCACCACTACCTACTTCCGCCACTACTTTGACTTTCATGTAAGCATATGGATTGCTTATCTTCAAGATATCTACTTCAAGCAAATCTTTAAGTTCTAGCTTAACTATGATTAGATTTATGCTTTTCTTTTGGCTTGTTCTCTTTTTCATACTACTTTTTATGATTTTTTACCTTGTATGTTTATTTCATGTTTCCTTTTAACATGACTTATCTTGGATCTTAGTTGTCTTCTCTTTTCTTATCTTATTTTTCCTTTTATGTGATCTATGCTATATCTTGTTGGGTGTTTCTTTTCTTCTACTAACCTTTCCATGTAGCTTGTCACCATAGCTCGATTCCTTGGTGCCCCAAGAAAATGGGAGTAAGCACCAAGAGGGAGCATTTGCAAAGTCCGATTCTTTTCTTCCTCAATGAATTTTGCATCCTTTTACTTCGACAAGGGGGAGCTCTTGTAAAGTATGGTTCTTTATTCCTCAAAGAGTTTTGCATCCTTTTTGCTTCGACAAGGGAGAGAATTGAAATAAACTCGTCTTTGAAAATCTTGTTTTTCATATGATTGAGTTTATGTGTTGTCGAAATCAAAAAAGGGGAGATTGTTAATGAAGTGATGCCTAAAAACGTTACTTGCATTTTTCGGTCTCGCTTTATTTTGATTACGACAAAATATAAAAACAAGCATTTACGAAAACAACGAAAAACGAATTCTTGAGTTCAAGTATTTTTTCATTTTAACCATTATCACTTAAGGAGTGAACAAACAAGTTTTCATCTTAATTAAGTTATCAAGGATTTAAATTTTCTTAAAAGTCACCTTTTATTAAATGTGACAAAGTTTTTTTAATAAAATTTATCTTTAAGAAAATGTATTATTAAATTTAATATTTGAAAATTTGAATGGCATATTCCATTTGGGTTTAGAATATCCTTTGAGGATAACTATACCATGAGATGCGACTACTCCACTAGAAGACAAAAGGGAGCAGAGTCTACGACCGCAGTCCCTTAAAGGCCTATACGGTTCCTTATCGATAAGGAACCACAGGCATAATTAAGGCACCGCGCTCAGATATGACCGTTGGACCTTTTTTTATAGATAGTGGACAATTCTCATATTTTCTCTTCACCTCTTTTGCACAAAAATTTCCAGATTCTCACATACTTCTTAAATCAGTTAAATCCTTAATTATCTGGTTGATTAGTACTTGTTTAGAAGTAAACCTTTCTCCTCCAATCTCTTCCTCTTCAATTGCAAAGAGAAGAACGCTTTCATCCTTGAAGTGTTGAGTCTACCTCAAGATCTATTGAAGATCAAGTTTTATTCATTCATTATAGTTGTGTAGTGTTAATCCAAGTAGTTGTGTTATTTGGAGTTGTGTTGTGAAGATCCAAGTAGATGTGCTATTTGGTAGTTGTGTTGTGAAGATCCAAATAGGTTTGTCTATTTAGAATTTATGTATGTAGTAAGTTTAATACTTTGTCCTCAAAGTATATTGGTGTAGATTCGTCCTAGCTAAGATTAGGATTCGACTTTTAGCTTAGAGTAGGAAATTGGATAAGAACGTTGTGTACGGTTTCTCCGCCTTAAGGAGCTTGTTATTAGTGAACTCTCGAGTAAGGAGTACTCAAGGAGTGGAGTAGGAACGAGGAGTGAGCTTCGTTGCCGAACCACTATAAATCCTTGGTGTTTGGTTTGATCTTTCTTTTTTTTTGGGTAAAGGGGATAGACCCCGGTAAAATGCATTACACCAAAAAAACGTTGAAGTACAATGGATGAGGATGAAGTCCCTCATCTCGGCCCGTTACATAGGCAAAATACAGCAAAGAATAAATTTGCTACTTCCCTTTCTAGTACATAAGAACGACATGTCGATCTTATGACAAAACAGAAATAAATTACTTCATATGACTACGCAGCTTGAAATCAAATTGATCACTAAATTCTTGATAGAGGCCCGAGTATTCATAAAATTGATCATCATGGTCATCATAGACCTTTAGGACCTCCTTTTCCAAAGAATGCCCGCCCCCCAACGAAGAGCTAGGAAAAGAAGATCCCTCACCAGGTAGTACAACCTCTTCTATGTCCGTATCCGAATCTGCATTAAGAACGTCCATAGAAGAATCCAGTTTCGTAGACGAAACCTTAGCATCCAATTTGTCCCACGAACTACAGCCCTCATTATTATTATTCCCAATAAATTCAAGTATCGACTCCTCTTCGTTTTTCTTATCTACAAACTTCCTAGCATCAGCAAGACTAATATCATCATTAATATATTTTGGTTTATCATTGCTTGAAGTTTCAGATAGAGTTGGTGCTTTAGTTGTAGTCGTGACCTTTTCCATGTTGCAATGAACATGTTTTCCTTCTTGCGGTTTAACCACCGCACGGTAAACAAGCTTAGTCTTAGGTATGTTAACACGAATTCCTTTAATATAGCGCTGAGAACTAACATGTTTACCGTTGTTTTGCTTACCCATGTCAACCATAGGCTTAGAAACAGCCTGTTTAACCTTGCCTTCCGTTCTTGATCGCTTTGGGTAATTAGTCGACTTCTTCGGACACAAATATTCCAGATGATCGAACACTTTACAAGTCCCGCACCTAGGAGGCTGCCATTCATATTCAATATCAATCTTGGCCATAACATGTCCCTTGTCCACATCAAGGGGGATCTCAACATCAACTGAAGTAACAAGAGGTGTATTAGCAGAAACTTCCACAAGCACTCTTGCGTAATCACTACGCCCCCATGAATTGAGACAGATGCTATTCGTATGAGCATCCAATCTTAAGAGTTTACCCACCTTAGCAGCAATCACATCCAACCCCACATTTGAATATGCTACTAAAGGCACGTTATGCATTTTCACCCATAACGGAACACTAGATATAGCTTCTTTCTCAGGTAGTATATTCGGCATCAATATCTTTAACATAATAGGGACCAGATTGATTCGCCAAGGACCACCCTTCATAACCTGTTCCATGCCTATGCGTGAATCGAATTGAAAAAGAAATAAGCCAAGATGAGTCATGAACCGTTTCAAACCAAAACGTCCCCAAGCATGTTTAACATAGTTCTCGACCATAGGAAACGCTAATCTCTTACCCACCGAATACCCGTATAAGGTATTCACCAATCTCGATTTTACTTCATCAACTGCCTCCCTAAGAATAACAGCTGATGATGATATACGTCCAGTCACTTGTGTAGTAGTAGAAGAGCTAGCCATATTCACCATAGGATTAACACACCCTTTATCAGGACAATTAACAGCCTCCACACCCATCGCCTTCTGAGAATCAGAATGCATAGTTGGACGACTATCATTAGAATTCATAATCTGATGTAAAGGTTGTATAATAGTATGCACCTGCTGCCAATCATTACCACTGCGACATGAATCTTGCACCCTAACACAACTAGAATCCTTTGTTTCATCCAAAAAATGAACACTCCTACGAGCCACCATTGGTTTACCATCTTTGCCTATCATCTTACCATCAATGTTCTTTATCTTCCCAGCAAGATCGGTCAATAGTGAACTCTTTTTACTCGAAATCTCAACAGCAGGTCTAGTACTAGTTGATTTCCGATTTAAAAATACTTTATCCATCTCTCACAACCCACTTATAGTAAATAAACAAGCAACAATCACCCAAAACCTAGCGGAAAGTAAACCCTAATCGGTTTTAACACAATACGAATCACGCTAGTACCCTTTATGCTGCCAACGAAACTCTAAATCTGAACAATATCAACTAATAAAATCAAAACCCTAAAAAAATAGGGTTTGTAGGGAATCGTCAAGGATTGAAAACACAACAGTCGCCTTAGATTAAGACTTGTAATAAGCCCGACTATATCACAACACCAGCAAAACCCTAGCAACAACCCAAAGGCTCGCAGCAAATATATAAGTGATTTCTTGTTGTAAGAATGATCGGCCCACCCAAACAAACAGAACCGATGAATACCTAAATCCAAACGCAAACCCAAAACCCTTATGAATCGTGATAAATTACACAAGATCAAATCAAGAGGAAATATATTTAAAAGGTTGCGAACTCCAAAAAAGGAAAAACGAAACCCTGGAAACAAAAACCCTAGATTGAGCCTTGTTAAAGATCACAAACCGAAAAGGAGAAGAGTCTAATCGAATTGAATTGAAAAGTATGATCGGAAAAGTTGTTTGTGGTGGCCGGAAATCACCTAAAAGAGAGAGAAAATTAGGGTTTGATCTTTCTTTTCCTTATCTCTTAACATTCATTATTCTTTATTAGCATATACTTGTGATTATTAGTTTAGTTTCACTATCCCTTGTTCATATTGTGTATAAGAAGATTTCATATAATTACTCAAGCCTAAGTTATTGAAAAGGATTTTTGAAAACTCTCTTTTAACAAGTAAATTCTAAGAATCTATTCAACCCTAATAAGTGTGAAAACACTTATCCTTTTACCACTTATTTCCAATAATAACAAGACCAAAATGTGTGATTTATGTCGTAAAAGTCGGAATTATGCGTGGTTTGTGTTTTTATTGTGTTTTAGGAACAAAATGTGAAAAAGGAAGAAAACACGAGCTTTCACGGTCTTTCACGGGTTTTTATTGAAGAAAACGGGAAAAGACGAAGTCAAAAGATCAAGAGTGCAAAAAGAACGGAAGTCCAAGGCCTATTCTGAAGATTTATCGAAGAAAAAGTCAAAAGACGGAAGTTTAACGAAGTCGAAGAACTTAAGTCTAATAGAAGAAGAAAATTAAAAGACAAGTTCAAATCCCGAGACGACAAAGACGAAGAATTAAAGTCGAGTCGAGAAAACATGAAGAAAGCAAGAAAGAAGATGCAACACATGCACTCCTTCCACCTTCCCTATAAATACCCTCCTAATAGTCATTAGGAGGGGAGTTAGATTTTTAGTTAATTTTTGCACTTTTTAGTTTTTAGAGAGAGAAAGTCTTAAACTTTCTCTCACTTTTTCATCTCTTTCTTTTAATCTTTCAAGATTAACTCTTTGTATTGCTTATTTCATTAATCAAAGTTCTATTTTAAGCTTTTATTTCTTAATCTCATTCTACTTTTCTTTGATTTAAGATTGATTTTGGTGTGATTATCATGTGATCCGTGTTGTTCTAATTGATTTCATGCTAAAAAGTTAATCTTTTGATCATTTTATAAGTTTTCATTTGATTAAGCTTTAAGACTTTTGTGCTTATTGGCTTATTTTTATGATTAGCTTATTTTTTTTCTTATTAAAAAGTTTTATTAAAAAGTTTAAGTTTTTATTGTTTGATCTAAAAAAGTTGCTTAATTTCGGTTTGATAAGTTGATTCTAGTGCTTATTTGATCCGGTTTAAGCATTGATTCGGGTTAGTGTTGTGATAAGCTCCAAAATATAGCTTATTTACTTGCCTAACCGATTTCCACAATTTTAGGAGGAGGTATAACTCCCCTTTCCGATTGGACTTGATTTTCCGACAGCACCATACTCCACATTCCGACTGATCAATCGGATTAGGGTTTAACCTTTCCGATTGGTCCTCTGCTTGTTATTCTGATTGATCTTCGTATTCCGACGGCAGGTAATTTGCCCCGTATTCCGATTGGGGTGTTTCACAAGTATTCAGACGGTGTCACTACTCAATATTTCGACTGGAGTGTTTTCGAATATTCCGATTGTTATTCTTTCCAATATTCCGATTGGGAGTGTTTACATATTCCGATTGTGGGTTTTGTCCCACATTCCGATCACAAGCTTTTACCAGTATTCCGATCAACCGATCGGAAAACATTCCGATCGGGGGTACTTTTGGTTTGTTTTGGTTTCTTTTGATATCACCTTCTTATAGTACTTTTTATTTTCTGAAAATTTTCAAAGTGTTAGTTTTATTTAGTGAGTTAGTATTTTTCCATTGTGACCTTTATATTTATATGCATTTATTTTTACTCGTCATTCAAATTAATCTTTTAACTTCCATTTTACTCAACGACACTTTAATTACTTGCAAATAGTTTAAAACAAATCAACCAAACCTTTGATTCACCAAAAGACGATTGAGTCGCACTTTAGACCGGTTTTCAATTTGGAAAGACTTGGGACTTCAAAATTTTATACTAGGTGTCAAAAACCAAGTATTAAATGGCGCCGCTGCCGGCTCTTTTCGTTACGATAAACGGTTTCTAGTGAGAGACGCATTGAATTTTGGGATCCGTTCTTTGAACGTTATTTTCATTGCTAAATAAATTTCCAAAAAATCCTAAAAAATATAAAACTCTTCAAAAATACAAAAACATTAAAAAACTTATAAAAACCAAAAAGATTATATAGACATTCCTTGTGTATATTTTTCTTCTGCAGGTGCATGCGTACTAGATCTACAAACTATTCTGAGCCCGAGAATCGTGAAGATTTAGATATGGCTGGTGTTAACAACAACAATAATCACCCACCTCAAAATAATTTGAATAACAACCACAATAACAACAACAACAATGTCCTTCTACCTGATTTACGAACCATGGAGGAATTGTGCCAACCCACCATGAACGGACGCGGAGGCCCGATTGCGCCAATGCACGTCACGGCTCAGGAGTTTTCGTTGAAGCATCACATGATACAACAAGTGCAAACGAACCCGTTTCGTGGAATTCCGGATGATGATGCCAACAAACACCTCGACAAATTCATTACCATTACCCAAAGCATGAAGTGCCCCGGTGTTTCTATGGATGACCTGCGCCTTCAACTTTTTCCACACTCGCTTTCTCACCATGCCGAAAAATGGTTTGACCATCTTCCTAAGAATTCTGTTCATACGTGGAACGACATGACGCAACGCTTTTTATCGCGCTACTTTCCCCCATCCATGGTCACTAGCCTTCGTAACCAAATCAGCGGATTTATGCAAGAGAATGATGAATCGCTTTTCGATGCTTGGGAACGCTACAATGATTTGATCGACCGCTGTCCTAATCACAATATGCTCCCCGTCACTCTCATTGACACCTTCTACAATGGTCTCACCTTTCGTGATCGTGACACGATCAATGCCGCCGCCGGTGGTACTTTTATGAAAAGGAGACCGGAGGAGTGTCGAGAGTTGATCGAAAACATGACTACTCACCACAAGAATTGGGATTCATCCGCATCCTCAAGATCTAACTCGAGAGTCAATGTTTCTTCTACTACCTCCAATCCTGAAATGTCTGAAATTTCTCGACAACTTGCTGAAATGAACAAGAATTTCATGGCCATGGCCACAAACCACTTTCAACAAGCTAAAGCCGTTGCTATTTCTTGTGACACATGTGGTGGTCCTCATTCCTACAATGAGTGTCCTTCTACTCACGGAAATTATTCTGAAGACGTTAACGCAGCATACGGTACTTATCCCACGGGAGGCTATCAAGCTCGCCCGCAAGGAGACCGTGGCTTGCTAAGTTATCGCTCCAACAATTATCTTGCTCCTCCCGGTTTCCCTCCTGCAAACCAAAACCAACAACAAAGCTACAACCGCAACAACCAATCCCAACCTCGTGCTCAAAATCAATATCAATCCCAACGAAACCCATACCCAACTCAAGGAAATTCTCAAGCTCCACCTCTCAATCAACCGATGGCCGTAAACCAAGACGTCGAGACGTTCATGAAGACTAATCGTGAGATGGTGACGAATCTTCAGAGTCAATTCGTCAACTTGAAGAATGACATGGTGAAACAAGGGAGCGATATTCGAGCCGAGCTAAGGAATGATATGGCCAAACACAGCAATGATATTAATGCCAACATGCAAAACTCTTTTAACAATCAGGCTCTTCACCTTCGTGATATGATTGGTTCGCTCATCCAAAGTAATCAACCCTCTTCTTCGGGTACTCTTCCGAGTAATACCGTTGCGAATCCAAGAGGGGAGATGAAAGCAATCACCACTCGAAGTGGAAAAGGTTATATGGAACCCGAGCTTCCTACACCTCCACCGGTGATTGTGAACAAGGAAAAAGAGCAACTTTCTTCACCTCCTTCACCTTCTATCCCCATTTCCCCACCACCCGTGGCTGTGAGTGATCCTATTCCCTTAAAGCCTTCTTCTTCATCCAATATACCTTATCCCTCAAGGTTGAGGAAAGAGAAGCAAAAGAGCAAGGACGATATTCAGGTTTCAAACTTCCTAAAAATGTTTAAACAACTGAATTTTAACATCTCCTTTGCCGAGGCTCTCGCTCACATGCCCAAATACGCTAAGGTGTTTAAAGATCTTCTAAGTGATAAAGAAAAGCTTCTTGACATTGCTCAAACCCACCTTAATGAGAATTGCTCCGCAGTGCTATTAAGGCAATTGCCCACCAAACTTGGTGATCCGGGTCGCTTCTTGATTCCTTGCAACTTCCCGGGAGTAGAGAATTGCATGGCCCTAGCCGATCTAGGTGCTAGTATAAACTTAATGCCTTAAGTGTTTGGAAGCAATTATCTCTCCCCGAGCTTGTCCCCACCAAAATGACTTTGGAATTAGCCAACCGTACGGTTGCTTATCCAGTGGGGATAGCCGAAGATGTCTTTGTTGGCGTCGACAAATTCACCTTCCCGGCGGATTTTGTTGTCGTTGACTACGAGATGGATCCCCGTGTTCCATTAATCGTCGGACGTCCATTTCTGAGGACCGGTCGCACTCTCATTGATGTTGCCGCAGGCGAAATAATCATGAGAGTTGGTGACGATCAAATTGTCTTCAACATGGGTAAGATTTCTAAGCAACCTTATTCGTATGAGAGTGTTAATGCTATTGATGTTCTCGATGAGGCTTGTGAAGAACATTTTCATGATGCTTGCAAAAGTACTCTCTCTTCTCTACCCAATGTTGAGACCGTTGCCTCAATTGCTCCAGCATTGACTCCTTTCGGAGAAAGTGACTTGGATGATTTCGAAGCTAGCTTGGGTCCTCTCGATATTAAGTATGATAATTTATCCACAAATTGGGATCAAGACATTCGTACTATTGAGAGACTTCTCAATGAGGACCCGTTCTCTCCTCCTGCTCCTAAAGAGGTGACTAATGATGATCCATCGTTAGTTTCACCATCTACTGAGGATCCTCCTACTCTCGAGCTTAAGGACCTACCGCCTCATCTTGAGTACGTTTTCCTAGAAGACGACGAGAAGCTACCGGTCATCATCGCAAAGGATCTGAAAGAAGACGAAAAAGCCCGACTTGTCGCTGTGTTGAAGAAGCATAAACGCGCTATCGCTTGGAAAATCTCGGACATCCGTGGAATTGATCCTCATTTCTGCACACATAAAATTCTCATGGAGGACGACTTTAAGCCCACAATTCAAAGTCAACGAAGGGTGAATCCTAAAATACATGAAGTCATCAAAAAAGAGGTTATCAAACTTCTTGATGCGGGTATGATTTACCCTATTTCGGATTCACCGTGGGTTAGTCCAGTCCATTGTGTGCCTAAGAAAGGTGGTATAACCGTTGTGCCCAATGCAAACAACGAGTTAATTCCTACCCGTCTCGTTACTGGGTGGAGAGTTTGTATAGACTACCGCAAACTCAATGATGCCACGAGAAAGGATCATTTCCCTCTACCTTTTATGGACCAAATGCTTGAACGTCTAGCGGATAATGAATATTACTGCTTTCTGGATGGTTTCTCGGGTTATTTTCAAATACCCATCGATCCCCAAGATCAAGAGAAGACAACATTCACTTGTCCCTACGGCACATTTGCTTATAAACGAATGCCTTTTGGCTTATGCAATGCCCCCAGGACTTTCCAAAGGTGCATGTTGGCTATCTTTCATGATATGGTTGAGCAAACCATGGAAGTCTTCATGGATGATTTCTCGGTCTTCGGGGATTCCTTCTCTGCTTGCCTTGCCAATTTGGAACGTATGCTTAAGCGGTGCGAAGACACTCGCCTTGTTCTGAATTGGGAAAAATGCCATTTTATGGTAAAAGAAGGCATTGTGCTAGGACACAAAATCTCTAAAGCCGGTCTTGAAGTCGACCGTGCTAAAGTAGATGTCATAGCCAAATTACCTCCACCTTCCACCGTGAAGGGTGTGAGAAGCTTTCTGGGTCATGCGGGCTTCTATCGTAGATTCATTCAGGATTTCTCTAAAATCGCTCGCCCGATGACCCACCTCTTGGAAAAAGATACTCCTTTTATCTTTTCTAAAGAGTGTCTCGAAGCCTTCAATCTTCTCAAGGATAAGCTAACTAAGGCACCGGTCTTGGTTACCCCTAATTGGGAGCTGCCTTTTGAATTGATGTGCGATGCTAGCGACTTTGCTATTGGTGCGGTTTTGGGCCAACGTGTGAATAAACACTTCCAACCAATCCACTACGCTAGCAAAACAATGACGGGGGCTCAATTGCATTATACGACAACCGAAAAAGAGCTTTTAGCTGTTGTCTATGCTTTTGAGAAATTTCGCCCCTATCTTGTTTTATCCACCACCATCGTATACACGGACCATTCCGCGTTGAAGTACTTGATGACAAAGAACGATTCTAAGCCAAGACTTCTTCGCTGGGTTTTGCTCCTTCAAGAATTTAACATTGAAATTAGTGATAAGAAGGGAGCCGAAAACCTGGCCGCGGATCATTTGAGTCGACTTGAGGATCCATATCAGGGGGATCATCCGAACAAAGAGATCAATGACTCTTTCCCCCTGGAGACTCTAATGTCTATAAATCTCAATCTTGATGGCACCCCGTGGTTTGCAGACATTGCGAACTACTTAGCGGGTGGTATTCTCATCCAAGGGTTAACATCCCAACAAAAGAAGAAGTTCTTGAACGATGTTAAGACTTACTTTTGGGATGACCCTTATCTATTCAAACAGTGTGCTGATCTGATTATTCGTCGATGTGTTGACGGACCGGCAGCTTTTGACATCCTCCAAGCTTGCCACAAAGGACCCACTGGTGGTCACTTTGGTCCCAACTACACCGCTAAGAAAGTGTTTGATTCCGGATTCTACTGGCCCACCATTTATCGTGACGCTCACGAAATGGTTAAGCATTGTGATGCTTGCCAACGTCAAGGCAAGATCACACATAAGGATGAGATGCCTCAAAATTTCATACAAGAATGTGAAATCTTTGATGTATGGGGCATCGACTTTATGGGGCCATTTCCATCATCCAAAGGGAACAAGTACATCCTCGTCGCTGTCGACTACGTCTCTAAATGGGTTGAAGCTAAGGCTCTTCCTACGAATGATGCGAGGGTGGTTGTGAACTTTTTGAAGCAGCTTTTTGCTTGATTTGGCGTTCCTCGTGCTATCATCAGTGACCGCGGGACTCATTTTTGCAACGATCAATTTGCACGAGTCATGGCAAAGTATGGTGTCAATCACCGTCTTTCCACCGCCTATCATCCCCAAACCAATGGGCAAGCCGAAATTTCCAATCGTGGCTTGAAGAGAATTTTGGAGCGTACTGTGGGAGAGCATCGTGCCGCGTGGGCCGATAAGTTAGATGATGCTCTGTGGGCTTTCCGTACTGCTTACAAGACCCCAATCGGTTGTACACCTTATCGTCTTGTGTACGGGAAAGCCTGCCACCTACCCATCGAGCTGGAACATAAGGCGCACTGGGCCTTGAAGTGGGCTAACTTCGACATCATCAAAGCCGGTGATCATCGCAAGGTTCAACTCAACGAGCTAAATGAACTGAGGAATGAAGCTTATGAGAACTCGCTGATCTACAAGGAGAAGACGAAGATGATCCACGATGCTAAAATCAAGAACCGAGAGTTCCACGTTGGAGATCAAGTTCTACTCTTTAACTCTCGGTTAAAGATCTTCTCTGGCAAGTTGAAGAGCCGCTGGACTGGTCCATTCACCGTCGCCAAAGTCTTTCCGTATGGGACCATTGAGCTTTCTCAGCCGAATGGGCCCAATTTCAAGGTGAATGGCCAGCGTTTGAAGCTGTACTTTGGTGAGGACATCTCTCAAGAGATGATTCCATCCCTCACCACGTTCCCCATGAACTAAAATTGGGTCGAGTCAGGCTCATGACTCGGTGAACAAAAACAAGCGCTTCTCGGGAGGCAACCCGTGTTTTATCCCTTAATGCTTTCATAATAAGTGTCGGGGGAGCCCCGCATATGTTTGTTGTCTTGTTTCTTGTGCTGTGCAGGGATTAAAGCTTCAGAGAGCATCTTGATGACTTTTGACGAACCGTGATACCGTGTTTTCCATCTTCCCGGTTCTATCTCAAACTCTTGTGATTCAATATTTCATATTCTATATGTTCACATTGAATTCACTTTAGTTGTCTTTTCCTTAGCAAGATTTAAACAAAGTGCACAATGTCCTAAGTGTAGGGGAGTTTACTCCCACATACTTAAACATTGAGGACAATGTTTATCTCAAGTGTAGGGGGGACTTCTATCGAAGTAAGTGGTCTTTTCCATGAATTTGCCCTCATTTTAACCGGAAAATTTGATTTTTCGACATTTTTCAAAATTTTTAATCTATTTTGGCCTAGTTGTATAGTGTATTTGCCTTTGTTATGTTTCCTTTGCTAGAATAAATTTTTAATAAAGTGGTTTTAGAATTTTCTTAGTCGTGAACATTTTGACTCAACCCGAGTTTACTTGCCTAAGTTTACTCTAGCTAGTATCCTTAACGTGTTTAAGTCAAGTTTTGCTAGGCTTTTATATAGGGAGCTATAAAACGCGAAAGTCTTAACCCTCACGGGTTAAGAACAAGAACTTTTCGCAAGTTCCTATAATTGATCCTAGAGAGTCGTTTATCAAGGGAACTTTAAAACGCGATTTCTAAACTTTAAAAAGTCTAAGAATTTGCAAGATCCTATAGGCGACTCGAAAACCCAAAACTTTGATTTAATAGGCTAAGCATCCACGAGTCTCATTCCTTGAGATTTTAAACTGTGGAGAACGAGAGATGATAGAGCCAATTATAAGTTCGGTATTCTTTCGTGAATTTATGTGAGTTAATTATGAGCCTATTCTCCCTCCGCTTGCTAATAAATTATCTGCTAATAAATAAGGTTGTACGATTTAAAAGGTTACTTAGCTTCTAGCCCCAGATCGTTTAAAAGTTGCTCGGTAATGACGAGAGTTCATAGCCAAGGCATAACTTATGAAGCGGGGCGCGAAGATTGGCGAGTCCGAAAAGGCCCTAACAAGGCATGAGGGCTACATTTTGTTGCTAAAGATCCAAAAGTGATGTGAAGAATCATTTATCGAAAATCAATATGAAGGATCGAGACACACGACGAAAAGCAAGAACTCCCCAAAAGTCATGGAGAAATCTATCCGAAAAGACCCTAACAAGGTATGAGGATAAATAGATCCAAGTCCTAAAAGGAGGCGGATCGTTGTATATCAAAGTCCAAAATAAAGATTGGAGAAAAATGAAGAAGTCGTGGTCCAAAGATGAAGAATCTCTCAAAAACTTCAAGTGAAGAAAATCCTATTATGAAGAGAAGACCATAATTTCAAGAACGTCTCTCGAAGATTCGAAGTATGAAGTCGCTGCCAAATATCGGCCCGAGAAAGGTCTCAAATCGCGAACCAAGTTATGCCAAGATATGAACTTTCTGATATCCCGAGAAGCAGTTTTAAAAGATTTGGTCCTTTAGCTAACTATTGATCAAATCGTTCACCTTATTTTCGGACTAAATAACTATCGAAATAAGTCAAATAATGCATCCTCGAGATCATTCAAGACAAAAATAAAATATAAGAGATACACCTAGGAATAAGGGAGTCTAAGTGAATAATTGGCCCACATGAGTTCGTGATAGTTTGCTAACTTATAATAACAATGATCTCGTTTTTAAGCTTGGTATGGGGAACGTGAAACTTGAGGATGATAAATGTTCATGGCCGCCAAAACCCAATGTAAGTTTTTAATTTCTTTACTTATTTCTATCTTTTATGTTTAGAATTTAATAAAGGCCAGGGTGGGTTATTTATGATGGAAAATGTAAACCGTGCTTTAAATCTAATGCATTGCATGAGGGCATTGCAATGGTCAAGTGTAGGGGATTTAATAAGTGTGAAAACACTTATCCTTTTACCACTTATTTCCAATAATAACAAGACCAAAACGTGTGATTTATGTCGTAAAAGTCGGAATTATGCGTGGTTTGTGTTTTTATTGTGTTTTAGGAACAAAATGTGAAAAAGGAAGAAAACACGAGCTTTCACGGTCTTTCACGGGTTTTTATTGAAGAAAACGGGAAAAGACGAAGTCAAAAGATCAAGAGTGCAAAAAGAACGGAAGTCCAAGGCCTATTCTGAAGATTTATCGAAGAAAAAGTCAAAAGACGGAAGTTTAACGAAGTCGAAGAACTTAAGTCTAATAGAAGAAGAAAATTAAAAGACAAGTTCAAATCCCGAGACGACAAAGACGAAGAATTAAAGTCGAGTCGAGAAAACGTGAAGAAAGCAAGAAAGAAGATGCAACACATGCACTCCTTCAACTTTCCCTATAAATACCCTCCTAATAGTCATTAGGAGGGGAGTTAGATTTTTAGTTAATTTTTGCACTTTTTAGTTTTTAGAGAGAGAAAGTCTTAAACTTTCTCTCACTTTTTCATCTCTTTCTTTTAATCTTTCAAGATTAACTCTTTGTATTGCTTATTTCATTAATCAAAGTTCTATTTTAAGCTTTTATTTCTTAATCTCATTCTACTTTTCTTTGATTTAAGATTGATTTTGGTGTGATTATCATGTGATCCGTGTTGTTCTAATTGATTTCATGCTAAAAAGTTAATCTTTTGATCATTTTATAAGTTTTCATTTGATTAAGCTTTAAGACTTTTGTGCTTATTGGCTTATTTTTATGATTAGCTTATTTTTTTTCTTATTAAAAAGTTTTATTAAAAAGTTTAAGTTTTTATTGTTTGATCTAAAAAAGTTGCTTAATTTCGGTTTGATAAGTTGATTCTAGTGCTTATTTGATCCGGTTTAAGCATTGATTCGGGTTAGTGTTGTGATAAGCTCCAAAATATAGCTTATTTACTTGCCTAACCGATTTCCACAATTTTAGGAGGAGGTATAACTCCCCTTTCCGATTGGACTTGATTTTCCGACAGCACCATACTCCACATTCCGACTGATCAATCGGATTAGGGTTTAACCTTTCCGATTGGTCCTCTGCTTGTTATTCCGATTGATCTTCGTATTCCGACGGCAGGTAATTTGCCCCGTATTCCGATTGGGGTGTTTCACAAGTATTCCGACGGTGTCACTACTCAATATTCCGACTGGAGTGTTTTCGAATATTCCGATTGTTATTCTTTCCAATATTCCGATTGGGAGTGTTTACATATTCCGATTGTGGGTTTTGTCCCACATTCCGATCACAAGCTTTTACCAGTATTCCGATCAACCGATCGGAAAACATTCCGATCGGGGGTACTTTTGGTTTGTTTTGGTTTCTTTTGATAGCACCTTCTTATAGTACTTTTTATTTTCTGAAAATTTTCAAAGTGTTAGTTTTATTTAGTGAGTTAGTATTTTTCCATTGTGACCTTTATATTTATATGCATTTATTTTTACTCGTCATTCAAATTAATCTTTTAACTTCCATTTTACTCAACGACACTTTAATTACTTGCAAATAGTTTAAAACAAATCAACCAAACCTTTGATTCACCAAAAGACGATTGAGTCGCACTTTAGACCGGTTTTCAATTCGAAAAGACTTGGGACTTCAAAATTTTATACTAGGTGTCAAAAACCAAGTATTAAACCCCCTCTTCTAGTTTCTACAATTGGTATCATAGCATGGTTGATCAAGCTTTTTTTAAATATATTGTATTTTAAAACTTGAATCGATATATGGATTCCAAAAAGTACCTAGAAGGGCAATCTAAGTAAAGACCACCTCTTTTGGAAACCGATAGTGTCATTTATTGGAAAAATAGATATGAGATTTATGTGAAATCAAAAAATTTAGATCTTTGGCATGTTATTACCAATGGTGACTTTTTGCCTTATCAATATAATGAAGTTTCCAAAAAGAAAGAGTTAGTAACTTTTGAAAATTCTTACGATGACACTAAAAAGAAACTTGCCAAAAATAATGAGGCTAAAATAGTGATTTATAATGCTTTACCTAAGAAATAGTATGAAAGGATTTTCATGTGTAAAACCGCTAAAGATATTTGGAATACTCTTTTAGTAACCCACCAAGGTAATAGCCAAGTAAAAGAAAGTAAAATCGACCTTCTTGTTCAACAATATGAACAATTTGTCATCTTAGAAGATGAAACTATTGATAGTGCTTTTGCTAGATTTAATACCATTATTACTAGTCTAAGATCTCTTGATGAAGGTTTTTCTAGCAAGAAGAATGTTAGGAAGTTTCTTAGGGCATTACATCCAAAGTGGAGAGCTAAAGTCACGACAATTGAAGAATCTAAGGATCACACTACATTATCACTTGATGAACTTATTGGCAATTTAAAAGTTCATGAAATGATAATTTTGAAGGACACGAAAATGGTGAAAACCAAGAGTGAATGAAATTCTATAGCACTTAAAGCCAAGAAGGTGCAAAGTGACTATGACAACTCTTCCTCGGGAAGTGATGATGAGGAATATGCTATGGCGGTTAGATACTTCAAGAAGTTCTTCAAAAGGCGAGTTCAACATGTTAGACAACCTAACAACGACAAGAAAGCATTTTCCAAAAGCCGATTTGTCAAGAATGACAATGGTGATAGGAAATGTTTTAGACGCGGTGATCCAAACCACTTCATCGATGATTGTCCCAGGCCATCTCGCGACAAGAATCACACGGCTTTCGTTGGTAGTTCATGGAGAGATAGCGGTGAAGAATGTTACGACAATGCTAAAGACGAGAAATGTCTCATGGCTGATTCTTCTAAAGAGGTACATTCCGAAACCGAATATTATAGCAATGATAGTTCTTCACTAGATAACTTTGAACTAGAAGGTCAATATAACAACCTACGGAGAATAAGTATAAAATTCATTGAAAAGAACAAAGTGCTAAAATCAACTAGGACCAAGCTTGAAAATGAAATTAATGAGCTAAGAGATAAGTTAGCTAAGCTTGAAAAAAAATAAGGAAGTTGATTTAGGTTGTTTAATTGTGAAGACCTTAGACATGAGAATAAAGATCTCAAGAGTAATTCCATTAAATTGGAAAAGTTCGTAAAAGGTACTAGTGCTCTTGATGACATGTTAAATAAGCAAATTTACACTAAGGAAAGACTAGGCTTAGGTTTTAACACAAATGCGGCTTAAACTAGTAAACCTAAATAAGTTAGTTTTCAGAAAAAACGACCATCTGTCCACTTGGCTTATTGAGTTTTCTGTCCAAACTTGAAGCAGTTCCACCAACTAGTGATGCTTGTTCATTGGATTTTTAACTCAAAAGCTTCCTCCATTAAAGCTATTTCATTGCCTTAAACAACTTATAAAGCCATAAGCCCAAGAAAACAAAGTTTGACTTTTGTTGACTTTGGTCAACAAGCTTATTGAATTTGTTTAGCTTATTGGTGTGTGCAACAACTCTAACTTTGTAATAGGTGTCATTTTTCTCAGCTTAATATCAATATTGGAAGTTTGTAGCTCTTGTGGTTAAGCTTTTACTATAAAATCAACTTAAAGTGCTTATTCAGCTAGCTTATTGGTTCCTACAACTTATTTCACTTAGCTTTTTGGGAATTTTATTGTTGATTATTCTTAGTTAAGCCATTTAGAAGCTTTTGCAAAATAATCATGTCCTAAGGTGGGCTAGAACTCAAACCCGACTATTTTGTCGTGTAGTGAAAAAGTATTTTGCTTGTTTCTGGCTTATTCAGTAAGCTTTTTCAAAATTTCTTTTTATATTTGTATTTATAATCCCAAGAGAAGGTTGTGTGTTGAATTTCATCTTATGGCATTTGGTTATAGCTTAATAGGCTTATTGGCCCATTAAGTTTTAGCTTATTGAATGATAAGCTGTGATAAGCTCATTTTTAGCTTTTGGGCCTTTGGAGTTTTCTGTTTAAAATCAAATTTGAAGTCAGATTGTTCTTTTTCAACTTATTTGGTTGACTTTTTGCTTATTAGGCTTAAAAGCCCATTTAGGTTTTGGCCCATTTGAGGGCCCAATAGGGGTATTTAGGTAATTTCAAGTTTATTTCTAGTTTATTTAGGTCAAAATATACTGGTTTGCAAGTTTTTAGCACTTTTTATAATTTTAGATTTTTTTAATTATTTTATTAATTAAAAATTGTTTTTAGGGTTTTTAAATAGATTTAATAGGTTTAAAATTTTGGAAAAATAGTTTTTAACTTAACTAAAATATTTTTGAGGTTTACAAAGTGAAAATCTTAGTTTGGGCTTTTTGTTAATATATTTGATTTTTAGGGCTTTAATTAGCATTTAAAAATTAAATATTAATTAATTTAAGAAGTTTCAAGAAGTTTTAATCATTTGTAAACTTTAATTATATTTTTAGGAATTTATTGTAATTTATTGGGAATTTTTAGAGTAAGTTTAATTTCTAGCCTCGATTTGCGTGAAAAAGCGTTTTTCGTCTTAGTGTAATTTGAACCATAATTCGTCATCTTCTTTCCCCATTTCGTTCAATATTAATCAAGAACAGCAAGTTTAACACATACTTTAATTCTCCTTGGTGAACGAACTTATTTGGGTCATTAGTATTTGATTTTCCTTAATCGAATACTTAATACTCACCATTTATACGTCTTGTTCCTAAAAGCGCATTCTTACCACAATCATTTTGGCGCCGCTGCCGGGGAGGTGTGCTGAGCTTAAATTTGGATTTTTTTTTTGGTAAAAGGGTAACAATGACCCCGGTAAATAGAACCAAAAAAAGCGTTGAAGTACAAGGAATGTGGCTGAAATGCCACATTAACCGCAAGCTACAGGCAGCTTGTTAAACAAAATGTTTATAACAGGCCATAAAACATTTAGTCTAGAATACTGGAAATATATAAACTAGACAAAAACCAAGACGATAACATAAAGTTACGAGGAACATAATAAAATATCAACATGGGATCAGCCAGTAGGAGTGCTTGCCCCAAAATTAGTGTTGAGAAGATTCACCGATTCATCAAAGACGACCTCGACTCCCTCCTCATTATCTTCCTTGCTTACTTGAGCCCCTTCATCAATACCAGGCATGGACAAAGATGAAAATTTATTAGATATAGAAACACTGCTCATTTGAGCTTTACCCTTGTTCGGACCATTAGAATTTTTTTTAATATTAAACAAAAATTGTATTTGTGTGATTAGAACTCTAATCATACGTATTATTGTTTTTCGTTTTCTTTATGAATATTATTACTATATTGTATACGTATCACAATAAATACAAAGTATCTACAAATACGTGAGAAATCGCACCTCATTAGCAAGCGTTCCGGTTGTTAGTGAGTGTATCGAATTCAAACAACAAAAAGGGCAAAATAGATAAATACTTTTAAGAAGCTTAAACTCGATAAGTGCAAACTATAAGGTGGGTATAAAGCGGTTGTATTTCACGACCTAAAGGAAAAAGGCTCTTAAGTGCTTCGCGCCGCCTCGTTTCCTCCGCTTGCTTGTGCGTGCTTAGAAAGTGAGGGCTAATTAAGGGTTTGCCAACCAAAGTATTATATAAGTATCATATATATTTGCTTGGTTTTAAATTATTGAACCCTCTTAAACGTTTTGGTGTTCCACCAACGTTTTAAAGTCATCAAAAGCTTTCGCTTAACGTGATTGTTTTTCATTCCTTGAGGCTTCTCTAATCATAAGGTTTGATTCGAGGAGAGATTTTGAAGATTTTTGTCTATGTAATACACAAGAAAATCCAAAAAAATTAAAAACAATAAAAAACACAAAAAATGAAAATTCAAAAAAACCCAAAATAATCTTCTTTGCTCACCCTCACGTTCTACGTTACGTTTATGCTAACTCGATCTCAAGCAAAACGTGCACGTAAACGTCGAAACCGAAAGGAAGGAACACCAACTCCTTCTATTGAAGAATCTCCATTTGTCGAACTCATTGTAGGACAAGAAGCTTCCATGGCTAATCGTACTATGATGGAGTTGCTTAAAGCACCCACCGAGGGTTTTGGAGAAGCCATTGTGATTCCCGCTATCCTTGCGGAGAATTTTGAGATAAAAATAGGTTTAATGTCTATGCTCCAAGCCAACAAGTTTCACGGACATGAAAAAGACAACCCTCATTAATAAGTGTGAAAACACTTTTCCTTTTACCACTTATTTCCAATAATAACTAGACCAAAACGTGTATTTTATGTCGTAAAAGTCGGAATTATGCGTGGTTTGTGTTTTTATTTTGTTTTAGGACCAAAAGATAAAAAAGGAAGAAAACACGGGCTTTCACGGGCTTTTATCGAAGAAAACGAGAAAAGACGAAGTCAAAAGATCAAGAGTGCAAAAAGAACGGAAGTCCAAGGCCTATTCTGAAGATTTATCGAAGAAAAAGTCTAAAGATGGAAGTTTAATGAAGTCGAAGAACTCAAGTCTAGATAAGTGAAAAATTTATAAGACGAGTTTAATTAATCCCGAGACGACGTCGAGAAAAGTCGAAGAACTTAAAAGACGAAGAGCCGAGAAGAAAGAAAGAGGACGCAACACATGCACCTCCCCATTTCCCTATAAATACCCTCCTAAACACATTAGGAGGGTAGTTAGCTAGTTTTATTTTCATTTTTTCCTTTCTAGTTTTTAGAGTGAGAAAGTTTTAAGCTTTCTCTCACTAAGTTTCATCTTTTCTTTATTTTTATCTTTCAAGTTTAAGCTTTTAATCATCCTTGTATTTGGATTCCATTAATCACAAGTTCAAGTTAAGCTTTTTGTTCATTAATCTCTTTCTACATTTCTTGATTTTGTATTACCTTTGATCCAAAATACATTTGATCCGTGATTGATTTTGGTGTTTTCGTGATTAAAAAGTTAATCTTTTTATTCCTCCATAAGCTCTTATACGTCTAAGCTATAAGCTCTTTGTGCTTATTGGCTTATTTGTATGTTTAGCTTGTTAAATTTTAAGCTTATCTAAAAGTCTTAACGTTTTAAAGTTCGTTTTATTGAGTTCCCATGTTTTAGATTCCAAAAATTGTCAAATTCGTGCTTAATTACTCTTGTCTAAGTTGGTAAGTGCTTATTGGATTAACTGCTTATTCGTTTAAGCTTAGTTACTCTTTGGACGCTATTACAATCTTAGAAGGGTTTTACTTGGTTACGATCCTTGGCTGCGATCGCACTGAGTGTGATCTACACTTCTTTCTCTGGCTATGATCCACACCACGATCCTTGAGTTCGATCGCATAGATTGCGATCATTGTGTTACGATCACAGACCACGATCAGAGACCACGATCCACTTGTTGCGATCGTGGTTGTGATCTGTGAGTGCGATCACTCTTTCCCATCGCATTGAGTGCGATCTGACCCCAGGCTACGATCGTGAGTGCGATCGGTGGTCAAGATCGTATTGCGATCTGAGTTCGATCGCATTGTGATATGATTTTGGCTTTTGATTTATTTTTCTTAGTTTTTAACTTTTCCAGCCATTTTAACTTAGAATTATTTTAAACAAGTTTCATCTTAGTTTATTTTTACCAAGTTTTCAAGTTTTTAATCATTTACTTTTTAATTTCCAAAAATTGCACGCTTCCCGAAATCTCCATTTTTACCAAGTATTTTTCTAGTAATTTTTAGGTTAATTATTAAAACTTTTATTTTTACTCAACGAAAATTTTCATATTTGCTATTAGTTTAAAAATAGATAATCAACCAACCATTTTCTTTTCCACCAAGAACAATTGAGTCGCACTTTCTACCAATAATCAATTCGAAAAGATAGGAACAACGAACTTTGATACTTAGTAAATCTATGTATTACTCATTATCACATTCGGCATTTTAACCGTCTCACCGCCACTAGCAAGTTTAAGGATGTACCACACGATGCCATTAAGATGGTGTTATTTCCTTACTCTTTTGATGGACCTGCCAAAATTTGGCTCGTGAAAGAACCACCAAATTCTATATTGACGTGGAATGATATCGTGTCTAAATTTGTGAACCAATTTTTCCCGCCATCTAAGACCACACATTTGAAAAATGATATTTCAAGATTTACTCAAAAACCTAATGAGAGTTTTTCAATGGCTTGGGAAAGATTTAAAGAAATGTTACATGAATGTCCACACCATGATTTTTCCTAATTGCATAAAATTGATACTTTCTATAATGGGCTTAATGATCATGAACGAAATTACTTGAATGCCACCGCGGGTGGTAATTTTTTGTGCAAAACGACCGATAAAGCTTTAACGATAACTGAGAATAGGTCTAAGGTTTATAACCCTCGTAACAACCGAGTGTTGCTACTATGGGTTCGTCATCATCGTCTCGTGATATCAATGCCTTGCAAGATGAAGCAAATGAGGAAAGCACAAGATGCTTTGAATTCCGCTTCGGTTAAAGCGGTTGACAAGAGTTATATATCTTGTGGTAGAGCTCATGATTTTTCCGAGAACATTACCGCGGATGGTAACACTTCGAGTGCTTATGTAGCAACGGGAACTTATAACCAAAACGACCAAGGTTCCTGCCCAAATCAAGCTCCACAAAATCAAAATGCTAATAACTATCGAAACAAAAATCAAGGTGGTGGTTACCAAGGAAATCAACGAAATTATAACAAGGGTAATTACAACAACCAAGGTGGGAACAATGGGCAATTGCAAACCAAAATCAAAATCGTGATTTTCAAAACACTAACAAAGGTTTGCAAAATGCAAAAGATCTTCCGAATGAATTTATTGATTATGCAAAGGCAAGTGATGCTAAATTTGATAACATGCAAAGGGAGATAATTAGCCTAAGATCCGAGATTAAAAACGAGTTGAAAATGAGTTAAAAACGAACTTGCAAATGAACTTAAGACTCTTGCTAACAAGATGGAAAGTAGTGTTAATCAAATAAGCACGAACGTGTTAAAACATACCATTGTCTAACCCTAATTTTTTCTCTCTCTTTTTGGTGATTTCCGGCAGCTTCTACCATGGTTTCCGTTCATCTTAATTAAATAAACTGTCTAATTCCAATCTGTTTTCCACCTATCATAACCGTACCATTGTATTGATTTGTTTTCTTTTGTGACTCTATTCAGTTGTCCAAACAGAATCCTATCAAAGCGTGGGACTGGTCATTGGTTGGATGAAAGATTGGATTTATTATGATCGGTTTTTTGATTTAGTGATAAAACTTTTGGTAGCCGCCGGTTATTACTTTTTAAGAAATTAGGGTTTTTTATTATTAATGTATTAGGGTTTGGATTGGTGCGCTGTGATTGGTCATTGATCTAGGGTTTCGATTGCCCTAGGTAGTCTTCTGTTTCGATTGATTGTTTTGTGTATTAGAGAGAGGTGTTTTCGTTGTGGTTAATGTGTTATGGAGAAGAAGATCGCTGTTACGCCGATCGACTTGGACGGGTTACATGCGCGCATGTCGCGTTTAAAACAAGCGAATCACATAAATAGTCCTGACAAGATTTCTGAGGTGTCTAGGGTTTCCAATACCTCGTCGCGTCAGGATGGAGTCATGATTAATGATTCTGAATCGAGTGGTGTTCTCTCATCGATTGGGGGTGACAATACAGAAGGGTTGGACGGTGAGCCCAAACATGTATCGACCGAGATACATGATGGTGATGGGACAGAATGCTCCAACCAGGTACATACGGATGCAAGTTCACTCAAGCAGCCGGTATTGAAAGAGGTTGGAACGACTAGAGAGTCTGATGCATTGCCTAAAGGTACGAGTATGGCTAGTGATCATGATATTCAGAATGATACGAGTATGGCTAATGATCATGATACGATTCCATCCGAGCAGAATGTAAGGGCTCCTGCACCATCAACTGCTGTTCAAAAACCCTCTTTTGCGTCCATTTACATGGTCAAGCTAAAAGAGTTGCACGTGTAAAAGAACTCCGTAATGGAGAACATGTTGAAGGGGCAGCGGTTACTCTTCCTCTCAATGTGGTTGATCAGGTTAGGGCACGATTGACGCATACGTTATATGGTCATTTTATAGGGAAGAGATTGGCGTTTCCTTTGGTTGAAAACTATGTTAAGAAAGCGTGGGCGAAATTTGGAATCAAGCGTGTCCAACTTCATGGTGAGTTCTTTTTATTTCAATTTGATTCTAAAGTTGGAATGGAAAGAGTTATTAAGAGTGGGCCATGGTTAATACGTATGGTTCCACTGATTTTGAATATATGGTCTCCGGATTCTTTACTTGTGAAGGAGGAGATTAGGAAAGCACCGGTGTGGGTCAAATTGCATCATGTTCCCATAGTTGCATATTCGGAGGTGGGTCTTAGTCTAATCACTACTCCGATTGGGAGGCCTATTCTTCTTGATTCTTATACAAGTGAGATGTGCCTATCTTCATGGGGAAGGAGTACCTATGCACGTGTTTTAATTGAGATTTCTGCTGATCATCCTCCTAAGGATTCTTTAGTTGTTGCTATTCCTATTGGTAAGGATAAGGGACATACGATGGCTAAGATTGGTATAGAGTATGAGTGGACTCCCCCCCCCCCCCCCCCCCCCGCTGCTCGATGTGCTGTATATTTGATCATCATGATGATGAATGTCCGAAATTGCCTAAGGATGTCATTAATACGATTGTTAATGTGGACGATAATAAGGTAGCTAATGAGATTGATAATGAGGGTTATGAGGTTGTGAACAATAGAAAGAAAAAGGGTAAGAATAAACAACTCCAGGTTGCTGGTATTAAACTCACTAAACCACCTCTTAATCTTTATTACCGTGCTGTTGAGAAAGGGGATAGTTCTAAGGCGAATAAGCCTAAGAAAAATGATTCTACAGGTACTACTGTTCAGAATGCTCCTAAGAAAGCTGGTTCTATTCTTAAGCGTGGATTTCTTAATAACAAGTCTTTGGCTCTTGATTCTAGTCAACCGGGTACGAGCAGCAAAAACTCTTTTGGTGCTTTGAGTGGTATGATGGATGATGGGACTGATTGGGAGGATGGCTTTGGTCATTCTAATGATGTGCTTAATGCGGATAGTGAGACTGATGAAGACATTGTGATTGATGATCGCCATGGAACTCGTCAGCCGGATACTCGCACTCCTCATTAATCATTATGTTTGTTTTTTTTCATTGTTTATGTTCCTTTAGGTGGTTCTTTCCTATAGGTGTCATTAGTTTTGTAATGTAATTATCATATGGCATGTCCTATGATATAGTGGTTGTTCAAGCTGTGTGCTTGAGGTTAATGTAGCATTGCAGCTACATTCCATTGTACTTCAACGCTTTTTGGGAATATATTTTACCGGGATTGGAGTCCCTTTACCCAAAAAAAAAAAGTAGTGTTCAAAGACTTCAACAAAATCAACAAAATATGGAACAAGGCCAACATGAAATTAAGCAATAGTTACTTAAGGCGGATAAAAGGCAATCAAAATTTAAGGATAGAATGGCAAGCATGTTTGAGGCTATAATGTGTAAACCCTCTTCTTCGGGTGGTCTTCCAAGTGATACCAATGCAAACCCGAAGGGAGAAATGAAAGTTATTACTACACGAAGTGGTAAAACTTTCAAAGAGCCTATTTCTCGTCCAAGTACTTCTAAGGATAAGGAAATAGAGAAAGAACCCGAGGTGATGGTAGAAAAGGAGTATATCTCTATCCCACAAAGTGCCACTCAATCCACACCTACGGTCAAGCTTATACCAATCATGGAACCCGAGATTCCAAGGTTGTTGCATATGCTTCAACCCACGCCACCTTTACCCTACCCATCGAGACGAAACAAGGACATATTGCATGAATGTAACAATCAACAAATCGAGCTTTTCATTAAATGTTTCGTAAAGTTTATTTCGACATAAATTTAGCTGACGCGTTGTTGTATGTGCCTAGTTTCGCCTCCAGTTTTAAGAGTATGATGAATGATAAGGAGAAGCTTTTAAAGCTATATAAGTGTTATTCGTTTTTTCTTAACCGAATACCAGAAAAAGTTGGAGACCCCGAGAAATTTCTTATTCCATGTGACATACAAGAGATGGAAGGATGCCTCGCCTTGGCCGATCTTGGCGCGAGCGTTAATTTGATGCCTTTTTCAGGTGGAAATCGCTTTCACTTCCGGATCTTACTCCTTCAAAAATGTCTATCGAGATAGCCAATCATTTTACAATCCTTGCATGTGGAATGGCCGAAGACGTTTTTGTGAAAGGTGGGAAGTTCTACTATCCGGTGGACTTTATCGTTGTATACATTCCCATGGATCCTCAAGTTCCTCTAATTTTAGGGCGTCCATTTTTAGATACCTCGAAATCGATCATTGATGTGCATGCTAGAAAAATCACTTTGCGATTCAACGAGGAGGAACTTGTTATAAAAGCTACTCAAAACTCTACACCTTCTCATGTTTATGCAATCGCTACCATCAACCACATTGACTTAGTTGATGTGGTTTGATGAGTTTACACAAGAAGTGTTAGGTTTTTCCGATAGTTCGTCTAGTGGTAATCCCACTATTTTGGATCCGATCCTTGCTAATTCTACACCAAATCTCACGCTATTCAAAGGATGTGATTTTATTTTTAATGAAATTGACAATGAAGATGAGGTAACAATTAGATAGAATATTCTCAATCATATTCCACCATATTTTCTTCCGATGGAAATTATGAGTGTTGAACCAAAATCTTCAATCGAGGATCCACCAATCCTTGAATTGAAAGATCTTCCACCTCACTCGAATACGCATTCTTGGAAGGTGTTGAAAAGTTGCCGGTTATTATTGAGAAAGATCTTTCAAATGATGAAATAACCGCACTTTTGAAAATCTTGAAAGCTCACAAAAGGGCAATTGCGTGGAAACTTTCCGACATTAAGGGTATTGACCCAAAATTTTGTACACACAAGATTTTAATGGAGGAGGACTACAAACCCACAATTCAATGTCAAAGAAGGGTGAACCCCAAAATTAATGATGTCATCAAAAAGGAAGTCTTAAAACTTCTCGACGCGGGAATAATTTACCCTATATCCGATAGCCCTTGGGTGAGTCCAATCCATTGTGTCCCTAAAAAGTGAGGAATGACCGTTGTTCCCAATGAAAACAACGAGTTAATTCCCACTCGTGTTGTGACCGGTTGGAGAGTGTGCATCGATTATCGTAAACTTAATGACGCCACTCGGAAAGACCATTTTCCCTTGCCCCTCATGGATCAAATATTGGAGCAACTTGCTGGAAACGATTTCTATTGCTTTTTAGATGGTTTTTCCGGTTACTTTCAAATCCCCATCGATCCTCGTGATCAAGAAAAACTAAGTTTACGTATCCATATGGAACGTTTGCCTATCGTAGAATACCATTCGGACTTTGCAACGCACCGGGAACCTTTCAAAGGTGCATGGTGGCTATTTTTCATGACATGATCGAGAAGACGATGGTAGTCTTCATGGATGACTTTTCGGTGTTTGGTGATTTGTTCACTTCGTGTTTATCGAATCTTGAGAGAATGTTAAAACGTTGTGAGGAAACCAACCTTGTGCTCAATTGGGAAAAATGTAATTTTATGTGTAAAGAGGGAATCGTCTTAGGGCACAAGGTCTCAAAAGATGGGATTGAGGTAGATAAAGCTAAGATAGACGTCATCGCCAAATTACCTCATCCAAAACCGTTAAGGGAGTTAGGAGTTTCATAGGCCACACGGGTTTTTATCGTCGATTCATCAAATATTTCTCAAAAATATATCGACCCATGACACACCTTCTTGAGAAACATGCTCCTTTCATCTTCAATGAGGATTGTGTTCTAGCTTTTGAGACTTTGAAAAGGAAACTTACTGAAGCTCCCATTCTTGTTGCTCCAAATTGGAACCTCCCCTTTGAGCTCATGTGTGATGCTAGTGATTACGCTGTTGGGGCCATTTTGGGGCAACGTCATGCAAAACACTTCTTGCCTATCCACTATGCTAGCAAAACAATGACTGTGGCTCAAATGAAATACTCCACAATGGAAAAAGAATTACTTGCCGTGGTGTAAGCTTTTGAGAAATTCCGACCTTACCTCGTTTTGACTAAAAGCATAATGTATACGGACCATTCAGCTATCAAGTTCCTCTTCTCTAAACTTGATGCAAAGCCGAGATTGCTTTGTTGGATTCTCCTCCTACAAGAATTTGATGTCACCATACTTGACAAAAAAGGAGCCGATAATCTTGCGGTCGATCACCTCTCTCGTTTGGAAGATCCTCACCAAAGTGTGCACGAGAACAAGCAAATCACCGAAACATTTCCTCTCGAGACACTTGGTGTAGAGAATTCCAAAGAAAACTCATCTACCCCATGGTTTGCGAACATTGCAAATTACCATGCGGGGAATTCCATAATCAAGGGTATGATGACACAACAAAAGCGAAAATTCTTTCGTGACGTCAAGCTCTACTTTTGGGACGACCCTTATCTCTTTCGAGTTTGTGCGGATCAAATCATTAGACGTTGTGTGTTTTTTTTTTGGTAAAAGGGTAACAATGACCCCGGTAAATAGAACCAAAAAAAACGTTGAAGTACAAGGAATGTGGCTGAAATGCCACATTAACCGCAAGCTACAGGCAGCTTGTTAAACAAAATGTTTATGACAGGCCATAAACATTAACTAGTCTAGAATACTGGAAATAAATAAACTAGACAAGAACCAAGATGATAACATAAAGTTACGAGAAACACAATAAAATATCAACATGGGATCAGCCAGTAGGAGTGCTTGCCCCAAAATTAGTGTTGAGAAGATTCACCGATTCATCAAAGACAACCTCGACTCCCTCCTCATTATCTTCCTCGCTTAGTTGAACCCCTTCATCAATACCAGGCATGGACAAAGATGAAAATTTATTAGATGTAGAAACACTGCTCATTTGAGCTGTACCTTTGTTCGGACCATTAGGATTACTAGTCTGCTGCAACTGACCAGATGTAGTATTCAACTTTCTACTATTATCACCACTCGTACTGGTAGCATCCAAGCGAGTTTTTGGACGAAAAACAACCGGCTTACCTATTTGGGAACCCTTACTCAATGGAACACCTCTCGGAACTTGATTCCCTAAATTACCTTTGTACTTCTTCCTCTTACTTTGCACTTGTTGGAATCCATCATTATCAACATGAGTTGTCACATTTTCAACCATTGTAGGTTTAACATTTTTCGGACAAGAATCAAAGGAATGACCAAAAATATTACAAGTATGACATCTAGGCGGTTTCCATTCGTATTCAACACGAATTAGTTCCTTAGTACAACCAGAGCCTTCAAGATCAGGGATACCAATAGTAACGTTATCTATAAACTCCGAATCAGCGTTCATCTCAATAAGACAACGAGCAAAACTACACCGACCCCAAGACTCTTTGCACATCTTATCAGTATAATTATCCATCATAATAAGCTTACCAAGAAACGAAGCAATTAAACTAATACCTTCCTCTTCAAATACCTGTAGCGGGACATCATGAAACTTGACCCATACCGGAATACGAGTTAATTCCTCCTTTAGAAGATTCGTTTTCATAGTCCATTTCTTAAGAAAAATTGGTGAATTACGAACCATCCACGGACCACCTTCCAGAACCGCATTAAGACCCTCACTAGACCCAAATTGAAAAAAGAAAAAACCTTTCTCATTCATCATGATACGCTTAAGACCATGTTTGGCCCAGTTATTCTTAGCAAAATACTCAACCACAGGAAATGCAATCCTCTTACCAAGAAAGTAACCATATAAAGTGTTTTGGTAGCGAGTATTTACTTTTTCAACAACCTTCTTAGGAATAGAAATATTAACCCCTTCACAGACATTATCAGAATTAAACGAAGAAGAGACTGCATTAATACCTCCATTAGTAGACGTAACCATATCAGCTTCAAATTTGCAAAGCAATTCCAGAATTTCTTTAGCACGGTCATGTGAGATCAATCCCCACAAAGGATGCTTCTTCATTCTTAATTCATGCATAAATTCACCCGCATCACCAACCGTGCAAATCGTTACACCAAATAATTTCAAAACCTCATGTAGATTACACGGTTGCATACCATTAATTGTTGCAGCCTTAGCTGCAAGGTCCAAAGATACATCACAAGAAGAGGAAAGATTTGGAGATTCATCTGTTTCCTTAGCCATTTGTGCTGAGTGCACACTCGAACCACCTGAACTGAGTGAAGATGTTTTGCTAGTAAGATTCAAATGGCGTTCACACAAAACTTCATAATAAAGCGTAGTGGTCTCCTTAGGTAAGGTAGACCATTTAGGAAATTTGTTTGCCTTAACACCCTTTGCAAACACTTCAATGTCACGCACAGTATTCAAAGGAATAGAAAACAAATTAGATATCTCCTCTAACGTTACTAAAACCTGAAGATTAGACGTCGTGTGTTTGGCACCGAAGCTACGAATATCCTTAGAGCTTGTCATGAAGGCCCTACGGGAGGTCATCACGGTGCTAATCTCACAGCAAAGAAAGTGTTTGATGCCGGCTTATTTTGGCCTACTATTTGCAGAGATGTACATGCACTTATCAAGTCATGTGACTCATGCCAACGTCAAGAAAAATCATCACAAAAGGATGAAATGCCCCAAAATATAATCCAACTTTGTGAGATTTTTTACGTTTGGGGAATTGATTTTATCGGTCCCATCCCATCATCTCATCGTAACAAGTATTCCTCGTCGCGGTTGACTACTTATCTAAGTGGGTGGAAGCTAAGGCTTTACCTACGAATGATGCTCGTGTTGTGCTCAAGTTCTTGAAGCAATTCTTCTCTCGGTTTGGAACCCCTCGTGCTATTATAAGCGATTGGGGAACCCATTTTTGTAATGACCAATTCGAAAAGGTTCTAAAGAAATATGGGGTAACACATCGTCTTTCTACGGCTTATCACCCGCAAACGAGTGGGCAAGTTGAGGTTTCAAACCGAGCATTGAAGAGGATCTTCGAAAGATCAATAGGAGAGAACCGTTTGTCTTGGTCTGATAAACTCGATGATGCTTTATGGGCCTTTCTCACCGCTTATAAGACCCCAATTGGGTGCACTCCTTATAAGTTGGTGTATTCGAAGAATTGCCATTTGCCTATTCAACTTGAACACAAGGCATATTGGGCCCTTAAGCATTCAAATTTTGATTTGAAGACCGCGGGAGATCATCGGAAAATACAATTAAATGAATTGGATACATTGAGAGATCGTGCTTATTAAAATTCATTAATTTGTAAAGTAAAGACTAAAAAGTATCATGATTCAAAGATTAAAAACCGGGTTTATAACATTGGTTATCAAGTGTTGCTTTTTAACTCTCGTTTGAAGATATTTTCGGAAAGTTGAAATCCCGTTGGTCGGGTCCATTCACAGTCACACAAGTTTTTCCTTATGGGACCATCGAGCTAGCTCAAAATGATGGATCTAACTTTAAGGTGAATGGACATAGGCTCAAGCACTACTTTGGTGGGGAAGTCCCTTCTTTAGACGACCTCGACCAAGTCACCTTCCCCAATGATAATTAGTATTGAGGGGATCGAGTCGAGCTCATGATCGCCATCATCGCCATGATTAAAGCCTCCTGTGTTCGTTTTACGTGAGCCTCGATCATTTGCTTGAAGAAGATTTCACGAATCCACGACATATCCTTTGTTGTTCTAACGATAATCTATTAGCATAATTCATAAACGGCTTTAGATTGATGGTTGATCACCCTTTTCATACTAGATCCTAAGTATTCGACTCTTTGTCTTTAGTATGGGGGTAATCCACCCTTAGACTCGAAACATTGAGGACAATGTTTACTTTTAGTATGGGGGTGAATAGATACTTGCCATGCTCACGCCCTCATGCTTTCCAACCTTCATCGTTTGTTTATGTTTCGTTGCAAATAATGCTAAAAATGGCCAAATTTTAAAAAATTTCTTAGTTTTTATAAGTGTTTTTAAGACACGAATGTATATTTTCTGTTGGGTAGAATAAGAGTTAATTTTTGACTTGATGGGCATTTGGAGCACTTAACATTCCTTAACCCTCTTAAATCAAGTTTTGCTAGACTTTTATATTGGTAACTTTAAAACGCGAAAGTCTTAACTCATACGAGTTAAGTACAAGAAGTTTTCGTAAGTTCCTATAATTGATCCTAGAAAGTCACCTATCAAGGGAACTTTAAAACGCAAATTCTAAACTTATCTAAGTCTAAGAACTTGCAAGCTCCTATAGGTGACTTTAAAACCTAAAACTTCGATTTATTTTAGTCATAATGAAGGTAACCCATTTAGCCTAATTTTGACTTTCATGGCTAAGTATTCACGAGTCTCTTTAATTAGAGGTCTTTAAATTGTAAAGAACGAGAAGTGATAGAGTTAGACAAGTGATCATGCTAAACGTAGAACATGAAAATGTTCTTTCAAAAACTCATGTGTTTAAATTGTGGCCTTTTCTCCCATAAGATCAATGCATTAGGACTAATAATTGCAATAAATAAAGGACATACGGTCTATAAGGTATTTAGCTTCTAGAACAAGATCGTTTGAAAGTAAATTATGATTACATAAAGTACATTTTCAAAACATAACTTATCAAAACGGGATGCGAAGATTGGCGAATCCAAAAAGGCCCCAACAAGGCATGAGGATTACCTTTTGTTGCTAAATCTAAAAAGATGTGAAGTTCACGAATCCAAATCCAAAATGAAGGATGAAGACACACAAAGAAAAGCAATTACTCCCAAAAGGTTGCGGAAAAGTTTATAAATCCAAAAGGGCCCACAAGGCATGAGGATGAGTTTATGAATCCAAGTCCAAAAAGGAGGCAGATTGTTGCATAATCAAAGTCCGAAAATGAGGAGAAAGACAAGTGAATGAAGTCGTGGTCAAAGATGAAGCATCTCAAATCAAGATGCATATACCAAAAACAAAGAGAACACCATAACTAAGATCGTATCTCAAGATGAAGTGCGGAACACATGCCAAATATCATTCCGGGAAAGGTCCCAAGTCGTGATCAAAGCTATGTTGAGATATGGACTTTTTATGATTATAAGGAGCGTTTTGAAAGATCGTGTCCTCTAGCTACTTATTAAATAAACTGTGTCTACTTTATTTTTGGCTTAATAAATATTCAAATAAGTCAAATGAATCCTTTTGATCCATGACAAATAGTTAAAAAATTTCTAGATATCTTTTCATTTCTTTATAAATAGGATTGCGGGAAGAAAAAGTATTACACAATTTGAATGCATTAGTGTTAGCATTGTGACTTGTACCAACAATGATCTCGTTTTTACACTTAGCATGGAATGTGTGACAATCAAGGATGACGTATTTTACTCTATGAAACATTCACTTGTTTTTATTCTTTGACCCTAAAAATCACATTCTTGTGATAAAAATCATACATTATGTTTTTTAACACCTTAGTAGTAGTTTAGTAAATTTACGTTTCAATAAAGTTAATAAAAATGAATTTTTGAGATGCTTTGATACTTTATTCTAGCATTGGGTGAGGGCACGACAATGGTTTAGTATGGGGGAGTGATGAGACAGCAATTATACATGGTCTCATCATCCTAAACGGCCTTAAAATGTGTATAAATGTCGCAAAATACCGTGAAATAGGCTTGTGTTTTCTCTTTCTATGTTTTAGGTATGGATATAGTGAAAAAAAGACAAATGATCACAAGAAACAAGCAAAACCGAAAACGAGAAACGAAGCCGCACAATGAACCGGGCCCAAGATGTGAATTTACCAAAAAGACCTTGAAGAATTGCAGATTGGCAAAACAAGTCCCTCAAGAAATGAAGAATGACACTTTATGTAACACCCCATTTTGATAATGGAATGTCACGCGTAATTATGGCGTGTCATCAAAGCATACAAGGATAAATGTCTAAAACATTACATGACCATAAAATGAAAATACCGGAATCGAACATCGGTAGTCCAAAAGTAAAGCTCATCACACACAAACATAAGTATTGTAAATGAAAGGACTAAACAATGTCCATGGAAAGAGTATTAGAGTAAAGATAATGCATAAAGTAAAGAAATGCTAGAAAGCTTCCAGTCCATATGCACGTACGCTTAAAGTCTACGAGCGTCCCTGAGTACCTGCCGTTTTGGGAACATAGAAAAGGAAAATGGCCGAGCAATACGCTCAGCGCACAGATGTACAATAAAGCATGAACAATATAAACATATAAACTGTTAATGCAATAATGTCTAAAAACGTTACTTGCATTTTCCGGTCTTGCTTAGTTTTGATTACGACAATATGTAAAAACAAGCATTTACGAAAACAACGAAAAACGAATTCTTGAGTTCAAGTATTTTTCATTTTACCCATTTTCACTTAAGGTATGGATAAACAAGTACTAACCTTAATCAAGTGATCATGTGATTTAATCTTTTCTTAAAACTCACTTTTTATTAAGTGTGACAAAGTTTCTATTAAAATTTCTTTTTAAGAAAATGTTTTATTAAATTAATTATTTGAAAATTTGAAAATGGCATATTCTTATTTGGTTAGGAATATTCTATCAGGATATTTTTTAAACCAGATATGACCTCCGCCACTAAAAGACAAAAAGGGAGCGGAGTCTAGTCCAGCGGTACCTTAGCTCCTAGGCGGTTCCTTATCGATAAGGTACCGCGGGCTAAGATAAGGTACCGCGGGCAGATATAGCCGTTGGCCCTTTGTCCTATAAATAGTGGACCATTCTCATCTTTTCAATTCACCTCTTTTGCACATCTATTTCCAGATTCAAACACTCTTCTTTAATCACTCAAATCTTTGATCATTTGTTTGATTACTACTTGTTTAAGAAGTGAATCTTGTTCTTCCATCCCTTCCTCTCCAAGTGCAAAGAGAAGAACACTATCCTTGTGAAGTGTTGAGTCCACCGCCAAAGATCCATTGAAGATCTAATTTTATACACTTGTAGTTGTGTCAAAGTTGTGAAGATCCAAGTAGTTGTGTCTATTTGGAAGTTGTGTATGTACTAAGTATAGTTGTGTAGATTGGTCCTAGCTACGATTAGGGCTCGACTTTTAGCTTAGAGTCGGAAATTGGTTAAGCGACGTGTACGGTTTTCTCCACCATAAGGAGCTTGTTGTGTAGTGAACTCTCGAGTAAGGAGTACTCGAGGAGTGGAGTAGGAACGAGGAGTGAGCTTCGTTGCCGAACCACTATAAATCCTTGGTGTTCGGTTTGATCTTTCTTTACCCTTAACTCTTTACATTGTTTATTCTTTGTGCATATATTTTTGTTAGTATTAGTTTAGTTACACTATCACCAAAACTCTAAAAACATCAATGGCTGTAAAAAAAACCCCTTCTTCTCATAACCTAATTTTCTTTTTCCTTTAATCCGAATATCTTATAATGATGTTGTTTTCTCGAATAATCACTGATTATTCTTGAGTTAACAAAGTCTTTATTTGGTTGATTGATTTTAGGTAAATTAAATTGGTTTTATTTTAGTTTTTTTTGCCGTCATTGTCTTATGCGATTTATTTTTCCTTCGTCGGTGGTTAATTGTCAAGTTTTGGTCGGTTCTTAATTAAAGGTTCCATTATTTGTCGGTGGTATCTTATTTAATGGTGGGATCAAGTGGCTACTGGACATATTTGTTTGTCTTGGTTAAATTGTGTTCGCATTAATTTGTTTTTAGGGTTTTTTTTGTTAGGGTTCGGTTGTTCGCATTAATTATTGTTTAAAGGTTGTCGGCTGACATTGCAATTAAGTTGTGGGGCTGACCTTTTGTGGCGGCTGACTTTGGAATTAATTGGTTTCGCAAATCTTGGCGGCTGACTTTCGTTGGTGCAATTAAATTATTCCTGTCGGCTGACATTTAGTTAAGGTTTTAATTGGTGCAATTTATTCACTGTTGGGTTCACTTTTGTTGAAGATAACATTATATTAAGTGGTGCGTTTGGCTGTAATCGATATCCTTGTTTTTTATTTTGTCGGCTATCCTTTGGTCGGCTGATATTTAACTTACAATACATATTATTCTGTGGTTCGATTGGAAGCTATGGTGGATTCGAGCAATAATGAAAGTAATAAGCCACTATTTACAGGTTGGAATGATAAGGATAAGGTGTCTACTCTTGAGGTTTTAGTAACGTTAGAGGAGATATCTAATTTGTTTTCTATTCCTTTGAATACTGTGCGTGACATTGAAGTGTTTGCAAATGGTGTGAAGGCAAACAAATTTCCTAAATGGTCTACTTTGCCTAAGGAGACCACTATGCTTTATTATAAAGTTTTGTGTGAACGCCATAAGAATTTAACTAGCAGCACTTCTTCACTCAGTTCAGGTGGTTCGAGTGTGCACTCTGCACAAATGGCTAAGGAAACAGACCTTGAAGCTAAGGCTGCTACCATTAATGGTTTGCAACCGTGTAATCTACATGCGGTTTTGAAATTATTTGGTGTAACGATTCGCACGTTTGCTGACGCGAGTGAATTTATGCATGAATTAAGAATGAAGAAACATCCGTTGTGGGAATTGATCTCACCTGATCGTGCTAAAGACATTCTGATGTTACTTTGCAGATTTGAAGGTGATATGGTTACGTCTACTAATGGAGGTATTAATGTAGTCTCTTCTTCGTTTAATGAAAATGTCTATGAAGGGGTTAATATCACTATTCCTAGGAAGGTTGTTGAAACAGTAAATGCTCGCTACCATAACACTTTATATGGTTACTTTCTTGGTAAAAGGATGGCATTCCCTGTGGTTGAGTATTTTGCTAAGAATAAGTGGGCAAAACATGGTCTTAAGCGTATCATGATGAATGAGAAAGGTTTCTTCTTTTTTCAATTTGGATCTAGTGAGGGTCTTAATGCGGTTCTGGAAGGTGGTCCGTGGATGGTTCGTAATTCACCAATTTTTCTTAAGAAATGGACTATGAAAACGAATCTTCTAAAGGAGGAACTAACTCGTATTCCGGTATGGGTTAAGTTTCATGATGTCCCGCTACAGGTATTTGAAGAGGAAGGTATTAGTTTAATTGCTTCGTTTCTTGGTAAGCTTATTATGATGGATAATTATACTGATAATATGTGCAAAGAGTCTTGGGGTCGTTGTAGTTTTGCTCGTTGTCTTATTGAGATGAATGCTGATTCGGAGTTTATAGATAACGTTACTATTGGTGTCCCTGATCTTGAAGGCTCTGGTTGTACTAAGGAGTTAATTCGAGTTGAATACGAATGGAAACCGCCTAGATGTCATACTTGTAATATTTTTGGTCATTCCGTTGATTCTTGTCCGAAAAATGTTAAACCTATAACGGTTGAAAAAGTGACAACTCATGTTGATAATGATGGGTTCCAACAAGTGCAAAGCAAGAGGAAGAAGTACAAAGGTAATTTAGGGAATCAAGTTCCGAGAGGTGTTCCATTGAGCAAGGGTTTCCAAGCAGGTAAGACGGTTGTTTTTCGCCCAAAAACTCACTTGGATACTACAAGTGCGAGTGCTGATAATAGTAGTAAGTTGAATACTAAATCTGGTCAGTTGCAGCAGTCTAGCAATCTTAATGGTCCGAACAAGGCTAAAGCTCAAATGAGCAGTGTTTCTACATCTAATAAATTTTCATCTTTGTCCATGCCTGGTATTGACGAAGGGGCTCAAGTAAGCGAGGAAGATAATGAGGAGGAGGAGGGAGTCGAGGTCGTCTTTGATGAATCGGTGAATCTTCTCAATACTCATATTGGGGCAAGCACTCCAACTGGCTGATCCCATGTTGATATTTTATTATTTTCCTCGTAACTTTATGTTATCGTCTTGGTTTTTGTCTAGTTTATATATTTCCAGTATTCTAGACTAGTTAATGTTTATGGCCTGTCATAAACATTTTGTTTAACAAGCTGCCTGTAGCTTGCGGTTAATGTGGTATTTCAGCCACATTCCTTGTACTTCAAGGCTTTTTTTGGTTCTATTTACCGGGGTCATTGCTACCCTTTTACCAAAAAAAAAAAAGTTTAGTTACACTATCATTGTTCATATTGTGCATAAGAAGATCTCACATATTTCCTCAAGCCTAACTTTTTGAAAAAGGATTTTTTTTTAAAACCACATTTTAACAAGTAAATATAAGAAACTATTCAATCCCCCCTTCTAGTTTCTACAGTTGGTATCAGAGAGGGTTGCTCAAGAATTTTTAAAGTATATAGTATTTTAAAACTTGAATCGATCTATGGATTCCAACAAATACCTAGAAGGGCAATCTATGCAAAGACCACCACTTTTTGAAACCGATAGCTTTATTTATTGGAAAAGTAGATTTGAAACTTATGTGAAATCAAAAGATTTAGATCTTTGGCATGTTATTACCAATGGTGATTTTTTACCTTATCAATTTAATGAAGTTTCTAAAACAAAAGAATTGGTCAATTTTGACAAAGCTAATGACGACACTAAAAAGAAACTTTCAAAAAATAATGAGGCTAAAATGGTGATTTATAATGCTTTGCCTAAGAAAGAGTATGAAAGAATTTTTATGTGTGAAACCGCTAAAGATATTTGGAACACTCTTTTAGTAACCCACCAAGGTAATAGCCAAGTCAAAGAAAGCAAAATCGATCTTCTTGTCCAACATTATGAACAATTTGTCATCTTAGAAGATGAAACTATTGATAGTGCATTTGCTAGGTTTAACACTATTATTACTAGTCTAAAAGCACTTGATGAAGGTTTTTCTAGCAAGAACAATGTTAGGAAGTTTCTAAGGGCTTTACATCCAAAGTGGAGAGCAAAAGTCACGGCGATTGAAGAGTCGAAAGATCTCTCAACTTTATCACTAGATGAACTCATAGGCAACTTGAAGGTTCATGAGATGATAATTTTGAAGGACTCGGAATTAGTGAAAACCAAGAGTGAAAGAAAATCTCTTGCACTTAAAGCCAAGAAGGCACAAAGTGACCATGATAGTTCCTCGGATAGCGATGCCGAGGAGTATGCATTGGCGGTGAGAGATTTTAAGAAGTTCTTCAAGAGACGAGGTCAACACGTTAGGCAACCCAACAATGACAAGAAACCATTCTCAAAGAATCGGTTTGTCAAGAACGAAAAAGGTGATAGGAATTGCTTTAGATGTGGTGATCCAAATCACTTCATTGGTGATTGTCCAAAGCCCTCTCGCGATAAGAATCACACGGCGTTCGTTAGTGGCTCTTGGAGCAATAGCGGTGAAGATGATGATGACAACCCCAAAGAGGAGAAATGTCTTATGGCTCACACTTCTAAAGAGGTACATTCCGAAACCAAATATTATAGCAATGATAGTTCCACTTTTGATGATATTGAATTTGAAGGCAAATATGATAGTTTACACAAACTTAGTCTTAAATTCATAGAATTCATGATGGTAGAGATACTTCTATGTGGTTTGATAAATGGGCTGATGAATGCCCAATTCGAGATACTATTTCTGTTAGACATATTAATCGTTCAGGGTTTGCTTTATCGGACAAGGTAAGGGATCTTATTATGAATGGAGCATGGAGATGGCCGTTGGACTGGTATGATCGATTCCCGAATATTGTTTCTATACCGGTTCCAATGCTTTGTGATAATCGTAGTGATAATATGGTTTGGCGGGACTATAATGGGGTTAACCGGCCGTTTTCTGTGGCTGTCGCATGGGAGTCTATACGGATGAGGTCGAATAATGTTACTTGGTTTCATGTCGTTTGGTTTCCGCAGTGTGTTCCGAGACATGTGATTCATATGTGGTTAGTTCTGAAGCAGAAATTGAAAACGCAAGACCGCCTTAAGCAATGGGATGTTTGGCCTCATGTTGATCTTTCGTTTCTTAAGTGCCCCTTGTGTAATCAGGTCCCTGACTCGCATAATCATCTTTTCTTTGAATGTTCTTATTCTACACAGGTTTGGTTACAATTGCGTGGGAGGTGTGGTATGCACAATATTTCTCCGCGTATGATTGATATTGTGGAGTTTATTAGACCCTTAGCTAAGGGGTGTTCGGTTGTTAGTATCATTGCTCGGGTTGTATTAGCGGCTTCGGTCTACTTCATTTGGAGAGAGCGAAATAATAGGCTTTTTAACAAGAAGTCTTTGACGGTTGCTAAGCTTGTGACTTCAGTTTGTGATACGGTTCGGCTCAAGCTTCTCACTTTTAAATTCAAGAAGATTTCTTCCGTGTCTCTATTGATTCTTGAAGATTGGAAAATCCCTAAGGTGTGTATTGATCCTGATGGGAGTGCTGGGTAAGGGCCGTACTCTTTTTCCCTTTGTGGGGTCTTTCCCATTGGGTTTTTCTCGTAAAGGTTTTTTTAAGGAGGCGGCCTTACTTGGATCTTTTGCTCTATTTATGTTGTTGCTGGTATGGTGAGTTGGTCGGATGGTTTCAAGAATTTTTCTTGTTGGCATTTGCTAATGTTGCATTTATGTCTATTAGAAGAAGTATGTGTTTGGTTTTGGTGTTTCATTTCCTTTTGTTAACAAGCTGCCTGTAGCTTGCGGTTAATGTGGTATCTTAGCCACATTCCTTTGTACTTCAACGTTTTTTTGGTTAATATATTTACCAGGGCAACCCTTTACCAAAAAAAAAATAGTCTTAAATTCATAGAAAAGAATAAAACCTTAAAATCAACCAAAACTAAGCTTGAAAATGAGATCAATGAACTTAGGGAGAAATTGGCAATACTTGAGAAAAACAAAGAAGTGGATTTAGGTTGCTTAAGTTGTGACAAACTTAGATTAGAGAATGAAGATCTCAAGAGCACCTCCATTAAATTGGAAAAGTTCATGAAACGTACTAGTGCTGATATGTTAAACAAACAAGTTCATTCTAAGGAAAGACTTGGTCTAGGTTTTAACTCAAATGAAGCCTCAACTAGTGAACCTAAACAAGTCAGATTTTCACAAAAATCACCCACTGTACGCGGGTCCCAGATTGTATGGGGCGGTTCCTTATCACTATGGAACCGCCGCCATAGATAAGGTATGCGGCCAGAAGATGAATTTTGTGAAAATCATGAATTTTCTGAAAAATCAAAATCAGGTGAAAAACCAAAGCATCTTATTGTTAATAAGGTAAAATTACCCATACTTGACGACAATACTATTGATAAGTTCTACAAGCCATTAAGTAAACCTCTTATGGGAAATAGAAGTTTATCAAGACCATCTTCTACTCCACCTAGAATACAGAATGAGTCTAAGCCTAAAAGTAGAACGACAACGCCTAGAAGAGATAATCAAAACAATTCACGATCTAGAAGTAAAACCCCAACACCTAGAAGAAATGATCATAACGCTAAACCTAGATCAAATACACCTAGGAGAAATAACGAACAACAAAGTAGTTATATGAATTACTACCCTCCTCCATTTTGTTCTCCATAGGGAACCCCTCCTTCATTCATGCCTCCCAACCAAATGCAAGGGATGTTTGGAACTAACAATTTTGGACCCATGAGATATTGGGGACCAAATGTTTGATCTTGTGTGTTGTTACCTAGATATGCTTGGGAATTGATTTGGAGCCCGACGAGTGGATTAAGGATAGTGGATGTTCTAAACACATGACGGGTAATCGAAGTTTGTTCTCGCACAACAAAGCATATGATGGAGGTAACGTCACATTTGCAAGTAGTCTACGTGGTAATATCATTGGCAAAGGTACGGTCTCTCTTGACTCTATGACCATTGAAAATGTTGAGCACGTAGATAACTTACGGTTTAACCTTTTAAGTATAGGTCAAATTTGTGATAATAAGTGTAAGGTCATCTTTTCGAAACATGACAATGAAATCGTAAAAGATGGAAAGGTCATTGGAAAAGGTATTAGAAAGCATGGGCTTTATGTTATGAAGGTCAATAAGAAGTCAAAAGACAACATATGTCTTGCGACTATAGATGATAGTTCTACTCTTTGGCATAGGAGATTAGGTCACGCTAATATGCGTTTAATTCAATCTTTAGTCTCTAAGGAGTTGGTAAGACACCTCCCCAAGATTAAGTTTGATAGTCACTTTTGTGATGCTTGCAAAGTTGGAAAGCAAGTTCAATCAAGTCACAAAGCCAAGAATTCGGTTTCGACCTCTCGGTGCTTAGAGCTCCTACATATGGATCTTTTTGGACCTTCCGCCATACGGAGTTATGGAGGTAACCTTTATACCCTAGTTATAGTTGATGACTATTCTAGATTAACTTGGACTAGATTTTTGGCATCTAAGAATGAAGCTTTCGATCACTTCGAAATCTTTAGTCGAAGAATTCAAAATCAACTAGGATGTTCAATTGTCTCTATTAGGACGGATCATGGTAGGGAATTTGATAATGAAGTGCAATTTGGTGCCTTTTGTGAAGCTCATGGTATTACCCATAACTTCTCGGCTCCTCGCACTCCACAATCAAATGGGGTAGCTGAAAAGAAGAATAGGACTCTCCAAGAGATGAGTAGGACGATGTTAAACGAGCAATCTTTGCCTCAAAAGTTTTGGTGCAATGCCGTGGACACATCGACTTATATTCTCAACCGAATTCTTATTCGACCTTTCATAGGAAAGACCCGCTATGAGATTCTTAAAGGTAAGAAACCCTCATTGGAATACTTTAGGGTGTTTGGAAGCAAGTGCTTTATCCTCAACACCAAAGACTACCTTACCAAGTTTGATCCAAAGTCTTACGAAGGTATCCTTTTAGGTTATTCCCAAACTAGCAAAGCCTACATTGTCCTAAATAGAACCTCGGGGGTTATTGAAGAATCACTCAACGTAACCTTTGATGAAACCCCTCCCTCACCCAAGACACCACTATTGGTTGATGATGACTTGGATGAATTAGAAGTAGTAAAAGCCAAAGAGGTTAGAAAAATAGGAGTTGAAGACCTTAGTGTTGAAAAGGAAGTAAACATTAAGGAGTCTAGGGATCATACTCTCAATAATGTCATTGGTGACTTAAATCAAAGAACCCTAAGATCTCAAGTCCAAAACCAAAGCAACTTCTTTTGTTTCGTCTCCTTGATTGAACCAAAGAATGTTAAAGAAGCTTTGTCAGACGAGAGTTGGGTCATTGCGATGCAAGAAGAATTGAATCAATTCGTTGCCAATGATGTTTGGGAACTTGTTCCTCCACCTAGAAGTTTTTTTTTTTTGGTAAAAGGGTAGCAATGACCCTGGTAAATAGAACCAAAAAAAGCGTTGAAGTACAAGGAATGTGGCTGAAATACCACATTAACCGCAAGCTACAGGCAGCTTGTTAAACAAAATGTTTACGACAGGCCATAAACATTAACTAGTCTAGAATACTGGAAATATATAAACTAGACAAAAACCAAGACGATAACATAAAGTTACGAGGAAAATAATAAAATATCAACATGGGATCAGCCAGTTGGAGTGCTTGCCCCAATATGAGTATTGAGAAGATTCACCGATTCATCAAAGACGACCTCGACTCCCTCCTCCTCCTCATTATCTTCCTCGCTTACTTGAGCCCCTTCGTCAATACCAGGCATGGACAAAGATGAAAATTTATTAGATGTAGAAACACTGCTCATTTGAGCTTTAGCCTTGTTCGGACCATTAGGATTGCTAGACTGCTGCAACTGACCAGATTTAGTATACAACTTACTACTATTATCAGCACTCGTACTTGTAGTATCCAAGTGAGTTTTTGGGCGAAAAACAACCGTCTTACCTGCTTGGAAACCCTTGCTCAATGGAACACCTCTCGGAACTTGATTCCCTAAATTACCTTTGTACTTCTTCCTCTTGCTTTGCACTTGTTGGAACCCATCATTATCAACATGAGTTGTCACTTTTTCAACCGTTATAGGTTTAACAATTTTCGGACAAGAATCAACGGAATGACCAAAAATATTACAAGTATGACATCTAGGCGGTTTCCATTCGTATTCAACTCGAATTAACTCCTTAGTACAACCAGAGCCTTCAAGATCAGGGACACCAATAGTAACGTTATCTATAAACTCCGAATCAGCATTCATCTCAATAAGACAACGAGCAAAACTACAGCGACCCCAAGACTCTTTGCACATATTATCAGTATAATTATCCATCATAATAAGCTTACCAAGAAACGAAGCAATTAAACTAATACCTTCCTCTTCAAATACCTGTAGCGGGACATCATGAAACTTAACCCATACCGGAATACGAGTTAGTTCCTCCTTTAGAAGATTCGTTTTCATAGTCCATTTCTTAAGAAAAATTGGTGAATTACGAACCATCCACGGACCACCTTCCAGAACCGCATTAAGACCCTCACTAGATCCAAATTGAAAAAAGTAGAAACCTTTCTCATTCATCATGATACGCTTAAGACCATGTTTTTCCCAGTTATTCTAAGCAAAATACTCAACCACAGGGAATGCAATCCTTTTACCAAGAAAGTAACCATATAAAGTGTTATGGTAGCGAGCATTTACTGTTTCAACAACCTTCCTAGGAATAGAGATATTAACCCCTTCATAGACATTTTCTGAAGAAGAGACTGCATTAATACCTCCATTAGTAGACGTAACCATATCACCTTCAAATCTGCAAAGTAACATAAGAATTTCTTTAGCACGATCAGGTGAGATCAATTCCCACAACGGATGTTTCTTCATTCTTAATTCATGCATAAATTCACTCGCGTCACCAAGCGTGCGAATCGTTACACCAAATAATTTCAAAACCGCATGTAGATTACACGATTGCATACCATTAATGGTAGCAGCCTTAGCTTCAAGTTCTGTTTCCTTAGCCATTTGTGCAGAGTGCACACTCGAACCACCTGAACTGAGTGAAGAAGTGCTGCTAGTTAAATTCTTATGGCGTTCACACAAAGCTTTATAATAAAGCATAGTGGTCTCCTTAGGTAAAGTAGACCATTTAGGAAATTTGTTTGCCTTCACACCATTTGCAAACACTTCAATGTCACGCACAGTATTCAAAGGAATAGAAAACAAATTAGATATCTCCTCTAGCGTTACTAAAATCTCAAGAGTAGACACCTTAACCACATCCATCCAACCTGTAAATAATGGCTTATCACTTTCATTACTCGAATCCACCATAGCTTCAACAAATCGATCAAACAAACCACTAAATAATAAGCCAACACTCTCGTAATAATTTTAAAAAAAAAACAAACAGCCGATCAAACTTGCAATACCACTTAATTCCAATAGGATGATTTAATGCGCAGCTCTAAACCAAAACCCTAACACTAGCAATAATAATACTGCAATGACAAGTCAGCCGCACTATCTTAAATATTAAGGTCAGCCGCCATTAAGTGGGGACAACCGACCTATTAGGAATAATAATACTGCAAAGATATGGAACCAACTAATGCGCAATTGATTCTTAAACTTAAAGGTCAGCCGACAATGGGGTAGGGAATAATTGGGGTCACCCCACAAGATGTCAGCCGCCAATTTCAAAGGTCAAAAGTCAGCCGCCACAAGATGTCAAAGGTCAGCCGACACAAGATGCAAAGAATTAATCCTAAACCAATGTCAGCCGACTTGCTGCAACAGTAGTGAAGGATAATTAAATGCTATGATTAACCGAAACCCTAACACAGCGAATACCTAAAAAAACTATTAATGCGATCACTTATTAAACAAATGGGTATATAGGAATAAGTTAGATGAGAATGGTGTTGTGTCTCGTAACAAAGCTAGACTTGTAGCACAAGGCTATAATCAACAAAAGGGATTGATTATGACGAGACATATGCACCGGTAGCTAGATTAGAATCCATTAGAATCCTTTTAGCCTACGCTTGTGCCTTAGACTTTAAGCTTCAACAAATGGATGTAAAGAGTGCATTTCTTAACAGTTTGATCAATGAGGAGGTATATTTGGCTCAACCTCCCGGCTTCACTGATTTTGAGAAACCGGATCATGTTTACAAGCTTAAGAAGGCACTTTATGGTCTCAAACAAGCACCTAAAGCTTGGTATGATAGACTTAAAGTGTTTCTTGTTAAACATGAGTATACCATGGGAATGGTAGACAATACAATCTTTACAAAGAAGAAAGGTCCTCACCTCAAAATCGTACAAATATGTGTTGATGACATTATATTTGGCTCAACTTGTCAAGAATTGTGTGATGACTTTGCCAAAATCATGCATGATGAGTTTGAAATGAGTATGATGGGAGAACTTAACTTCTTTTTAGGACTCCACATTAAACAAATGGACGATGGTATTTTCTTTAGTCAATCTAAGTACGCTAAAGAAATGCTAAAGAAATTTGGATTAGAAGAATCTAGACCAATGAAGATCCCTATGGCCTCGGATACTAAACTCACCGTAGATGATGATTGTGAGTCGGTAGACAACACCAAATATAGAGGTATGATTGGTAGTTTGTTGTACCTAACGGCAAGTCGACCGGATATCATGTTTAGTGTTTGCCTTTGTGCTCGCTTCCAAGAGGCTCCCAAAACCTCTCACCTTGAAGCGGTTAAGCGTATCTTCCGATACATTAAAGGCACTATACATTTAGGATTATGGTATCCTAAAGGGACCGGCGTAGAAACCATTTTCTACGCGGACTCGGATCATGCGGGAGACTATGTGGACCGGAAAAGCACTAGTGGAGTTTGTACCTTCATGGGTTGTTGTTTAACTTCTTGGTTCTCCAAGAAACAAACCGCTCTTGCAATATCCACCACGGAAGCCGAGTATGTGAGTGTCGGAAAAGCATGCCAACAAGCTCTATGGATGAAGCAAGCGCTTGTTGATTACGGGATTTCTCTTGATGATGTTCCCATCATATGCGATAATAAAGGTGCTATAGACCTTAGCAAGAATCCCGTGCAACACTCGCGAACCAAACACATAGAAATTCGACACCATTTCCTTAGGGATAATGTTCAAAAGGGGAACATTTCTATTGAGAAGGTACCCTCCAAAGACAACTTAGCCGACATCTTCACTAAGCCACTTAAGAGGGAACCTTTTAATTACTTGCGTCTAGGTCTAGGATTAACGGAACATCTTCCTTAATTACCTTCTTCTCTTTGTGTGTCTCATTTTACCACTTTGAGTCATTGAGTCTTCCAAACTCTTTTTGATAAACCCTCTCTTTCGAAAATGGTTGAGAAATGCTTTTGACATTGTTATTTCAATCTAAAAACGATTTTTCATAGATTCTCGCTATTAATCTAGAGCTTACATAATTCATGTGTATGATTCTCTCAAACATAGCAAGAACAAGATAGAATCATGGAGGATCATTGTGTCATGACTTAAGGTCTTGTCTTACACACCTCCTACATCGATAATTTTAATCCATGCATTTTGGTCAAATCTCTATTTGGTAAGTTTGCATATGTTTTCTTTGTCTATCTTTGCTTTTAAGCATATCCCTATGATAAGTTAGACTAGAAAAATAAGATTTGCTGAAAAATCTTCCTCCAAACACCAAACACAGCCTCTGTAGGCGGTTCCATATGTGAACCGCGGTACCTTAATGATAAGGTACCGCCAGCATTGATAAGGAACCGCCTACAGTGCCTTCCTTTTTCGGGTTTTTGTCTGAAACTCCAGATTGCTCCAACATTTTGGAGAATCTTTGTTTCAAACCCTTTGACCACCCCAAAAATACCCTAAGCCTTCCCTATTTAAACCATATGCATTTTGCATTACTTCACATCCCAAAATGTCTTATTCTCCCAATGAAAGCCTTGAATCTCCTCCATTTTCTCCAATTGCTTTCAATCCCAACTCACCCAAAAACCATCACAATCCTAACCCACCCAAGAACACTCTTAATCACATCTCTCCTACCAAGAATGTTGATTGTGGAACATCTTTTCTTCCACCAACACCCTTTAGTGTTCTTCCTCCTTCTCATGATAATGTCATGCACCATGGAACATATTGTCATTGTTGTCAATATCAACATCTTGCTATGGGACACATCTATGAGGAGTTGAGCTACATCAAGAGTCTCTTAATCAAGCCTCCTCTTCACTTTGATTATGAGATCTCTAACAAGCCACCACCACCACCCTCCGCCATTACCTTGTCTTTCATATAAGCATTGGTTGCTTATCCACAAGATACCAAATTCAAGCAAATCTTAGAATTCTAGAATAACTAGGATTTGATTTATGCTTTTGGCTTGTTTCTTTTTCTATACATCTTTGTATGATGTTTTTTTAGTAGTAACCTACCTTGTATCTTTGTCTTCTTGTTTTATTCTCTTTTATTTTTTGTGACCTATTGCTATATATTGTTGGTTGTTTCTTTTGTTCAACTAACCCTTCTATGTAGCTTGTCACCATATCTCGATTCCTCGGTGCCCCAAGCTAGGGGGAGTAAGCACCAAGGGGGAGTCTTTGCAAAGTCCGTTTCTTCAACACCGACTTGTGCAACCTTTTTGCTTCGACAAAGGGGGAGAAATGAATAAACTCGTCTTCGATAATATTGTTTTTTGTGTGATTGAGTTTATGTATTGTCGGAATCAAAAAGGGGGAGACTGTTAATGCAATAATGTCTAAAAACGTTAACTTGCATTTTTCGATCTTGCTTAGTTTTGATTACGACAATATGTAAAAACAAGCATTTACGAAAACAACGAAAAACGAATTCTTGAGTTCAAGTATTTTTCATTTTACCCATTTTCACTTAAGGTATAGATAAACAAGTACTAACCTTAATCAAGTGATCAAGTGATTTAATCTTTTCTTAAAACTCACTTTTTATTAAGTGTGACAAAGTTTTTATTAAACTTTCTTTTTAAGAAAATGTTTTATTAAATTAATTATTTGAAAATTTGAAAATGGCATATTCTTATTTGGTTAGGAATATTCTATCAGGATATTTTTTAAACCAGATATGACCTCCACCACTAAAGGACAAAAAGGGAGCGGAGTCTAGTCCAGCGGTACCTTAGCTCCTAGGCGGTTCCTTATCGATAAGGTACCGCGGGCAGATATAGCCGTTGGCCCTTTGTCCTATAAATAGTGGACCATTCTCAGCTTTTCAATTCACCTCTTTTGCACATCTTCCAGATTCAAACACTCTTCTTTAATCACTCAAATCTTTGATCATTTGTTTGATTACCACTTGTTTAAGAAGTGAATCTTGTTCTTCCATCCCTTCCTCTCCAAGTGCAAAGAGAAGAACACTATACTTGTGAAGTGTTGAGTCCACCACCAAAGATCCATTGAAGATCTAATTTTATTCACTTGTAGTTATGTCATAGTTGTGAAGATCCAATTAGTTGTGTCTATTTGGAAGTTGTGTATGTACTAAGTATAGTTGTGTAGATTGGTCCTAGCTACAATTAGGGCTCGACTTTTAGCTTAGAGTCAGAAATTGGTTAAGCGACGTGTACGGTTTTCTCCACCATAAGGAGCTTGTTGTGTAGTGAACTCTCGAGTAAGGAGTACTCGAGGAGTGGAGTAGGAACGAGGAGTGAGCTTCGTTGCCGAACCACTATAAATCCTTGGTGTTCGGTTTGATCTTTCTTTACCCTTAACTCTTTACATTCTTTATTGTTTGTGCATATATTTTTTGTTAGTATTAGTTTAGTTACACTATCATTGTTCATATTGTGCATAAGAAGATTTCACATATTTACTCAAGACTAAGTTTTTGAAAAAGGATTTTTTTTGAAAACCACATTTTAACAAGTAAATATAAGAAACTATTCAACCCCCCCCCCCCCTTCTAGTTTCTACATAAACATATAACAGCGGAAGAAACTAAGTCCCGAATAACCCGGTTAAGTCTTGGTAAAACTGGTTTTATAGTTTGAAAAGCCTTATGTTTATCTTATAAAAACTGTTTAACATAATCTACCATTAGCCAATATAGGTCATAAAAATCCACTGTGCATGAATACTTGGAGGGGTGACCTCATCATGCAAATTAGAGGGGTTGCCTCTGATTTAATATACAGTTTTGGGTAGGAGGGATCAGCTCCTTGTGAAGGATGCAAGGCACACACCACATTCACACTGAGTAATCTGCTGAAAACATGTAACTAGGATGCACCCATACGCCCCACATGATAAATATAATAATATGGCCAAAAGCTGAAGGGACGCCACGAGCAATCACTGCGCCATGGGGAAGTCATAACAACAGTGCCTCTAATTTTATTGTTATGGTACCTCCATAACTAGGTGAAACTGGTCATGCATGTATATGGCTATAGGTATTCTTAATTAAACATAAGAAAATCAAACATATAAACTTATACTACGGGAAAACAGTTGGCTGCATATGGGAAATCCTAATAAGGAAAGAATGTCCATACTGAAAGGATGGGAATCCGTACCTTATGTCCAGTGAACGAAGAAGACGAACTGAAGAGAGTCCTACTTCGGTATCACTAATGCTACATAAATACATACGTGTATAAGTATCTGATTACTAAATACGTAACTGGTTTTATGTCATGTCTTAGCTTATTTTATACGTTCATGTCATGTTTTACTATTTTAAGCTTTAAACTGTGTTTATCTTATATTCTGTCTATTCTGATTAAGTATTACTTGTATTTCATGTATTATTATACTTACTGTGTAATAATAAGTAACTTTCTAAAAATAGCAGGTTTCCTAAAATAGAAAGTTTCCAAAAATAGAAAGTTACCAAAAATAGAAAGTTTCCAAAAATAGAAAGTTTCCAAAAATAGAAAGCTTCAAAAAATAGAAAGTTTCCAAAAATAGAATTACTGCTTAAAATAGATAAGTTTCTAAAAATAGAAAGTTTCCATAAATAGATTAGCTGCCTTAATTAAATAAGTTTCTAAAAATAGAAAGTTTCCATAAATAGATATAAGCTGGTTAAATAAGCTACTTATATAAGCTTAAGTGTTTTCTGATTATTATTCTAAGTCATATTGATATAAGGTATAGTTTATTAATTATTACATGTAATTAAATAAACTATAGGCTAAAAGTATTTAATTAAATATATCATGTTTTTAATTAAATAAAGTTAAATACTTAGGTTAAAACATGTATTATTAATTATTAATAAAATAACCTAAGTCATGTTAATTAATTAATTATAGTCAATGTTTTTAATAATTAATTAGTTATAAAGTCTAGAAAATAAAGCACTTAGGTTAAAAATTCATGATCTAATAATTAAATTATAACCTAAGTCATGTTTATTAAATTAATTATGTCATGCTTATTAATTTAATTGTTAACATATGATTATTAAAATCATAAACCTTAACATAAACAATGAACCGGATCGTGACAAGAAACCATGAACCTGACCCGTAATCAACACCATACCCCGAACCACTTCGGGGTTTCCCCCCGTTTGCTGCTGTCGTGGTACCCACACCACCAAACCGAGACCATGAGGTCTCGGTGGTGGTTCATAAGCCAAACCGAGACACCTTGGGGGTTCGGTTTAGGCGCCGACCACATCAAACACCCCTAAATCCCTCGTTTTGATTTACCCCTTAACCATTTACATGTTTAATTAATGTTTTTAATTAGCTTTTTAAAAACATCATGATCTTATGTAGTTTGTTAAATCAAAACATAAAAGAAAAGGATTAAAAAGGTATACCGAATTCGTGGATCAAACGAGGATGAACACACGAATGCTTATACAAAATTCAAGATCAAAAATCAATCGAACACCCCCTTTTGTGTCTTTATATCCGGCGGCCAAAGGAGAGGACAAGGAGAAGGAGAAAAACTTTTTAGGGTTTGATAATTTTACTGTAATGTGAAAATGACTAAAAGATTTACCTTAACCCCTTTGTTAGTAAAATTTAAATGGGCTTGGCCCATTGCCTTGGTGTAGCCGCGGGTAGGGGGCCCCACATGAGGTACCCGTACCTTTTTCGAGTCTAATTACTTTAGTGTTCGTTCGTGTTTTATCGTGTTCGTGTTTTATGTGTTCTCGTTAAATATTAACCGTGACTTAATATATTAATTCGTGTTCGTAATAAATATATATACGTAATTAATATTAGCTCGTGATTAATTTACGTTCATGATTTCATGATCGCATGTTCGTGATTAATTATTGTTTGAATAATTATTGTGTGCTCATACGTAATAAATACTTATCATGTTCTAACACGTACGTAATACTTAAAATTCTTATACGTGAACGTAATCATACCATAAAAGGAAAGTTTTAATCTAGTACGTACGATCTTAAGGGTACTATTCATGGTAAAAGCATGCGGGTTTTACAACTCTTCCCCCCTAAAAAGATAATTCGTCCCCGAATTATAGATAAAGTAAACTGGAAAAGAAGAACATTCCCGAATTCAAAATATGAAATGATGGTAAGAAGCCCGGATAGACTCCTCTGTTTCCCAAGTGGCTTCCCGCTCGGTATGATCCCTCCAAAGGATTTTGACGAATGGAATCATCTTCCTTCTCATGGCTCGTTCTTGTCTGTCAAGAACTCGTTCGGGTTCTTCTATGAAAGTGAGATCTTCACATATTTGTTCCAGTGGATACTGAACCATGTGAAGTGGATGATACTGGTACCCTCTGAGTAAGGACACATGAATCACATTGTGTACATGAGAAAGTTGCGGATGTAACGCTAACCGGTAAGATACTTCACCGACTTGTTCAACGATATCAAACGGTCCGATGAAACGAGGACTGAGCTTCCCTTTAATCCCGAAGCGTCTAACACCACGTGTCGGCGAAACATTAAGGAAGACGTGATCTCCTACGTTAAAATGTATGTCCCTACGATGCTTATCGACGTAACTCTTCTGACGTGACCGTGCTTCCTGAAGTTTCTGCTTAGCTACTGCTATCCTTTCATTGGTCATCTCTATGATTTCTGGTCCTTCTAGTGTTCGCTCGCCAACCTGGTCCCAACATATTGGGGCGCGACACTTTCTGCCATACAACATCTCGAAAGGAGCACACTTGATACTTGCGTGCCAACTGTTGTTGTATGCAAACTCCACCAAACAGATGTAATCGTCCAATCACCCGTCCATTCCAACGCACATGACCTCAACATGTCTTCCAATGTCTGAATCGTTCGCTGTGACTGTCCGTCTGTTTGAGGATGAAAAGCCGTGCTAAGCTTAAGTTGTGTACCCCAAGCTTTCTGCAGACTCTTCCAAAATCGCGAAGTGAAACGAGGATCTCTGTCTGAGACGATGCTGGATGGAGCACCATGGAGTCTCATGATCTCTCTTCTATACGTATCTGCGAGTTTACTTACCGGATCCTCCTTGCGGATCGGTAAAAAAGGAGTTGATTTGGTAAGTCGATCTACGATATCCCAAATTGCATCGTGCTTCCTCTTGGTAGGCGGAAGACCAGTAACAAAATCCATGGTGATTTTGTCCCACTTCCACTCTGGAATATCTAACGGTTGAAGGAGACCGCTAGATCGCTGATGCTCGATCTTAACCTGCTGGCAGGTAAGACATTTGGAGACATAAGTGGCCATATCCTGTTTCATACCACTCCACCAAAAGTACTGCTTGATGTCATGGTACATCTTAGTCGAACCAGGATGTATAGAGAATGGGGAGCTATGAGCTTCAGCTAACAAGGCTTCCCGGAGTTCTTGATCATCAGGAACACAAAGTCTCGTTGTAACACCCCCAAATATACACAATTCAATACAGCGGAAGACTCGTTGGTGTTACGGGATAGCACATTACTCACATAATAGACAACGCTTAAAAATCGCGTCGTTTAATAATAAAGCATTTCCATTCATAAATATCAAATTTACATAGGTCCCAAGTCATTGTATTTCATACAGGTTGTACAAAGCATTTGAATGGAAATTATTATTTAAGTGCGGGCCATGAATTCTTGTTGTCTTCCCGAGAATTACCTTCAAGTACCTGAGATAAAACATGTTAAAAGAAAAGGTCAGCGATAACGCCGAGTGAATTCATAGAGTTTTAATTAAATCCCTCAATATAACATCGGTATAAAATTATTACCGAAAATCATTTTGTACAAATCTTTATAATAGGCCATAAAATAGCCAAAGTCATTTTATACAAATCCTTATCAAAAATCATAATATAGGCTTTCGCCTTCAAAATCATTATACGAACCATTGTCGTTAAAAACATCATACAATACGTTTTATAACGTTAATAAAAACCGTTATATGAATATGGTTATGTAAAATCAAAACACGAACATAAAATCAATAATAAGACCCTGTATTGCTAGTCAGGCAATATATCGTAATTCAATGCTTATAGCAGTATTTCGTTAATTGGATTATTATAAGCCGCATGACATTGTTACCTTACTACAATAAACAACGTGTAGCTAGCCCGAAACTCAATTTTCCCATCTAAATTAGTGTGTCGTCACAATAATCACGCTTGTGTAAATCTTCTCATACATAAATTCGCTTACCAATCAATGTGGCACGACGGGGATCAACCGTCAAGGCGCGAACTGGGGTGATCGTCCCCAAATAGGACTATTATATGCATAAGCGTCTACCAAATCCCGGTAGTTCACAATTCATGCTAATGGGACTTTTAGTGACATGACCTAACTTTAATAATCCATTTTATTTCATCTATCGGGTCATTTAATCATTCATCGGGTCATACAATCATTCGGGTCCAAATCAATAAACAAACAATCGGGACAAATGGTGTCCTATTTTATCAAAACTAACTTGTTATCTCCCTCGCGGGTTTATAAAACATTACATAAAAACATTTAAAAGAGTGCGAGGCTATGAACTCACATTGATGTGGGAAGGCGGTTATCGGCGATTCGGATGTACGGTACGTGCTTTAATCACGGAAACCTAGACAAATAATACTCGTCTTAGACTCTTGTTCAATGACTTTAGAAAAATAACAAATATACATATGATGATTTTGTACATATGATGATGATCAAGTGGGTTTATATATTCTTATTTACTCATTTTAGAGTTTATGTGTTGGTAACTTTTTACTAGTTTTACCTATTTACATGTTTTAGGTCCAATAAGCCTATTATAAGTTTATTAACTTGTATTAATCCATTTTATACTTGTATTATCAGTATTTATACTTTACATGTTGAGCCCAAATGGGTTAAGCCCAATAAGTAATTTTTATAAGTGTTTAACTTATTTAGTTAAATTATTAGTCCAATATGCTAACTTAGCTCGTTAATGTCCGTATGTCTTATAGTTCGGGTTCTATTGGTTTTTACTTGTATTAGGTACTTATATATCAGTATAGGACTTTTAAAAACTTTACATTAGACGGGTTTGATCGTCTAAGTTTTAATTGGCGAAAAACGTTAATTTTACGGTAATAGCCGAAAAAGTCGTAAAAATCATGTTTATAGTTTTTATACTTATAAATCTTATTCAACTACCATTTTTATAAAATGTCCATTTATTTAACCTTATACATATTTATATAAATGAAATTTATAAGTTAGTGGGTTTTAATTCACATTTTATACTATATTAGTTTGAGTGCTTATATAATATTATTAAATATTAATTCTTCAAAATCTGATTTTTAGTTTCATGTTTACCAAAACAGCCATATCTAGAGTTCTATATGGAGATAGAAGTCCAAATGTTTATGGCATAAACTAAATGATATGTACTCCATTTAATTCTGCTATGGCTACTGTTGAATCAGCCTCTAAGTATTTTATAAAATTCGTCCAAAACAGTGTACTCAGATTTGCACTCTAAACTTGTTTTGATCATATCTCACTCATTTTTATGATTCCATTGCATGGCCAACTCTCACATGTGTACAAGACTCATAGCTTACTGTATATTAATTTATCTATACCATTTTATCAGTTCATCAAATGGTTATTTACTGTTTTTATACAGCCTACTAACTTAAGCAAGATTAACCACTTTTACATATAGTTTTTCATCTTTTTACCCATGTTTATCAACACTTGATCCCCACACAACATTTTTTTATCATCATATATTTATCATATACATATACAATACGAAAGAAAATACATGATTACATAACCAAAATAACAAGAGGATGGGAAGAACAATCTTTATACCACCAAGATGATGTAGGTTGTGATTAAGACATGGATTTTGATGGAAGAACTTGTGGTAGATCAACACCAATCTTCATGGCCACCAACATTTGTAAACTCCTTGTAGAAATCAGCCCTTGGGCATCAACAAATCACCTCCTTGGATGTTAGGATCACCTCCAATCTTCATATCTTCAGAGGGTATTCATCTTGATCAAGTTTAAACACAAGATTTATGGTATAAACTTGATCAAAGATGGTGTTTTGTGGTGGTAAAAAGGGACGGCCAAAATGGAGGGTGAGAGAGAAGTGTGTGGTTTTGCATGAGAGAAATGAGAGAAGTGGTATGAGTTGCTAGTTTTGGTGTAGTTTGGTGGAAAGTTGGCTTACTTTGTAAGCTTAGCTTACAAGTGTTGATAAACTTGTTACAAGTTTGACACATATGGTGTGTTGGTTGCTTATACTTGCCGTCCATATAGTGGGGTGGGGCAAGATTTATCTTGTCTCATCCCACTAATTTACGGGTACTCCTCGATTCTAGTTTCCTCGATTTGCGTGCCCTCGGGTCGTTTTACGAAAAACGTTTTTATAAATTATGAATCAACGGCACAAAACGAATCTAATAAAAACTGTCTCATCAAAAACGGAGTTCGAAAACGTAAATACGTAATCCTAAGGTTTCCGGTTTAGTCGTAAAGGATGTTAAATTATAATCGTAAGTCCTAATCTCTTCTCGTAAATTTGTGAGTTTATGAACCAACACAAATTTAAAATTACAAAATAATATTCATGGATAAATTTATTTTCTGAAATGTTGGACTGTCACCAAAACGGTGTATGTAAACGTAAGCACGTAACGTTGAATCCTCCGGTTTAGACGTAATCGATGCTACTTCAAGACGTAAATCCAAATTACTTCCCAAAAATAAGTGAGTTCATAATATAACATTAAAATAATGTTTTTAAATAATATTTGAAAATAAAATATCAACCATAAATTGACGGATTGTCACAGCATTTACCCCCTAAACAGGATCTTTGTCCTCAAAGATCATCTTACCTTACTACTCGCTTCCTATAGAGTTAACGCCATGTGGGTATTTTCTCCACATTCGGTCTTTTCTCACAAGTGTAATTCATTACAATACGCGAGTTTCATCAAACATAACTACGGGAATAAGATCAGGCTTAATGTTGACTTACTTTCTCTATCCATGATGTTCACGGGTTTTTGATGAATGCAACTTTTCGCCGATCTAAACATTACTAAGAAACAATCAGATTATCACTTGATAGACATTTTCTCAAGTTCGATATACGAAACATAATTCACGCAGCACTTGAAGTCCTAGGGTAGATCCAGCTTATATGCCTTTCATACCATCTTTTACATCATCTCTATGGTCCCATACAACGGGGACTTATATCCCATGATCTTCCAGATCATCAATTCATTTTTCCATGGTTAAAATTTTTGGCATAACTTCGCTACCCATTTGGCACTTCAAGATCTACATTTCATATTCACATAACCTCCTGCCCACTACCGGCAGTCAATATTCAGATCCTAATTTCAACAATCATTTCAGGTCTCGCGGGTCGAGTATTTTGTAAGGTTAGGTTCGCCATCATAGGTAACCTTAAACCTAAAAGACATGTCCAACTCCCAATGGGTGTATGTCGAGTGTCTTCATCCCAACTCCTGCTTACAGATGCTCTAATATATATCCTCACAAGATTCGATCTCGATCCTAATACGATAATTATCAATGATAATCTTTCCAAAGGAAAGCGATTATACGGTTTATTATCAAAGGTCAATCATTCAAGTATAAAACAGTACTTATAGTATTTTGTATTGTTACTTTACCTCGTCCCTTCGATTGGGGTGGTACACAGTACTCTTATCAAGATTCGTTCTCAATGACTTCTGAGCAAATCTCTAGAAATTCGATGCGAAGCGAGGATCTTGATAGAGATGATCGATATAGGCACACCATGTTTACACAACTCCTTTAAATTACAAAAGAATCAATTTCTTCATCAAGAATCTATCATTAACAGCAATGATATTAGCAGATTTGGTCAGTCTGTCGACGATGACCCAAATCGAATCAAATTCAGATGATGACCTTTGCAATAATTAGACGTTTACTAATGTATGAGGCGATGTCTGCCTTCATAATTTGCCATTAGTACAACTTCTTCAGACAAAGATACTTTTAGTCAGAAATGACATAAATAGAATACTTATACTTACAAGATTCCAACATAACTATACCTCAAAATCTCCATATTTAGGCAACCACAAGTGGCCTTTTATACATTTAACGCCATCGGATTCTCAATTTTAAAGGTTCACATTAGCCGTGAAACCTTTCACTAATTATATTATCCTTCTTACAAACATCAGCTATTTTTAAATTGTTCGGCAATTTATTTTGTACCATCATTACTAAGGAACACATCCTAATCGGTTCTTTATCCTTTCTATATAATGTGTCGGTATCTACATTCATCTTTCCTGATGATATAATTATCATGACCAAAATTCACTCATAATTTCTTTCTTCATATTTTCTAAGTTTTAGTTTCATCTCAACTATTATTTTTATCTGTTTTACTCAATCCGACGTCTAAAGCGTCGATAATTATTACAATTAATTAAATAATTATTATTAAATTCTTATGAAACGTAAACGTAAAAATTTTAAATTTCTTAGTTCGACCAATTATATAAAATGTTCAAAATAAATTTGAATTTAATTGACAAGATTTTTGTTGATTTATCGAAAATATTTAATAAGATTCGTAAATGTTCGAAAAATCTTTGGTTATACTTTGGTCAAAATTTTCTTAGTTGAAAAGTAAAAATTGTCGTTTCAGATTTCAAGTCATAAGTTATATAGTTTCCTCAATTCTTCTTAAGTTGTCTAAAAGCACACACAAACATTTACCCCTAAACAGGAATTTAGTTAAATGTTCTGGGTATAAGGGAATAATCCCTCAAAAGTTCTTTTGATAAAACATTTGTCAAAACATTTTTGCACTTTCTTTTTGGTAAAACCCAAAGTTTCAAATGGCTCTAACTTTTAAAGAGTCAATATATTCTATTATCTATTAATAACACGGTCAATTAATATAAAGGATTAAGTCTTAAATCACATATTAATTATTCAAGGTACAGGTTTTCATTGTTCGGCCAATTCAGGGCAGTTTATAAATAATTATTAACTCATTCTTATTCTTATAAACAAACAGATGGTCCTTAATGATCACAAGCATGATTTTATCAAATTACAGCCTACACACGTAATTCACCAAATTTATGGATGCTACATGTGTATTAGTCAATCCAAATGACATAACATGAAACTCGTAATGTTTATTACAAGTTATGGATGTAGTGATCGGAATAGATAATCTTTTTCGCGGACGCGAAGTTGATGATAACCATGCCGTGAATCAAATCTTCGAATATACGCTAGAACCTTGTAAATGATCGAACAAATCTATCATCTTGGGTAGTGGATATAGATTTTTAATCGTAAATTTACTTAGTTCACGGTAATCGATAAATATAAGAAATAATAACACCATAGCTCTTCATGATGACGAGCTTGGTAGAATAAAATCTATCTCTGACAACTCTCTCAGTTGTACGGTAATTCCTTTAATTCAGATGGTGCTGACGTACAGTGCACACGCCACGGGTGCAGCACCGGGAATATAATCAATACCAATTTCAACTTGCCTTAATGGCGAAAGTCTAGGTAATTCACCAGCAAATACCTCCTAAAGTTTCAGATAACATAATCATCTTTTAATACATTTATTTTAAGTTCTTTCTAGATTATAATATCTATGACTAATTCACAATCATTCATGGTATAATTTTAAGTCTAAATACAGGATATGGTCATCCATCAGGAATTATTTAGTTCACTTTTGATAATCAACGTCTTATCTTTTATGGGAATTCTACTCGAGTTCCCATCAATTAAGACAATGTCGTCATGTCATAATCAATCAATCCATTCTACTGGCACTATCAACTTTTCAGTTTTATTGCCGTCGATAAGATGTGAACTTCTCAAAAGACTAATAATAACTCATAATCCTTCACAAGTTCAAGGATATCTGGAGACATAACTAACCTTAAAAGAGTAAGGTCAACACATAATCTACGCGAGAGAATTTCAAATCAGATACAGACGAAAACATTTAACGAATATGAATATATCCCATGTTTTCATAATTTGAGTACGCATTCGAAAGCTCCTCGGATCGTTACCCAGGTCATTCAAATGAAATCAAATCAAAAGAAATAATAGGAACGTCGATACATCCAGTCGGGTATCAACACTCGACAATCAGATACTTTTCCTAAGAATCTCACTACGGGAGAATTGGACAAGAAAGAATTGTCAATTGTCAAATAAGACAATTTCCACAGACGAGTAAATTCGACTCAGAAGAATAGATGCTACAGGCACATATGTAGGTGTCCCTAACACTATGTCCCTATTTTTCACTTCTTGCAGATCTCATAAAATTTATTCTTTCACAATCTTCAAAGAAAATGTAGTGTTTATTCATTAGTTTTATGGTGACTACTAATCAGCCTTGCATGGTCCATTCCAAATTGTATGTAGGCGCGCAACTATATACAATTTCAAGATTACGATGCAATACTCAGTTTGTCAAAATTTTATCATCATGTTTATAATAAAAACATTTTCATGCTTAATTCTTAAATAAGAATCAAGAATAAATTTACAAAGATTTTCTTTGTTATGAAAACAGTTAAGTTTTCCAAGGTACTTTATAAACAACCTCATTTCGATAACGATCACTTATTAATCTTACTTTGAATAATCCTTATAGTGATGAAAATTCAATTTTTCTCAAGGGATATTGTTTTATCTTATAAAAACAATGAGTTATCTGCAAAAGAGTGATGAAAGCTTGTTCACCAAGAACTAACTACAATATGATAGGAAATGAGCTTTAGCCAAATAATCATGAGGTTCATGATCTCGATGGCACTCAAAAGAATAATCCACAACGTAACTCAATTCAAGATGAGTACTTGTTCAATGGTTGCATCACTAATGCGAGCATTAGGATGAAGAAATAAAAGGTAGATAACATTGATACATGTAGAATTTAGCAATCAAAGGTAGTCTTTTCATTAATCACAAACAAATCAAAATTGTACCGTAACACATTACGTGTCACTATGTCATACAATTCCAAGAACTCATCCTGCCAACTGATGTCTCAGTTAAGTTAGGGATTATTTTTAAAAGATACCACAATGAATACTAATCTACAAGAGTCACTAGGTGTTCCACATGTCCCAGAAGATCCATCGGTCCCAATTCAGAAGAAGATTTCTTCAATTTATTTCTTGGACACTGGGCATCCTCTTTATTGGACAATGGCCTAGGAACAACCCTTAACACGAATCAACAATCAATAAAACCTTATAATTCAATCACAGAACTTAATGACTTCCTCTTATCAATCTCATATTCCATACGGGTTAAATTTTACTTTATTCAAGTTTCAACCAACTTATACTCAATGCAACATCCTACCTCGTTTTCCAATACTTTCAACTTTATTCATAAACCTTGAAAGTGCAATAAAAGCTCGATATGATCAACACTTAATTTCCAATCCAATAGCTCTTACAACAATAGTTATCAAATGAGTCACTAGTATGAAATGACTCGATCATTCAATTAGACTTCTCGGAAAGGTACTATTGGCATGAGGCTTTTGGGTAATGGTTCCAATGACAGCCTCAAGTGCAACATTCACCCTTTCGATTTCAATTTAAGAATTGGATGACAACGAATCAGATGACATCTTTCTAGGTGGTAACGTTTTGGTCAAACTCCACTCTATAAGGAAAGATCGTCATGTCATCGATATCAGATTTAATCTCGCCAATTCTTCTTCAAGATTACAATCAACTACTATCTACATTTCTACGAATATCAACCATTTTGTTGGGATCATAGATATCCACAACTTGGTTTAGATCTAGGGTAGCTAGAATTCCTACGGGAATAGCTTCGATTAACTTACTAGGCGATTTAGGGTTCCTTGTGACAATCTACGTCGTATAAATATTAAAATAATCATCAAACAATCATGTAAATGAAATTACATCATATATATATATATATATATATATATATATATATATATATATATATATATATATATATATATATATATATATATATATATATATATATATATATATATATATATATATATATATATATATATATATATATATATATATATATATATATATATATATATATATATATATATATATATATATATATATATATATATATATATATATATATATATATATATATATAATCCAAGTTATATATATTAAAATAACACTTCTCAGTCTGGCCTTGTCGGTAACTCGGGAATTCTTCGGCACCGTTATAGTCAAGATTTTTAGACATTTTTAGAAAAATGTTTATAGTTAAAAGATTTTGAAATGTTTTATTCAAAATCTTGGTTTTAAAAATCTTTCGTTCTCTATAACGAGAGCTCTGATACAAAACTGTAACACCCCCAAATATACACAATTCAATACAGCGGAAGACTCGTTGGTGTTACAGGATAGCACATTACTCACATCATAGACAACGCTTAAAAATCGCGTCGTTTAATAATAAAGCATTTCCATTCATAAATATTAAGTTTACATAGGTCCCAAGTCATTGTATTTCATACAGGTTTTACAAAGCATTTGAATGCAAATTATTATTTAAGTGCGGGCCATGAATTCTTGTTGTCTTCCCGAGAATTACCTTCAAGTACCTGAGATAAAACATGTTAAAAGAAAAAGGTCAGCGATAACGCCGAGTGAATTCATAGAGTTTTAATTAAATCCCTCAATATAACATCGGTATAAAATTATTACCGAAAATCATTTTGTACAAATCTTTATAATAGGCCATAAAATAGCCAAAGTCATTTTATACAAATCCTTATCAAAAATCATAATATAGGCTTTCGCCTTCAAAATCATTATACGAACCATTGTCGTTAAAAACATCATACAATACGTTTTATAACGTTAATAAAAACCGTTATATGAATATGGTTATGTAAAACCAAAACACGAACATAAAATCATAATAAGACCCTGTATTGCTAGTCAGGCAATATATCGTAATTCAATGCTTAAAGCAGTATTTTGTTAATTGGATTATTATAAGTCGCATGACATTATTACCTTACTACAACAAACAACGGGTAGCTTGCCCGAAACTCAATTTTCCCATCTAAATTAGCGTGTCGTCACAATAATCACGCTTGTTTAAATCTTCTCATACATAAATTCGCTTACCAATCAATGTGGCACGACGGGGATCAACCGTCAAGGCGAGAACTGGGGTGATCGTCCCCAAATAGTACTATTATATGCATAAGCGTCTACCAAATCCCGGTAGTTCACAATTCATGCTAATAGGACTTTTAGTGACATAACCTAACTTTAATAATCCATTTTATTTCATCTATCGGGTCATTTAATCATTCATCGGGTCATACAATCATTCGGGTCCAAATCAATAAACAAACGATCGGGACAAATGGTGTCCTATTTTATCAAAACTAACATGTTATCTCCCTCGCGGGTTTATAAAACATTTCATAAAAACATTTAAAAGAGTGTGAGGCTATGAACTCACGTTGATGTGGGAAGGCGGTTATCGGCGATTCGGATGTACGGTACGTGCTTCAATCACGGAAACCTAGACAAATAATACTCGTCTTAGACTCTTGTTCAATGACTTTATAAAAATAACAAATATACATATGATGATTTTGTACATATGATGATGATCAAGTGGGTTTATATATTTATGTGTTGGTAACTTTTTAATAGTTTTACCTATTTTCATGTTTTAGGTCCAACAAGCCTATTATAAGTTTATTAACTTGTATTAATCCATTTTATACTTGTATTATCAGTATTTATACTTTACATGTTGAGCCCAAATGGGTTAAGCCCAATAAGTAATTTTTATAAGTGTTTAACTTATTTAGTTAAATTATTAGTCCAATATGCTAACTTAGCTCGTTAATGTCCGTATGTCTTATAGTTCGGGTTCTATCGGTTTTTACTTGTATTAGGTACTTATATATCAGTATATGACTTTTAAAAACTTTACATTAGACGGGTTTGATCATCTAAGTTTTAATTGGCGAAAAACGTTAATTTTACGGTAATAGCCGAAAAAGTCGTAAAAATCATGTTTATAGTTTTTATACTTATAAATCTTATTCAACGACCATTTTTATAAAGTGTCCATTTATTTAACCTTATACATATTTATATAAATGAAATTTATAAGTTAGTGGGTTTTAATTCATATTTTATACTATATTAGTTTGAGTGCTTATATAATACTATTAAACATTAATTCTTCAAAATCTGATTTTTAGTTTCATGTTCACCAAAACAGCCATAGAGAGTTCTATATGGAGATAGAAGCCCAAATTTTTATGGAATAAACTAAATGATATGTGCTCCATTTAACTCTCCTATGGCTACTGTTGAATCAGCTTCTAAGTATTTTATAAAATTCGTCCAAAACAGTGTACTCAGATTTGCACTCTAAACTTGTTTTGATCATATCTCACTCATTTTTATGATTCCTTTGCATGGACAACTCTCACATGTGTACAAGACTCATAGCTTACTGTATATTAATTTATCTATACCATTTTATCCGTTCATCATATGGTTATTTACTATTTTTATACAGCCTACTAAATTAAGCAAGATTAACCACTTTTACATATAGTTTTTCATCTTTTTACCCATGTTTATCAACACTTGATCCCCACACAACATTGTTTTATCATCATAAATTCATCATATACATATACAATAAGAAAGAAAATACATGATTACATAATCAAAATAACAAGAGGATGGGAAGAACAATCTTTATACCACCAGGATGATGTAGGTTGTGATTAAGACATGGATTTTGATGGAAGAACTTGTGGTAGATCAACACCAATCTTCATGGCCACCAATATTTGTAAACTCCTTGTAGAAATCAGCCCTTGGGCATCACCAAATCACCTCCTTGGATGTTAGGATCACCTCCAATCTTTATATCTTCAAAGGGTCTTCATCTTGATCAAGTTTAAACACAAGATTTATGGTATAAACTTAATCAAACATGATGTTTTGTGGTGGTAAAAAGGGACGGCCAAAATGGAGGGTGAGAGAGAAGTGTGTGGTTTTGCATGAGAAAATGAGAGAAGTGGTATGAGTTGCTAGTTTTGGTGTAGTTTGGTAGAAAGTTGGCTTACTTTGTAAGCTTAGCTTACAAGTGTTGATAAACTTGTTACAAGTTTGACACATATGGTGTGTTGGCTGCTTATACTTGCCGTCCATATAGTGGGGTGGGGCAAGATTTATCTTGTCTCATCCCACTAATTTACGGGTACTCATCGATTCTAGTTTCCTCGATTTGTGTACCCTCGGGTCATTTTACGAAAAATGTTTTTATAAATTATGAATTAACGGCACAAAACGAATCTAATAAAAATTGTCTCATCAAAAACGGAGTTCGAAAACGTAAATACGTAATCCTAAGGTTTCCGGTTTAGTCGTAAAGGATGTTAAATTATAATCGTAAGTCCTAATCTCTTCTCGTAAATTTGTGAGTTTATGAACCAACACAAATTTAAAATTCCAAAATAATATTCACGGATAAATTTATTTTCTGAAATGTCGGACTGTCACCAAAATGGTGTATGTAAACGTAAGCACGTAACGTTGAATCCTCCGGTTTAGACGTAGTCGATGCTACTTCAAGACGTAAATCCAAATTACTTCCCAAAAATAAGTGAGTTCATAATATAACATTAAAATAATGTTTTTAAATAATATTTGAAAATAAAATATCAACCATAAATTGACGGATTTTCACACTCGTTCCCTGCCATACGATACTATCTGCATCTACTCTGAATTCCGTCTGTTTCTCCAAATTCTGAACTATCGCCCAGATTTCTCCATCATCTTTCTGAGCTTCCTTGATCTTAGAGAGTAACTCGAGTTCTACTCTAAGATTAGCCCAGTAACCGTGCTATCCACGTACCATGATCTCGATGTCTAGTCACTCCAAGTCTCTTATGATTTCCTCCTCAATTTTAATGTCGTTGATCATTCCGGACTTCCTGCTAAGAGCATCTGCTACTACATTTGCCTTTCCAGGATGATATTGTAGATTAATGTCATAATCCTTCAACAGCTCTAACCATCTCCTCTGTCTCATGTTCAATAAACGTTCAGTGAAGATATACTTCAAGCTCTTGTGGTCCGTGAAAATGTCACATGATTCTCCTTATAAGTAGTGCCTCTATATCTTCAATGCAAACACGACTGCAGCAAGTTCCAATTCATGCGTAGGGTAATTTTCTTCATAAGGCTTAAGCTGCCGTGAAGCGTACGCGATCACTTTCCCATGTTGCATGAGAACACAGCCAAGTCCCTTCCCCGATGCATCACTGTAGATTTGAAATCCACCCGTACCAGATGGGAGAGTAAGAATAGGTGCAGATACTAGCTTCTGCTTCAGGTCTTCAAAGCTCTTCTCTCGTTCTTCAGTCCAGACGAATTTCTCCCATTTCCGCATCAGTTTGGTCAATGGTAGTGCTAAGCGGGAAAAGTTCTCCACGAACCTACGGTAATAGCCAGCTAAGCCTAAGAAATTGCGGACCTCCGTCGCTGATGTCGGCCTCGGCCACTTAGTAATGGCCTCAACCTTCGCTAGATCCATAGTGATTCCTTCTGTTGATACAATGTGACCTAAGAATGCCAACTTGTCTAACCAGAACTCACGTTTGGAGAATTTAGCATACAGCTGCTTCTGGCGAAGAATCTGTAGTACTATACGAAGATGGTCTTCGTGTTCCTCCTTGGACTTTGAGAAAATCAGGATGTCATCGATGAAGACAATGACGAACTTGTCCAGAAATTCATGGAAGATTCTGTTCATCAAGTACATGAACACTGCTGGAGCATTTGTTAGGCCGAATGGCATAACTACAAATTCGTAGTGGCCATAGCGGGTACGAAAAGCAGTCTTGGCAATGTCCTGCTCCTGAACACGTAGCTGATGATAGCCTGACCTAAGATCAATCTTGGAGAAGTGTTTGGCCCCTTGGAGTTGGTCAAACAGATCGTCTATAAGCGACAGTGGATACCTATTCCGGATAGTAATCTTGTTGAGCTCGCGATAGTCTATGCAAAGACGCATACTGCCGTCCTTATTCTTAACAAATAAGACCGGTGCGCCCTATGGAGATGCGCTCGGTCGAATGAAACCTCGTTCTAGAAGTTCTTGTAGTTGATCCTTCAGCTCCTTTAACTCTATGGGAGCCATGCGATAAGGAGCTTTGGAGATCGGTTCAGCTCCTAGAATAAGCTCGATATTGAATTCCACTTCTCGTGCAGGTGGTATGCCTGGAAGTTCTGCTGGAAATACATCTTGAAATTCCGACACTATTGGTTGATCCTGAATTGATGTGGATTCAGCATCCATGTCGTGAACCGTAGCTAGATAACCCTCACAGCCATGTGACAGTAGTGCACGCGCTTGCAGGGTAGATATGATTTGTACAGACCGTCCGGGTACGAACCCGTTAAGAATGTACTCTGGTGTATTAACATCACCGAAGATAACTCGATATGAATGGCAGTCTATGGTAGCATGATGCTTGGATAGCCAATCCATGCCCAAAATCATGTCAAAGTCATTCATGTCCAGCGAAAGTGCATCAACAGGACGAACCTTATCGTCAAATTCTAGGGGAAGACTCTTGTATACATGGGTGATTAATACAGAGTCCCTCAAAGGCGTGGAAATAGTAAGTCTATTCTCTAGTGGCACGGGGAGCATCCTAATGTTCTTAGCATAGGCAGTAGAAATGACCGAGTGAGTAACACCCGTATCGAAAAGAACACACGCAGCTTGACCATACATATACAAGATTCCAGTGATGGTACCTGTAGACTTGTTGTCCTGGTCTCGAGATGTCGTGTAGACACGTCCAGTGGTAGGAGGCGGCTTGGTATCATCATGTCCCGATGTGCCCTCCATCTCGCCCTTACGGCAATCCTTCATGATATGGCCAGGAAAACCACACTTGAAGCATGCGTCAGTGTTACGACGACATGGCCCTGGGTGCCTACGGTGGCAAGTAGAGCAAGGAGGATGAGTATATCCTCCAGCATGTGCTCTGGCTGGCTAAGGACCAGTGATAGCTGGACGGCTAGGCTGTGAACCTCTCTGGTTCTGGTCCCTACCGCTTCCATGGTTCCTGCTGTCGTTGGAGTGTCCAGCGTTGTTACGGTAATTATCATTACCGCCACGCCTATCCATAGCAGAACGGTCGTTAGTCTGACCGTTTCCCTTGGGCTGATGAGGCTGCTGCTGAGTAGCCGGCTGAGACCGGTCCCCAGTTTTCTGCCTGGAAGATACAATTTAAAGAGATGAATAATTGACATATATGGAAAGAATACGGATTGGTCACCGCTTGAATACGAATGTTTACCTCTTGTCGGGTTTCTCAGCTTCCCCGAACTCATCTCTCTCATGCAGCATCTCCCGCTTACGTGCCGCATCGGGCACTTGTGCTACAGTGTTGAACGTAGCACACACCAGATTGTTTGCGACCGATGTGCGAAGAGCCCACCTAAAGTGTTGTGCCTGCTCTTCAGGAGTACCTGCTGCTGCACCAAGGAAACCAGTTAAGCGAAGAAAGCACTGCATAAACTCATTGCTATTCTCCCCAGCTCTCTGTCGGATCCCATGGTACTCCCTCTTGAGCTTGTCTTGCTCAGCCTTGGGAAAGAACTGCTCCATCACCCTATCTTTGAACTGAGCCCATGTCAAACCAGCCACCCAATCGTCACCTCCTTCAGACTGCATCAATGTTAACCACCAATTTAACACATCGCCTTCGAACCGGTAGCATGCCAACCTCGCCTTGAACACGGGGTCACAACCCATAGCATTGAAAATCTTCTCGATGTGAGCCAACCAGCTTTCAGCGTCACTAGGGCTATCTGTTTTCTCGAAAGATCGAGGACGAAGCTTGTTGAATCTCTCCAGCCATACTGCCAATGTCACTGGAGGAGGAAGAGGAGGTGCTTGGTTATGCTGCTGATTGTTGGCAGCTTGAACCTCAGCCCTGATGTCATTCCTCAGTTGAGGAAGCAAAGCTTGCATTGCAGCTTGGATTGCTGCATTGAGTTGTTCCTGTTCGCGTGTGAGAACCATCTGACAGTATAACATAAAACATATGATTAAACAGATCAAAACATAAAATATATATATATACATGAAAAAAAATTATACCAATAAATCCAGAGAAAATTTTATGCAAGAAAATTTGTGTATGAATGCATGATGCAGTTTTATGAAAACTTTTGTATGCTCGAGAGTGAACGCTTATGGTCAGTTCACCCAAAATAAAAGACATGGCGAGGGGACGCCTATGGGTCGGTCCCAAATTTAAAAGTTTCGATAAAACACATGGGACTAAATAGGGCTAGTCCTGTACCAACCATTACTTAGTCATAAACCTGCGACAATGACATATATATGTATGCATAAAAATGATTAATGCATGAAAACGACTGTCAGTTTTAGGAAGACCATAGTGACTACCCACTAATCACGGGTCATATTTTGAGAGCCTACAGGTCAAAGCTTTGGCTCTGATACCATAATTGTAACACCCCATTTTGATAATGGAATGTCACGCGTAATTATGGCGTGTCATCAAAGCATACAAGGATAAATATTTAAAACATTACATGACCATAAAAGTAAAATACCGGAATCAAACATCGGTAGTCCAAAAGTAAAGCTCATCACACACAAACATAAGTACTGTAAATGAAAGGACTAAACAATGTACATGGAAAGAGTAATAAAGTAAAGATAATGCATAAAGTAAAGAAAGGCTAGAAAGCTTCCAGTCCATATGCACGTACGCTTAAAGTCTACGAGCGTCCCTGAGTACCTGCCATTTTGGGAACATAGAAAACGAAAACGGCTGAGCAATACGCTCAGTGCACGGATGTACAATAAATCATGAACAATATAATCATATAAACATATAACAGCGGAGAAACTAAGTCCCGAATAACCCGGTTAAGTCTTGGTAAAACTGGTTTTATAGTTTGAAAAGCCTTATGTTTATCTTATAAAAACTGTTTAACATAAACTACCATTAGCCAATATAGGTCATGAAAATCCACCGTGCATGAATACTTGGAGGGGTGACCTCATCATGCAAATTAGAGGGGCTGCCTCTAATTTAATATATTGGTTTGGGTAGGAGGGGTCAGCTCCTTGTGAAGGATGCAAGGCACACACCACATTCACACTGAGTAATCTGCTGAAAACATGTAACTAGGATGCACCCATACGCCCCACATGATAAATATAATAATATGGCCAAAAGCTGAAGGGACGCCACGAGCAATCACTCCGCCGTGGGGAAGTCATAACACCAGTGCCTCTAATGTTATGGTTATGGTACCTCCATAACTAGGTGAAACTGGTCATGCATGTATATGGCTATAGGTATTCTAAATTAAACATAAGCAAATCAAACATATAAACTTATACTACGGGAAAATAGTTGGCTGCATACGGGAAATCCTAATAAGGAAAGAATGTCCATACTGAAAGGACGGGAATCCGTACCTTATGTCCAGTGAACGAAGAAGATGAACTGAAGAGAGTCCTACTTCGGTATCACTAATGCTACATAAATACATACGTGTATAAGTATCTGATTACTAAATACGTAACTGGTTTTATGTCATGTCTTAGCTTATTTTATACGTTCATGTCATGTTTTATTATTTTAAGCTTTAAACTGTGTTTATCTTATATTCTGTCTATTCTGATTAAGTATTACTTGTATTTCGTGTATTATTATACTTACTGTGTAATAATAAGAAACTTTCTAAAAATAGCAGGTTTCCTAAAATAGAAAGTTTCCAAAAATAGAAAGTTACCAAAAATAGAAAGTTTCCAAAAATAGAAAGTTTCCAAAAATAGAAAGTTTCCAAAAATAGAAAGTTTCCAAAAATAGAATTACTGCATAAAATAGATAAGTTTCAAAAAATAGAAAGTTTCCATAAATAGATTAGTTGCCTTAATTAAATAAGTTTCTAAAAATAGAAAGTTTCCATAAATAGATATAAGCTGGTTAAATAAGCTAATTATATAAGCTTAAGTGTTTTCTGATTATTATTCTAAGTCATATTGATATAAGGTATAGTTTATTAATTATTACATGTAATTAAATAAACAATAGGTTAAAAGTATTTAATTAAATATATCATGTTTTTAATTAAATAAAGTTAAATACTTAGGTTAAAACATGTATTATTAATTATTAATAAAATAACCTAAGTCATGTTTATTAATAAATTATAGTCATGATTTTTAATAATTAATTAGTTATAAAGTCTAGAAAATAAATCACTTAGGTTAAAAATTCATGATCTAATAATTAAGTTATAACTTAAGTCATGTTTATTAAATTAATCATGTCATTCTTTATTAATTTAATTGTTACATATGATTATTAAAATCATAAACCTTAACATAAACAATGAACCGGATCGTGACTAGAAACCATGAACCGGACCCGTAATCAACACCATATCTCGAACCACTTTGGGGTTTCCCCCTGTTTGCTGCTGCCGTTGGACCCACACCACCAAACCGAGACCATGAGGTCTCGGTGGTGGTTCATAAGCCAAACCGAGACCCCTTGGGGGTTCGGTTTAGGCGTCGGCCACATCAAACACCCCTAAATCCCTCGTTTTGATTTACCCCTTAACCATTTACATGTTTAATTAATGTTTTTAATTAGCTTTTTAAAAACATCATGATCTTATGTAGTTTATTAAATCAAAACATAAAAGAAAAGGATTAAAAAGGTATACCGAATGCGTGGATCAAACGAGGATGAACACACACACGAATGCTTATACAAAATTCAAGATCAAAAATCAAACGAACACCCCCTTTTGTGTTTTTATATCCGGCGGCCAAAGGAGAGGACAAGGAGAAGGAGAAAAACTTTTTAGGGTTTGATAATTTTACTGTAATGTGAAAATGACTAAAAGATTTACCTTAACCCCTTTGTTAGTAAAAATTAAATGGGCTTGGCCCATTGCCTTAGTGTATCCGCGGGTAGGGGGCCCCACATGGGGTACCCGTACCTTTTCCGAGTCTAATTACTTTAGTGTTCGTTCGTGTTTTATCGCGTTCGTGTTTTATGTGTTCTCGTTAAATATTAACCGTGACTTAATATATTTATTCGTGTTCGTAATAAATATATATACGTAATGAATATTAGCTCGTGATTAATTTACGTTCATGATTTCATGATCGCATGTTTGTGATTAATTATTGTTTGAATAATTATTGTGTGCTCATACGTAATAAATACTTATCGTGTTCTAACACGTACGTAATACTTAAAATTCTTATACGTGAACGTAATCATACCATAAAAGGAAAGTTTTAATCTAGTACGTACGATCTTATGGGTACTATTCATGGTAAAAGCATGCGGGTTTTACACTTTATAACCCTAGGAATATGAAATATACAAGAGGGGTCCCTAAAGTTTAAAGACTATACAAGAACAGCCCTTCAAGTATCAAGCATTTTCCTATGTTATCCATTTGTTAGCAAAAGGACTTAACTTGAAAAGCCACAAGGACTGACTATGAAATAGGGCAAGGACTAACGGTGCAAAGCAAAACAAAACGAGTATAGACGGATATGTGACAACCGCGGTTTTGAGGTTCGTCACTTAGTTTTATTTTGTGCTAGTTACGTGTCTTTACGTGTTTATGTGCTAATTGGTGTGTATAGATTGTGGTTTGGATATCATTTCCGGTACGGAGTACCTTGTGAGTGAAACGATGTGTGATGATTTCATGTTCATGAGCTCACATGGTAGTGACTATGAAATGAGATGGTGTTATTTAGTGGTTTACGTATACGTATATGTATTATAGAAAATCGTATTTTTACGATTTACGGTTTAGCATTTTGAGGTCTCGGATGAGGTATTTAGTCACGGGAATAATTTACGGGATGTTTTTAAGTCATTTAATACTTAGTTATAAAGTTTATTTCATATTTTAAGAATTTTCATAAAACTGTGTATTTTACGTCTTTTACGGTAAACGCGTAAATTTGACTAGTTTTACGGTTTTGAGGTTTTGGAGGTTTTAGGAGCTGAAATAAATTAAGGTAAATTAAGGTAATATTAATAACATAATAATAAGTAATAAAAAAGAAAAAGAAAATAAAAATATATATATATAGGTCGGTTATGGGACGATTAAAAAAGAAAAAGAAAAGAAAAAAAAGGAAGTTGGGCTTGGGTTGGGTTAGGACTCAAATCAAAACTTCATAGTTTTTCTCCTGGAGAGTTTAGAACTCACGGCACATTCAAGTATTTTTAGGGTTCTTCATCAAAATTTGGGTTTTCACAAATTTAAGGTAAAACATGTAAACCCTTTTCATTTAATTTGTTTTTAATCATGTGTACATCATTATATGATGGATTTAGGTTAGGGTTTGAATTAAAATCTGTATATTAATGATATTATAATGATTGGGTGAATTAGGGCTTGTAATTAGTGGAGTTATGGGTAAGTAATTAGACTAATTATGTTAAAATCCGTTTTTAAAAACTGGGCAGAATTTAGGGTCAATTGTTTTGATCAGATAGGGAGTTTTACAAACTCTTATATTGCGATCCAAGTATCCCTGGAAAGGTAATTGAAGTGGCTTTAAAATGAAAGAAACGAGAACTAAATTGGAGGTAGGGAAGTGGATCAAGAACAGGTACAACAGTCAGAGGTCAAAACAGTTTTGAAATCAACCTGTTTTCTTTTTATGTTTTGGGTTGTTTGGGGTACTTAGGGTTGTATTGGGACTTTCAAAAGAACATGGGAGTTGGTTTATATATTATAGGAAGTATCTGCATTAGGTCTAAGATTGTGGGTTTGGGTAAGACCCCCTAATCATAACAAACTTTTTGTATGTACAAAATCAGTAAAATCCGGATAGACAAAAGTATATATATATATATATATATATATATATATATATATATATATATATATATATATATATATATATATATATATATATATATATATATATATATATGTATATATATATATATATATATATATATATATATATATATATATATATATATATATATATATATATATATATATATATATATATATATATATATATATATATATATATATCGGGGCCTTAACAGTAGCTTTAAGGTTGGGGCAAAAAGGAGGATTTAGCTAACATATGTAAGGTCATAGGGTTTCCTTTACAGAGGTCATGGGTATGGTTAGGTGGGCATTTGGCTTATAGTTTGGAGACCTAAAAACCGGGACTGTTTTGGGTAAAATGTTAACGGGATGGGTTATGAAGTAAACTAAGTTAAGGGCTTTATAGAGGGGTGTAATGAGATGCTTAGAGCATATAAATGAGGTATATATATATGAGAGAGGGTTAGATGTCCATCATAGGTTGATGAGCCATTTTAGTGATTGGTTCATGTTTTGATTTTGTGTTTTTGTTTGTTAGCTTTTTGCTAGTGCAAGGATTATTAGGAGAAGCTCAATCAGGTGATTTTCATAGTCCCATATCTTTTAATGATTTTAACTTCCAGATGGGATGGAAGAGACACTCGTTATGGTTTTGTAAATTATTGCTATGAATGTTTTATGATTGGTGATGGACTTGTGCATACTTATGTGATTAACTGCTAACTGATTCATGATTGTTTTGTGATTTGACTTGGTACCAAGGGGATGTTGACAAGGCGGGGCCTTAGGGAGGTACATAGATGTGTGAGCATCTATGGGACCAATGCATAATGACAAGGCGGGGCCTTGGGATTGGTACATAGGTGTATGGGCGCCTATGGTACCATGGTCATTGGTAAGGATGGGAGCCTTGGATTTGGATTTGGTTTGGTTTGTTAAATCTTGAATATTAGTTGTTAATGTATGTTTGTATCACATTGTCCATATGTTCTTAAATTTGGTTATTATTCACAGCTTATGGTTTGATTTTGGCGTTGGAGTCTAAACCTATGACTCTCACCAACTTTATGTTGACGTGTTTTAGTGTCTCTTTCAGGTGAGAATGTGGTTAAGCTTGAGAATAGAAGTGGCTAGTTTTGGAGGCATTAGGATTGCATATAGAAGGAGATCCCCGTTCCTTCTTAGTTTCTTTTGTTTGTTTAATAAGTGATACTGTTGGCACCTATATGTTTGCTTTGTTTATGTATTGTTTGTCTTGATTAAGAGGTATGACATTTCTTATTTCATTTAGTTATCTCTATAGACATGCCATGTTGTGATGATATCCATACGTCACGCCCCATATTCCGCCATGGTGGGGTGTGACAGAATGGTATCATAGCCAATGGTTATAGAGAATTAGGTTGCCTAGTCTAGTAACCTAGTCTGTAGCTTAAGGGTCCCTGCATATAGGCGTCATAGGAGTATGTGTGCATTTTATATTAATTAAACTTTTCTGGATGTTATTGCTTTTTACTTGCGATGTTTGTTAAGTTTTGACCAGTATGGGTTGAACCATAGTAGTTCATACTTGGCCACATGTTATTTTCTTTTCGGGTTGTGACTAGTGCGGGTTGAACCATAATCGTCCACGCTAGTCATTGTTGTATTTTGCTTAAATAGTACATTATAGTACATAATTTGGTACAAGGTAGTTTCTATCTTTTGTTGAGTTATTTTATGTACCTGAGGTATGTTATTTTTCTTTTGATGTTTAAGTCATGTTCCTAAGAATCGTGTGGTGGTTCGAGTTACTAGGAGTACATGGGTAGGAAGGATTTTAAGGTGTTTCCATTCTGATGGGCGACATGACTTATAATTGATTATGTTTACGTTTTGGATTTTGTCTATGCTGTTTTAGCTAGACTATGGATTTCTGCATTCCAAGAGTTTGACTATGTAATTTTATTAGTTGGAGTTTTTGACCTTATTGTTTATGTGGTTATGTGCTTAGGTGAGTTGATGGATTTATCTGTTATGTGTTGTATTGATTCTTATAAGTGTCATCATAGGAGGGAGTGCATTGGGGAAAGGGTAATTGTATAAGTATGGTGGCCAACATAGTTATACAAGTACCACGACTTCAATGGGTTCCTAAGTATGATTGCATGAAAGATGGTTAGTACATGCTTGTATATGATGAGATGTGGATTATTGGTATATGTATAGTATATGGGTTTATGTAACGGTTGCCTACGATATGGATATTTTTGAGTGTGTTATTGTTTTGGGTTATAGTCATGTTGTGTGATTATGGGGTCACACGATATGGACTGGTTTTAGTGATGGGTTTTATGCCTTGTGGTAAGATGGTGGTTACTCGTAGAGAAAAAAAACGAGTGTATGACGCGATTGGTTGATCTGACATGTATGGTAACGAGTATGTTTTGGGTGATTTAATAGGTATATATATGCGGATGTGTATATACTACTATGTGTTAAGTTATGGTATATGGTCGTTCACTAGTTATTATAACTTGAACATACCTTGTGTTTGTTCGTGTTTTATGGTGCTGGAGTTTGATGGAGTTCCAACGACGTTTTGAGTCTTTTGGATGTGTGTCTACATTCGGGTATGTATTTTTATTAATGCGAACTACTAAATTTTCTTGCAAATAAGTCTAGCTAATTATAGGAAACGGTTTTGAAAATAATTTGTAAGTGTATGGTATGATATCGTAACTTACATTTTCTTTAGTTGTAGTAGTAAGTTATAAAAAAAAGTTGTCTTGAAAATAATTGGATTAGTCTTCTATGTAACATGTGATAATATATTTTAAAGGGGTAAAGAAATTTTACAATAATTTTCTTAAGTGGAGTTAAAATTTTAGAATAATTTAACTAAGACGAAAAGAGTAAAAAAAGGGGGGAGATTTTATTATAAAATGATAATAATAACACCACACCTTGTAAACGTGTAGTAGTTTAGTTATAACCAACCTAAATGGAAAAAAAAGAAACAATGTATTTTATAAACATGCATTGGTTTCATAATAACAAGTGAAATAAGTTTAATATGGGTAAACAAGATAATGGTTAGAATAAGATTGTAGTATACTAACTAGTGATATCTTGATAGAATGACGAAGATAAAGGATGAGTTATTGGTTAAAAATGAGTATGATTGATTTTAGTACTATTGGAGTTTAGTTCTTATGAGAAGTAACTAATTGGGACGAAAGTTTAAAAATTTTCTAAGGTATCGAGATTTGGTAATACTAATCGTGAAGAGTCTAAATTTTTCGTTGTTGGCACACTCCATTGATCTTTCGAATTACATTGTTTTGTTTTCAGTTGTTTTGGCTAGGGTTCATTTTACCCTATATTTTATTGGGACACGATTGTTTGGAATTCTTTTGTTACACGTCATGGCTGATTTAGTTATGCGGTTGTGGAAACGATAGGATGAGAGGATAGAGTTGGGTAGTATTACTTATGGTTAGATATTGGAATGGAGAAATGTGTTTTGGTTTAAAGGTTGTGTTGAAGGAATGATTAAGATTTTTGGAGTTTGGAAACTTAGATTGGTTACGGGAATAAGAGGGTAAGTAAAGTTAGTTGACTGGTAGTGGGAACGAGAAGTCATGTTATGAGAAGTTGGTTGAAGTACCATTAGGAGATTGATGAAAGTACTAGCGGATGTGAGGGTAGAGTAGAAAGTTTATACTAATGAAAAGGTTGGGTAAATAACACGCAAGGGATTGGTATAGTTTTCGGTTGAAGTACTTTTAGAAATATTGTGGTAGATGAGTTGAAGTTAGAAGCTACTGGTAGTGTGAAGTTCCTAGGTAACATCATGGAGACGAGAAGGAGTGCGTAAAGAGCTACATCGCGAAGCAAGGAGCTGAAAGGACTACGTGTCGGCTGCAAGAAGGATGCAAGAGATTTCGAAGGAGTCACAAAAGTTGCGAGGACTGGAAAGGTGACAAGCACTATGATGGGAAATTTACGTATGGTTCGTGACTAAGAAGGGTAGACCGAGTATCAGAGTGGAGCTACAAAGAGCTGAACCGGTGGATCGTGATGATATGAATACATGACATAGGAGATTAAGAACTCATGGAAGTAAAAAGGGGATCGAGGGATGAGAAGTGAAGCTGAGCTGAATAAGTTTCGTGGACAAGTGATTAGAGAGTCAATTTTGTGAAGGTGTTATGAAAGATCTTTGGAAGAAACAGCTATGCATTATCCAATGCACTAGTGATTTCCATAGATTTGATGAATGAAGTATGGAATTTTTGTTGGACGGGATAGAGTCGGAATAAGGGAGAAACATGGAAGGAGAGAACCAAGTATTCCTAGAAGATGATGATTGAAAATACCTCATGTTGGGTGCAAGATCAAAGTAGAAGTATGAGATTTGAATAAGAATTCAAAATATGGCTTAGTAGACAAATGGAAACTAATGTGGGTATAAGATGAGAGTGTGATCTGCATGGAATCACATGAAACTCTAGTCTGTCCCTATTAGGAGGGAGTAGGAGAACTGGTTGTGAGAAAAAAAAACAAGTGAAGCTACTTGGAAAATTTTGGCGTATAGATGACTAGATAGACTTAGTTAGTGGAGGTGGATTGTTATATCTGCCTAGAATGCTAGAGGCATTTGGGGTACGAGACGTAGAGAATGATCTATACAGATCATGAACGTCTCCAACACATATTTAATCATCTTGATTGAACATTTGGAAAAGGTGATGGGTGGAGTTAAGTGACGCAAGAAAATTGCAAGGCCAAGTACCATCTGGGAAAGGCAAGCATGGTTGATGAGACATGGAATAAGAAGAATGAAGTGAAGTTGAGACGAACTTGAACTATATGGATGACGTATTAGGGTGGTTTGGATGAAGGATGTAGGTTGCACGAGTTGAGTTGTCTAAAGCAAAGAACGCGTTAACATGTATGTTGCGTGGCTTGGACAATCATATGGAGAAAAGGGACGTAGACTATACTTCCTACATAGATAGGAGTAGCTTAGAAAGGGCGATGTAAGGACGAAAGTGGTGAAAGGGATACATAATGGGGTGGAGGAATAAGTACGACGAGAGTTGGATGATAGTCGATAGACTAACTAATTCATCTCATATTTCAAGAGGAATGAGAAGTCACGTAGTTGAGAAGTTGGAAGGATTGCGTACGGATGTGATGGAATAGAGGGTTTTGCGTAAAAGTTAGCCTAATATGTATGGAATGCCTTATAAAGGATTAATGCAAGGGAAGAAACGATGGGAAGCATCACATCGTGATGTATGGTAGGAGTTGAGGAAGAAGAAGGAAGTGTGCATAGAAGCAAAGCATGAATGAAATAGGTCGAGATAGGAACCGAAGGTAAAACTTTGGTAGAGCTTAATGAGTAGAATAAAGCACGATGCAGGATAATACTGTCGTAGTGTGGAAAAGGAAATGGCACTGACCTATACTGATTGTTTGGGAGGCTTAGTATCGAGAATCGAATGGATGAGGAGTTATAGGTGTGATGTGCCATAGGGACGAAGGGCTTGGTCTAACTGAGACAAGATGAGGAGCAATATGACCTTGAAGGTAGGACATTGTGTAGGTATAAAGAAAGTGTTGGGTATAAAAAAAATCATGAAGAAAAATGAGAAAGAAGTGTATAAGTGATACTAGTGAGCTATCCAAATTTAATGGAAGTAGTTGTAGCATGGGTCTGAATGGCAGTTGATAGACTAACTGAGATAACCGTCTTTTTGATGATGTGTATAGATCATAAGTTGATTTGGATTGGAAGAACTAATGGATATGTGAAAGACTGTCATATGTCACTTTGTAAGGAAATTGGAATATTTAAGTAGTTTGGGGTATGGACTAAAGGGAGTTGATGGACATGATTGGATATGAGTATATCTAGCTAACTAGAAAAGGATGGGCAAGTGAGATATTTATACAACCTTAGGATTTACACTGAGGGCATGAGTGATTGATTTAGAGGGAGTTAGGAAACTCTTTAGTGATGGCTGAGTTTTCATATAATGATAGTTATCATACTAGAAGTCGATAAATGCCATTTGAGGCGCTATATGAAAGGATGGGGTGAGTTGTCCCCATTGTGGACTAGAATTGGTAAAAGAGGCTACTAATGTGGTAATGGTGTTTGTGGAAAGGATGAGAGCAACAAGGGATGCTATGTTGAAAAGGAGGAAACCACTAGAGTTTAGTGACAAAGTTATGTACGAAGTTTCACCCATAGTAACGGGTGGTATGTTTTGGTAAAATAGAAGAGTTGATGTAGAGTGTTGTAGGTCCATTTATGATCTTTGGAAAGATCGGACCAGTAGCTTATGAGCATAGAATTACCTGGGGGAAATGAGTGGTGTACATGTTATATTTCGTGTATTAAGATTGGTAAATGTTGTTTGAGAATGCATATTTGCATGTACGGTTATTCGGGATTTGTGTTAATAAGGGTTTGTGTTATCAAAGAGTCATTTGTGAGATTTATTGACTGTGAGGTCAAGAGTTTGGCAATGAATTTAAATATTGTTGGTTAGTATATGTGGTAATTTGAGACTTGAACTAAAGTTAACGTAGAAATGAGAAGAGTTCATTTGGAACAAGTATCCTCAGTTGTTTCCTAATGGTATGTTTGATCCTAAGGAGTAAATCTCGGGACGAGATTTCTATTAGGAGGGAGTGATGTGACAACCGCGGTTTTGAGGTTCGTCACTTAGTTTTATTTTGTGCTAGTTACGTGTCTTTACGTGTTTATGTGCTAATTGGTGTGTATAGATTGTGGTTTGGATATTGTTTCTGGTACGGGGTACCTTGTGAGTGAAACGATGTGTGATGATTTCATGTTCATTAGCTAACATGGTAGTGACTATGAAATGAGATGGTGTTATTTAGTGGTATACGTATACATATATGACGAAGGGGTTCAAGTTAGCGAGGAAGATAAGGAGGAGGAGGAGGGAGTCGAGGTCGTCTTTGATGAATCGGTGAATCTTCTCAACACTAATATTGGGTCAAGCACTCCATCTGGCTGATCCCATGTTGATATTTTATTATTTTCCTCGTAACTTTATGTTATCGTCTTGGTTTTTTTCTAGTTTATATATTTCCAGTATTCTAGACTAGTCAATGTTTATGGCCTGTCATAAACATTTTGTTTAACAAGCTGCCTGTAGCTTGCGGTTAATGTGGTATTTCAACCACATTCCTTGTACTTCAACGCCTTTTTTGGTTCTATTTACCGGGGTCATTGTTACCCTTTTACCAAAAAAAATAATATGTATACGCATATGTATTATAGAAAATCGTATTTTTACGATTTACGGTTTAGCATTTTGAGGTCTCGGATGAGGTATTTAGTCACGAGAATAATTTACGGGATGGTTTTAAGTCATTTATTACTTAGTTATAAAGTTTATTTCATATTTTAAGAATTTTCAAAAAACTGTGTATTTTACGTCTTTTACGGTAAACGCGTAAATTTGACTAGTTTTACGGTTTTGAGGTTTTGGAGGTTTTAGGAGCTGAAATAAATTAAGGTAAATTAAGGTAATATTAATAACATAATAATAAGTAATAAAAAAGAATATATATATATATATATATATATATATATATATATATATATATATATATATATATATATATATATATATATATATATATATATATATATATATATATATATATATATATATATATATATATATATATATATATATATATATATATATATATATATATATATATATATATATATATATATATATATATATATATATATATATATATATATATATATATATATATATATATATATATATATATATAGGTCGGTTATGGGACGATTAAAAAAGAAAAAAAGGAAGTTGGGCTTGGGTTGGGTTAGGACTCACCCACATCCTATTTAATGTCTTATACTAAATCAAAACTTCATAATTTTTCTCCTGGAGAGTTTAGAACTCACGGCACATTCAAGTATTTTTAGGGTTCTTCATCAAAATTTGGGTTTTCACAAATTTAAGGTAAAACATGTAAACCCTTTTCATTTAATTTGTTTTTAATCATGTGTACATCATTATATGATGTATTTAGGTTAGGGTTTGAATTAAAATCTGTATATTAATGATATTATAATGATTGGGTGAAATAGGGCTTGTAATTAGTGGAGTTATGGGTAAGTAATTAGACTAATTATGTTAAAATCCGTTTTTAAAAACTGGCCAGAATTTAGGGTCAATTTGTTTTATCATATAGGGAGTTCTACGAACTCTTATTTTGCGATCCAAGTATCCTTGGAAATGTAATTGAAGTGGCTTTCAAATGCAAGAAACGAGAACTAAATTGGAGCTCGGGAAGTGGGTCAGAAACAGGTTACAACAGTCGGAGGTCAAAACAGTTTTGAAATCAGCCTGTTTTCTTTTTATGTTTTGGGTTGTTTGGGGTACTTAGGGTTGTATTGGGACTTTCAAATGAACATGGGAGTTGGTTTATATATTATAGGAAGTATCTGTATTAGAGCTAAGATTGTGGGTTAGGGTAAGACCCCCTAATCATAACAAACTTTTTGTATGTTCAAAATCAGTAAAATCCGGATAGACAAATATATATATATATATATATATATATATATATATATATATATATATATATATATATATATATATATATATATATATATATATATATATATATATATATATATATATATATATATATATATATATATATATATATATATATATATATATATATATATATATATATATATATATATATATATATATATATATATATATATATATATATATATATATATATATATATATATAGAGTTGGGGTAAAATACAAAAGATTTTATAATGAAATAGATGAGGTGGAACCACAAGCTGCCAAGTGTCCCATTGGTCCCCACCTTTTTTTCTAAAAACGTCAGGGGTATTTATGTATTTTATTACAAACTCGAGGGGTATTTTTGTTAATTTAGCTCTAACCCTATATAATGTGTTATCCTTTACAAACACTTCATTTCTTGCATATTTTTTTCACACATCACCTTCGATCCTCTCATTAACCACTGATCATCTTTATGACTTTCCTCCATCAATCCATAATCATAACTGATCATCATCTCCATGTTATCCACCTTATAATTCACCTTTTTCCACCTTATTCTTCATTGATTTGATTGGTGACATGTCAATCGGTTGTTCACATCAAAGAAAAACGATGGTTCATCATCTACTAATGAAGATTTTCATCGAAAACAAGTAGTTTATCATCTAGTAAGATCATAATATATTGTTTTGATACATAATGTTTGAGATTTAGTTATAGTATATAAAGTTTTTCACTATATCTGGAATGAATATGATAGAAAAAATAGATGAAAAAGGTGTTTATGGAACTTGCATACCAAGTGTTTGATAGTCTACAAGATTTATATAAATGAGATGTGGTTTTGTACTGTGATGCACTAAATGTTCATACATATTGGTTATGAACTTGTTATTTTGTCCTAGTTGTTAATAATATTTCATACTGTGATGTTTTTATATTATGTTGTTTAATGTGTTGTAGATGTAGTAGAATATACATTTTGATGAAGTAGAATATACATTATAATGTAGTAGAATAACATAGTGATGCACTAAAGTAATAAAAGGAACAAGTCTATTGTATGTGATGCGATGGAATATCGATTCTAACGTAGTAGAATATATGTTGTAATGTACTAGAATAATATGATGTTTTTATGTAATAGTGATTGAGTATGCTTGTGATTTTGTAGAATATTGCACTGTGATGCTCTAGAATTTATATTGTTTTGTATATATGTGAGTTAGGCTATACTTGTGGTATATTGTGTTTGTTGTTTGTTTGAATTTGATCAATCATCTTTTAAATATGCTTGTGATGTGTTGGAAATTGAAGTATGATGCTCTAGGAATTGTGATGCTCTATATGGTTTAGCATTTGTATTTAGTTTTTAAGTTATATCCTTTATGATATTATAATTATGATGCAAAAGTACAAATGATTTTAGTTTTTAGTACGTAGCTTACTTTGATCATTTTATTTTTCACGTGTAGATGATTGCGAAACTATTACCAAATTAAATGTGATGCACTAAAACTCATTACAACGTAATTTTATTTTGAAATGGATGTTTGATAAATTTAAATCTGGATTGAGGGGCAGTAGGTGTTTAGTTTTCATGTATAAGGATGTATGTTGATGTTCATAGGCTTGTTATGTAGTCGAAAATGAACTGTAATGTAGTAGATAACAAAAATAGATGTATGATGTATTGGAATTTAGACTGAGATGTAGTAGGTGTTGCAGCAGTCTAGCAATCTTAATGGTCCGAACAAGGCTAAAGCTCAAATGAGCAGTGTTTCTACATCTAATAAATTTTCATCTTTGTCCATGCCTGGTATTGACGAAGGGGCTCAAGTAAGCGAGGAAGATAATGAGGAGGAGGAGGGAGTCGAGGTCGTCTTTGATGAATCGGTGAATCTCCTCAATACTCATATTGGGGCAAGCACTCCAACTGGCTGATCCCATGTTGATATTTTATTATTCTCCTCGTAACTTTATGTTATCGTCTTGGTTTTTGTCTAGTTTATATATTTCCAGTATTCTAGACTAGTAAATGTTTATGGCTTGGCATAAACATTTTGTTTAACAAGCTGCTTGTAGCTTGCGGTTAATGTGGTATTTCAGCCACATTCCTTGTACTTCAACGCTTTTTTTGGTTCTATTTACCGGGGTCATTGCTACCCTTTTACCAAAAAAAAAGAGATGTAGTAGGTGTTTAGTTTTCTTGTATAAGGGGTGTATGTTGATGTTCATAGGTTTGAAATGTACAAAAAAATTAACTGTAATGTAGTAGAAAAAAAAGATTATTTAGGCTTATTATTAGCGTTATACACTAGGTCTAGAAATGGTTGAGAAAAGTTTAGATACAAAATGTGCTTATGAAAGTTACATACAAAGTTCTTGATAAAATGTCTCAACTAGAATTTGTTACTGTAATGCACTAAATTTATATTCTGATGCAGTTCTTTTTAACTAAAATGTGTTAATGTATGTCTCGACTAAAATTTGTTCATGTAATGTCTCAGGTATAATTATTATTGTAATGTCTCAAGTAGAATTATTACTGTAATGCACTAAAATATGAATTATGATGTAGTAGGTTATTGTCTTTCCTTCTACCGCATTATATTATTATTCTACTACATTTCAAATATATTCTATGTAATGAATTAGGTTTTATACACTAATGCATTAGGTTTTGTACTATAACAATAAGTATTCTACTGCATTATTGTATTAAACCTAATGTATAACTGTACAAAACCTACTACAAACAATGCAAACCTTACTGCATTGAGTAATGTAACAGAACATGAACTAAAATGCAGTAGGATTGTGTGTGATGTACTAAAACGTGAACTAAATGTTGTAGGATTGTGTATGATGTACTAGAACATGAACTAATGTAGTAGGTTTTTTATTTATAGTTATTAATAGATTACAACTTTATTTATACCATCTTACAGTTACAGTATATTGAATGCTAGTTTAGATTCTAATGCATCACATATTATATTTAGGTATTTTCATGAATAAATATTTGAACTGTTATCACACAGGTAAATACACAAGAAAAAAATGTCGGTGACGAAGCAAGATGCATTTAACAAGCTTCAAATAGTATATTGCATCCTCTAATACCAAATGATAGACTCCAATTCAAAGACGGAGCGGTACAAAGATGCACCGAACGCGTAACGAAGATTATTGGAGGATACTCGCGGATCATTTGGAGATAATGTTTAAATTTTATTAGATATATACTTTGGAATACTTAATGTCTAATATAATATTATACATTTTGATGATGACATTGTTTGCTAGTACTCATATTTAATATTCTACTACATTTTATCTTTCATTCTATTGTATTTCTATCGTTCGTTCTACTGCATTATAGTTATATTCTACTGCATTACATTTATATTCTATTGTATTGCAGTTACATATTAGGCATCACAATATATTTTGTTATTACATTAAAGTTATAAAGTAAACCGAATTAAAAAAAGTTAATTCATTACAATGTATCGTATAATGTAATACACTTTAAATATTTGGTACAACTCAACTAAAATTCTATAACCTGAGTGAATTACAATATAAAATAAAAGAAAAAGGTTAAAAAGACAATTCATTTCTGGTGTGTAGATTCTTTTAAACGAGCTCTCTCTTGCAAATCTTTTTTTTTTTCTTTAATCTCTTTGAAGTTGGTAATAATTTTGTGAAATCTTGGAATTGTGACATCCTTTCTCTCCACATACCGAACAAGCCATTCTCTTCGATAGTTCTTTAGCTCTTAGTTTAAACCTTTGAAATTATCCAGCACGGTTAGTAGTATAACCTTGTAATGTAGTAAAAATGACATTGTAATGCAGTATCAATATCACTGTAATGCAGTAGAAATAGCACTGTGATGTAGTAGAAATAGCACTATATTAGAGTAGAAATAACACTGTAATGTAGTAAAAACAGCATTGTAAAAAACATTGTAATGTGGTAGAAATAACACTGTAATGAAGTAAATACTACAAATACATTATAAATAGTTTCTTTTGCATACAATTATATTCTAGAAATAAAACTGTAATACAATAGGTATTGTACTGTAATCTAGTAGGAGTTATTCCTACCACATCACAGTTTTATCTCTACTACATCACAATTTGTATTGTAATGCGGTAGGTTTTGTTGTTGTTTACAAACTCAAATACAACACCACAATCTAAAAACCTAGTGTATTATATATGTTATGTTTAATGCATCACAATGTATAACCCTTCATACTAGATCACAGTTACAAAACTAGTGCTTTATATTGAAATCATGTAGACCGTCGCATCATAGTCATAGAACAAACGCATCCTCATATAGACATTTTAGGTTCCACGTATACCTAATGGAACCTACTGTATCATATAGTTAAATCTACCAAATCATGTCATTGATTATCAACCATCACCCATTTAGAAACAAGTTCATCACAAGGTGTATAAAAACTCGACCGTCACAATACAAAACTACCGCATCGTAGTACGACCACCAACGCATTATTTTTATAAAATATCATCTTCAACTTCTACCAAATCACAAGCTTAGTTAATCATATTCGCTCTTTTTCTCACAAACGATAAATACCATTTTAGAGCATCACTATTCGACTTCTACCAAATCACAAGCTAATTCAACCACATTCAATCTTTTTTTTCACAAATGGAAAATACCATTTAGCCTAACTCATGCCTATGTTCATAAACATATTCCCAACTGCATCACAGTCCAAGCTCTACCACATCACAAGCTTATTCAAGCACATTCACTTATTTTCGAACTAACAACAAAAAAGATTTAACATAACTCATGCCTATGAACAACCACTTACATTGAATGTAAATTTAGTGCATCAAAGTAATAAAACTCTAGTTGACACATTTTATCGAACACCTTCTATGAAACTTTTTAAGCACTTTTTGAATAGATAACTTTTTACATTGAAAGAAGTAGGTTGCATCCAAATTCAACAAAACAAGATTACAGTAAAAAAAAATTGATCAACAAATAATAACAAAGAAATCAGTTACCATGTGGTGTAAGTTGTTGATATGTTGGAAACATCGTGATTCGATCGATAAACAACTTGATGTGATAGGTATATATATGTGTGATAGATTTGACATAGAGGATTTAGTGTGTGTGATTTACTGTGTGTTTGTTTAGATACGATCAATTTGTTTTATGTGAAAAGTATAAGGAATGATTTTAATTGTTAGAATTTACATAATCTACCCTGAAGTTTGATTAATTATAAAAATTACACCGCCCTTTTTCTACTTTATTGTCTAATCTAAGTTAATTTGATCCAATGGCTAGGATTTCACCCTACCCTTTTTATTATAAGATTTGTTTTAGAATAACCTCACCCTATATATATATATATATATATATATATATATATATATATATATATATATATATATATATATATATATATATATATATATATATATATATATATATATATATATATATATATATATATATATATATATATATATATATATATATATATATATATATATATATATATATCGGGGCCTTTGTGAGACCCCCAAAATCTGACATGGAACAACTAGGCAACGAGGGGGTAACACGTCATAGTACAAGAAACAATGAATTACAGTTGATACAAAGCTGACGAAATAAAAACATGTTCATTACATCATAAAAGGTCTGAGTTTTTAAACATAGGTCCCAGAGTTTTAAAAGCGGAAAATTATATTATTTCGTCTCGATTTATAACAATAGGTTGCCCAAAAGATTGAATAAACTTCTGATAGTTTATATAAAACAAATCTTTCAAAAGCATCACAGAATTCTCCAAGCTGTGATAATATCCTGCGGGCTCCCATCCAAGCAAAGCTAAGTAATAATACCTGAGATTAAACATGTAAAATCGTCAACATAAAGTTGAGTGACATTCATAGGTTTAGTAATAAGGATGTGGAACACAAGCATTCATTTGTAAAACAAGTAGTATGGAGTATGGTTATGATCATTAACCATAGTCCGAAACATTATTATTGCTGTTTAGTTAATGAACCGAAGCTTAACTCAGTGTAAGTTCCTCTAGTCAGTATTCAGCCTAAATGCTCAAGTGAAATAAACAAATATTAGTGCGTCAAGGTAATCGGGACGGGGATAGTCAATCCCGATGGATCCACCCACAACATTCGCGCTTGGTAGCAGGATTAGTTAACGGTTCATGATCAATGAGAGGTAACTTAAGGCTAGACTAAAAAGCAATAATATCAATGAAACTCAGTTGGAAATCCTCAAGTTCTGGAAAGCATACAATTTTCTGGATAGCATACAAGTTGAGGATAGCACAGAGTTGTTAAATGGTTGTGTTCCACCATGTAAAATCTCACCCCGTGTTTAGAAACCATGTACAAGTAAAAAGGGGCTATGAACTCACCTTAGACACGTGGTAAGTCAATCACGGTACTCAGCAACTGAGTAGAAACAATGTAGTGAGACGATCACCGACGATACGGATGCCCGGGGAAACACGAAAACCGCAACCTATCACAATAAGGCGCGTGTTAAGACTCGAACTCAATATCGATATATATACCAAATATAACATGACTCAAATGTTTTCAAAGTATTCATGTTTCAAAACCATTGACACGAACCAAATGAATTCATACTAACCATTTATTTCAACACTACACGTTAAAACACTTGAACACTTGAGAATGACCCGTCATACGACGCCAAGTCAACGTAAGTCAAACTATCCTTTACCCTTACTTGGACCAGTAGCTAAGTCATTTATATAATGACTAAGCACTTGAATAAGTCATCATGTCCGATGATGAATACTCAAACTCACGCAACACAAACATTGAACTAAGTGTCCAAAATTAAAATCAGCAAGTACACCCTGAATGTACACACCGATCTACCCTATCTAGACTTGTCCGTTTTACATGAAAATTGGTGTCAAGGTCACCTATAACCTGTATAAGACCTGACCAAAATTTGAGCCAAAGTTCACACTTTAAAATCCATCAGCTCGACACTTTACTCGACTCCAAAATTTAGGACAGATTTGTGCACTTGTTTTGTAAAACCGTTTGGACCACTTTAAAAGTACTAACTCGACAATCCGTCTTTTGAAACCACTACTAGACTCATAAAACTCAGTTTGTAAACTTTGAAAACCAGAAGTATCAACTATCTAATCAAGCCTAAAGTCCCCGAGAGTCGACCCAAAATCAGCCACAATTTCGGATTGTGCCGACTTGCGTCTCCCGGTACACGAAAACTAAAACTAGCATAACTTTTAATTCGTAATGACTTAGAAGCTCTATCTTATACCAAAACGACCGTCACGGAAAACTCTACAACAATTTCAACTAATCATAGCCTTTCTCAGAACTTAAACCCACGAAAAATCTGTTAAGGACCTGCTGTCCCAAAATAGCATGTTAGAAAACATGACAAACCCCTTTTTCACTCAAAACCAATCATTCCCATACCTCTAGGATCACTATACTATGAAAACCATCAACCAAACACACATAAAAACACTTGCATGTAAAATCTAACAAAATCAAAGATTAAAAACAAGACTTTTAAGGATTAAAATGTGATGATCATACCAAAAACAATGCATACAAGATGGTTTAAACATCAATCCACCATGGATTTATAAAATCTTCATAACTTGATGCATGTAAGTGATTTTAGTATCATTAGAATCACCATAAAAATCTAGAAAGTGGTCTTGTTTTAGTTTTGAATGAATCAAGGTGGTTGATGGTGTTTTGTGGTGGTGAAGCTCACGGCAAAAGGGAGGGGGAGGGTGTTTGTGTGTTTTTTTAAATGAATGAGTGTGAGTGGAAGTGTAAGAAAAAAAAAGGTTTTTATAGTGCTAGGTAAGTGGAGGGACCATTGTTGCCAAGTTGCAAACTTGTGGACTTAAAAACAATTAATAGTTATAAAGGGTAGAAAATGGTCATTGGTAAATATTGAAAATATTTACGGGGCTCATGTTTCGTAAAAATACTTTTCAAAAGTTGCAATGCATCATAAAAATGATTATATGATTTTCCGACACGACTTAATACGTAATTAAAACGAAATCGTCGAAAATAATAATTATCGAAACAATCGATAAATAAACGTAAAATTTTGGGCATCCGTCGGTATCGCGATCACTAGGAATTCTCGTTGTATATTTATTTTGAATAAACTCGTTGTAAAACGCACGCGGGTGATTTTAAATCAAAAACTTTGATTTAAATAAATATGGAAAAATAAAATAAAAATTTTATAATTCCCGATAAAGTATTTATCAATGATCCGAAAATAATTGAAAAGTATAATCTATTGAAAATTAATATAATCTCAGGATTTACATATAAAATACAAGAAAACGAAATACGTTGAAAATTCAAAAACACGAATAAAAAGAATAAAATAATGCTTGGAAAAGTACGGGTTCTCACAGTCTTCCCCCTAAAGGAATTCTGGTCCCCAGAGTTCTCCTGAAGATAGTTGAAGATGCAAACAAGAGGAGGTACAAAGTGTAGAACAAAATTCATTGCTTCCCAGGAAATTTTCGTACCACGACGAATCTTAACGGTTAGAATTCACTATGCTTCAGTTTCTTAACTCCTTTTTGTACAACTTCTCAGTCTTGGATTAGTATAATGATCTTTCAATACGGGGATACATCAAGAGATAGAGTTGTTGGAAATACGTGCGATAAACTAACATGAATGAACACAAGAATCGCTCAAACAGGTAAAGTGCGATAAAATGAATCAAGATTGTAAATCCACAAGGGGTCGCAAATCGTGCAACTATAAAACGTGACAATCTTAAATTGTAAGAATCTAGTCACAAGCGAAATATAAGGAAAAAAATGAATAACATATGATCATTTAAAATACAAGTTGTCACAATCGGTTGTCTAGGATTTTGGTATAACTGTAAACCTCAGTTTAAATATTTTCTTGATTAAAAGAAAATTTTACAAGGTGTAGTGATTTAAAAAATCAAACTCTATATAAAATGAGTGGGTAACAATTGTCAAATCTTTTTCTTGATCAGGACTTCAAGTAAAAGTAACTCAGTTCAAATAGTTATTTTGATCAGCTTAAGAACTTTTGGGTGACTATATGAAATTATTGTTAAAACTCAGGTTTAACGTTACCATTAGGAAAAATCACATTTTCCAAGTTATTTAGAATCATCGTTAGAAATTATAAATTAATTTAATAATTTCATTAGGTTGACAGTAAAGTATGATATAATCAAATACTTTAAAGATACAGTTTGATATCCTTTTTAAATACTAGTTATAAATTTACCAAAGAGGATGTATAGATCCTGTACTTAACTTGAAACAGTTATTTTGGCAATTTAAACATTTGATAAAATGTATAAAACGTTCTTAAAAATTAATAATAATTTTTAGAAATTCAAGAAAATGTTTAAGGTATCAAATGATAAACATGTAACATTTCTGGTTTCAAAAGGTGAAAAGACAGCAACGAACATGAATCATATAAAGGTCAATAATTTGTATGCGAGCGATAACACAAGGGAATAAAACCAAAAATCGTATCAATTCTTAACAAACGTGATAGAATAGACGCGTCGATGATAAAAATAATAAGAAACAAAGGATTCAGCAGGATTAATTCACGAGTGCAGTTGACGTCACCAATAACGGCTTATTAAGTTCTCATTGGTCGATACACGATCGAAAGAGAAAAGCCACACAATAAATTTCGAATTACAGAAAATTCTTAAGAAGTCACTTGAGCGGAATTCTAGTAAAATGAACAACATTAGAAATGAGAGGCGAAATCAATACGTGGTTCACACGAATGAATTTCAAGACGGTGAAGTCTAACACACATCACGACAAATACACGTAATCATCGTTCACGTCCAGTTATAAATCATTAATCGCGTTCAGAGACATTTCGAAGATCTACCAAAATAGATAGAGATGGTCAATCATAGAAGCATAACAACGTTGAAACTTTTAAATCTGGTATCCATGGTAAGAATTTAGGCAAATGGTAACGAAGATTGTATCATGAGGATGATGAGGTAACAAGTAAAGTAGAGATTGTTGAGTAGTGAAATCTGTGCTTGAGGCATGTACTTTGTTCAAGAAAAGATAAGGGTTCATATGTGTAAGTCACGAATTGTTGTTACTCGCATAAGATGTAAAAGTTTCAAAACTTTATTTATCGAACTTTTTAAGGAACATATTAAAAAAGTTGATTGTTGGTCAAATATTTAGGGCGACTACTATTTGGTCTTCCATGGCTCCTTCTAAATTAGGCATAGGTGATCAGGCCATGCATAATTTAGGACTAGCAATGCGATGCTCATCTTCGTCAAACCAGTATTATAGGTCATATTATTTAAAACATGTATGTAATACCATTTGTAAAAACAGAAATCAAAATAGTTTATGAACCTATTCGCCAATAAGTTACTGGCTAACTATTTAAATCAACAATTTCTGAAAATACATTGTAAAATTAATATTAATTAATTTTATAAGATAGCATTCAATTATTTAAGAAAGCCCAAATGAAACCTTTTGTAAAATGATTCACAAACAAGACCAGTTTGAGTTTATATGACAACACGACAATAGTTTATAAAGTAGCGAGTGGGTTACAAGAGGGAAATAAGGAGTAGTCCAATGTCAGTCAACGAAATGGTTACAAGGTGATAAGGTTTCAAGAGTTTTATCCGAAATTGTCAGGAGACACGTGTCAAAATGATAACGAACGATACGAAAACAAGATCTTCAATTCTCGGTCCAAATCAGTGGTACTATAGAAGAAAAGAAAGACAATGGAATGACAAATAAGTCATAAATAAAAGAAATGAATATGGAATCCGTATGTGCACATCGTGATTAGTTTGACAATAATATACCTTTAAGAAAGTAGGGTATCAGTTAACAAATAGTACAATCACACCGAAAAGTTTCTATATTATGAAGTTACCAAATTTCAAAAGTTCAAGATCTATGTATATGTATGACCGAACTGAAAGTTACTATTTTTATACTTCTTCCAACGCAATCATTGTTTTTAGTTTGCGAAATATCATTAGTTAAACTTTTACGAGCTCAAACGAACTCAAAAACGCTTGAAATCATATTTTAAAGTCTATCAGTTTTGACTTTTGGGTTTGACTAGACCAATTAACTCACTAAAGGATATTCTAAGACTCAAAGTCTAGAGTAATTTGGTGTAAAACGATGTTTTGAACAACTTTCTAGTTTTACCCGAGACTTGAAACGAAATAAAAATGGATGAAAATGCCCTTGCATTAAATATGTCAACAAAATGATATTTTTGCATTATTCAGAAAATAACTTCTTAGATTATTACAATCTCAAATGAGTGTAACTTGCTCGATTTTAATGTTTATTGGCCAAATTTTATGTCCTAAACGGACGTATCAACAAGCAGAAGCATATATATTTTTATGTCTAAATTTATAAAAATATTTCCTCGACACTGTTAAACTTCCTGTAAAGTTCCTATACAAAGTATATTTTTCGACACAGCTTGAAATTAAATCCAATTTCATAATAATTCCAGATTAATGTACACATAAAATTAGTGGACTCCAAAAAAAACGAAAAAGAATAAACTGTATAGTTAATCATGTAAAGAAAACACAGTATAGAAATGGTTAAAGAATGCCAACGATAATCTGAGAGATAAAAAACAACGCATGACATCCGTGTCTTCGGCTGCAAGATGCAATGCAGGAAAGTCTCCTGGCGGCGTGATTTTCCAAAATCACAAGACATACCGAGAAAGAAACAAAATATTAACAAGTCACACTCCTGAGGCGAGGAGGTTTAATGAAAAAGGGAGGATACAAGTAGGATCGTATTCCAAACAATCGTCACATAATACATGACGATCATGTGTTCAAAGTACAACTGATGTTGTAAGTCGAAGTCGAAACGTAGAACGGTCAATGAAATAAGATGTAATCCATGTACAAGTGTCGTGTAAAACGGTGGCGTAAAGGTAAATCAAGATTATGAAAACCCACAATATTATTCAGCACTGATTCAACGAATTCTTCGAGATGTGAGACTCACACGATGTCCTTTAGTCTTTTCCGGAGACACGTTGAGCCACACAATCTATAGACTAGACATTCAATTACGAATGGTCGGAAAGAAAATCTGCGTATCTAAATAGATATTTTAAAGGGTTGAACAATGAAAGCAACACGCACGGTAGTAAAATGAAAATCAAGGGTTTCGTCGAAAACAACACTTCTTCAATTCCGAACAATGGTATCACGAGAGTATGCACAACATGTAACAGTGAGTAGAGAAAAACAAACGGTTCAAAACGAACGAGCATATGAAGTCAGTCGTATCACGTATAAATGAAATAGCAATAGTACTCAAAAAAATGAGTATGAAAAGTCGGCAGCATAAACGCTCTGAATACAAGTATGTAACGTCATAACGATATAAAATCATTGCAATAAGATCAATTCACAAGAACAAGAATTCAAGAAATACAGTATAGGCAGATGTAATCACAGTAACACTCAATGATAATTCATGAAGCACTAGGCTTTGTAAAGACATAGTAGTTATCGTCATTAAGGTAAAGTAATATTTCAACATGTAATCAAGAGATGAAATACTGCAACGGTAATTAAAAGTGAATAATAAGGATTTAAGAGTTACCCGCAAAGATATCGAACAGCAATGGCAGATTCTGTGTTTGACACTTAGAAACAACAAAAATATTTGAACTTTCGGTTATAGACTAAGTTTTTTTTGAAAATGACTCAGTTCCCTATAACCATCGCTCTAATACCACTCTGTGAGACCCCCAAAATCTAAAATGGAACAACTAGGCAACGAGGGGGTAGCACGTCATAGTACAAGAAACAATGAATTACAGTTCATACAAAGCTGACGAAATAAAAACATGTTCATTACATCATAAAAGGTTTGAGTTTTTAAACATAGGTCCTAGAGTTTTAAAAGCGGAAAATTATATTATTTCATCTCGATTTATAACAATAAGTTGCCCAAAAGATTGAATAAACTTCTGATAGTTTATATAAAACAAATCTTTCAAAAGCATCACAGAATTCTCCAAGCTGTGATAATATCCTGCGGGCTCCCATCCAAGCAAAGCTAAGTAATAATACCTGAGATTAAACATGTAAAATCGTCAACATAAAGTTGAGTGACATTCATAGTTTTAGTAATAAGGATGTGGAACACAAGCATTCATTTGTAAAACAAGTAGTATGGAGTATGGTTATGATCATTAACCATAGTCCGAAACATTATTATTGCTGTTTAGTTCATGAACCGAAGCTTAACTCAGTGTAAGTTCCTCTAGTCAGTATTCAGCCTAAATACTCAAGTGAAAAAAACAAATATTAGTACGTCAAGGTAATCGGGACGGGGATAGTCAATCCCGATGGATCCACCCACAACATTCGCGCTTGGTAGCAGGATTAATTAACGGTTCATGATCAATGAGAGGTAACTTAAGGCTAGACTAAAAAGCAATAATATCAATGAAAATCAGTTGGAAATCCTCAAGTTCTGGAAAGCATACAATTTTCTGGATAGCATACAAGTTGAGGATAGCACACAGTTGTTAAATAGTTGTGTTCCACCATGTAAAATCTCACCCCGTGTTTAGAAACCATGTACAAGTAAAAAGGGGCTATGAACTCACCTTAGCCACGTGGTAAGTCAATCACGGTACTCAGCAACTGAGTAGAAACAATGTAGTGAGACGATCACCGACGATATGGATGCCCGGGGAAACATGAAAACCGCAACCTATCACAATAAGGCGCGCGTTAAGACTCGAACTCAATATCGATATATATACCAAATATAACATGACTCAAATGTTTTCAAAGTATTCATGTTTCAAAACCATTGACACGAACCAAATGAATTCATACTAACCATTTATTTCAACACTACACGTTAAAACACTTGAACACTTGAGAATGACCCGTCATACGACGCCAAGTCAACGCAAGTCAAACTATCCTTTACCCTTACTTGGACCAGTAGCTAAGTCATTTATATAATGACTAAGCACTTGAATAAGTCATCATGTCTGATGATGAATACTCAAACTCACGCAACACAAACATTAAACTAAGTGTCCAAAATTAAAATCAGCAAGTACACCCCGAATGTACACACCGATCTACCCTATCTAGACTTGTCCGTTTTACATGAAAATTGGTGTCAAGGTCACCTATAACCTGTATAAGACCTGACCAAAATTTGAGCCAAAGTTCACACTTTAAAATCCATCAGCTCGACACTTTACTCGACTCCAAAATTTAGGACAGATTTGTGCACTTGTTTTGTAAAACCGTTTGGACCACTTTAAAAGTACTAACTCGACAATCCGTCTTTTGAAACCACTACTAGACTCATAAAAATCAGTTTGTAAACTTTGAAAACCAGAAGTATCAACTATCTAATCAAGCCTAAAGTCCCCGAGAGTCGACCCAAAATCAGCCACAATTTCGGATTGTGCCGACTTGCGTCTCCCGGTACACGAAAACTAAAACTAGCATAACTTTTAACTCGTAATGACTTAGAAGCTCTATCTTATACCAAAACGACCGTCTCGGAAAACTCTACAATAATTTAAACTAATCTTAGCCTTTCTCAGAACTTAAAACCACGAAAAATCTGTTAAGGACCTGCTGTCCCAAAATAGCATGTTAGAAAACATGACAAATCCATTTTTCACTCAAAACCAATCATTCCCATACCTCTAGGATCACTATACTATGAAACCCATCAACCAAACACACATAAAAACACTTGCATGTAAAATCTAACAAAATCAAAGATTAAAAACAAGACTTTTAAGGATTAAAATGTGATGATCATACCAAAAACAATGCATGCAAGATGGTTTAAACATCAATCCACCATGGATTTATAAAATCTTCATAACTTGATTCATGTAAGTGATTTTAGTATCATTAGAATCACCATAAAAATCTAGGAAGTGGTCTTGTTTTTGTTTTGAATGAATCAAGGTGGTTGATGGTGTTTTGTGGTGGTGAAGCTCACGACAAAAGGGAGGGGGAGGGTGTTTGTGTGTTTTTTTTAAATGAATGAGTGTGAGTGGAAGTGTAAGAAAAAAAAAGGTTTTTATAGTGCTAGGTAAGTGGAGGGATCATTGTTGTCAAGTTGCAAACTTGTGGACTTAAAAACAATTAATAGTTTTAAAGGGTAGAAAATGATCGTTGGTAAATATTGAAAATATTTACGGGGCTCATGTTTCGTAAAAATACTTTTCAAAATTCGCAATGCATCATAAAAATGATTATATGATTTTCCGACACGACTTAATACGTAATTAAAACGAAATCGTCGAAAATATTAATTATCGAAACAATCGATAAATAAACGTAAAATTTTGGGCATCCGTCGGTATCGCGATCACTAGGAATTCTCGTTGTATATTTATTTTGAATAAACTCGTTGTAAAACGCACGCGGGTGATTTTAAATCAAAAACTTTGATTTAAATAAATATGGAAAAATAAAATAAAAATTTTATAATTCCCGATAAAGTATTTATCAATGATCTGAAAATACTTGAAAAGTATAATTTATTGAAAATTAATATAATCTCAGGATTTACATATAAAATACAAGAAAACGAAATACGTTGAAAATTCAAAAACACGAATAAAAAGAATAAAATAATGCTGGGAAAAGTACGGGTTCTCACAGCCTAAACAGTAGCTTTATGGTTGGGGCAAAAAGGAGGAGTTAGCTAACATATGTAAGGGCATAGGGTTTCCTTTACAGAGGTCATGGGTATGGTTAGGTGGGCGTTTGGCTTATAGTTTGGACACCTAAAAACCGAGACTGTTTTGGGTAAAATGTTAACGGGACGGGTTATGAAGTAAACTAAGTTAAGGGCTTTATAGAGGGGTGTAACGAGATGCTTAGAGCATATAAATGAGGCATATATATATATGGGAGAGGGTTAGATGTCCATCATAGGTTGATGAGCCATTTTAGTGATTGGTTCATGTTTTGATTTTGTGTTTTTGTTTGTTAGCTTTTTGCTAGTGCACGGATTATTGGGAGAAGCTCAATCAGGTGAGTTTCATAGTCCCATATCTTTTAATGATTTTGACTTCCAGATGGGATGGAAGAGACACTCGTTATGGTTTTGTAAATTGTTGCTGTGAATGTTTTATGATTGGTGATGGACTTGTGCATACTTATGTTATTAACTGCTAACTGATTCATGATTGTTTTGTGATTTGACTTGGTACCAAAGGGATGTTGACAAGGCGGGGCCTTAGGGAGGTACATAGATGTGTGAGCATCTATGAGACCAATGGATAATGACAAGGCGGGGCCTTGGGATTGGTACATAGGTGTATGGACGCCTATGGTACCATGGTGATTGGTAAGGCTCGGAGCCTTGGATTTGGATTTGGTTTGGTTTGTTAAATCTTGAATATTAGTTGTTAATGCATGTTTGTATCACATTGTCCATATGTTCTTAAATTTGGTTATTATTCACAGCTTATGGTTTGATTTTGGCGTTGGAGTCTAAACCTATGACTTTCACCAACTTTATGTTGACGTGTTTTAGTGTCTCTTTCAGGTGAGAATGTGGTTAAGCTTGAGAATAGAAGTGGCTAGTTTTGGAGGCATTAGGATTGCATATAGAAGGAGATCCCCGTTCCCTCTTAGTTTCTTTTGTTTGTTTAATAAGTGATACTGTTGGCACCTATATGTTTGCTTTGTTTATGTATTGTTTGTCTTGGGTAAGAGGTAGGACTGTTACCTACTTGCCTAGACTCCTGCTTTGTTGAGATATTGTCATGACATTTGTGTCACCATTTTATGACATTTCTTATTTCATTTAGTTATCTCTATAGACACGCCATGTTGTGATGATATCCATACGTCACGCCCCATATTCCGCCATGGTGGGGTGTGACAAGATAGGGGTTAACTTTGCCATCTTTCAGTAATTATTTAACCCTATCCATTAACCCCTATTATACCCATGCCACCTCACCATCAACTCATACCATTCAACCAATCACCACTCACCATTCTTCCACCTCATAATCCACTTAACCTTAATTAACTATTAAATTCAAATAATTAATTAAAAAAAATGGCGGCTAACACTTTTCCTAATCCCCCAAAACATCAAAACTTGTGTTCTTAAACCAAGAACACAAATTAGGTATTCATATGATAATGATAATTGGACCCTAAGTTGCTCCAGATTTGTGATTAAACATGTTATAATCAAACCCCAACTATCACTTTGGTCCCCCCATTACCCAAGAAGGCTCCACGTGTCTCCCCTGTCCACTCCCCATTCGTCTTCAACAACAAGATAAAGGGAAGCCCTCCATCCAATGGTTTAGAGCATCTACATGGTCCCTACATGATTACAAACGATTGAGATCCAAAACAGATGTGCATCAACAAGAGTCCAAGAGGTCATCACATGCCATAGAAACTAAAATTTGACAAGGGCAATATTGGAACTTCATAAGCTAGGGTTATCAGCTTTCCTTTATGTTTCTAGAACCTTCGTAAGCCATATATAAGGCACCTTAAGGCGTAGCTTAGTTCTTGTTCTCAGATTTTCCTTTTATCAAACCTTGTAATTCCTTTTTCTATTTATGAAAATTTGGTATTGAGTTGTGATAGAAATATGAGTTTCACTTACTTGTTTGTTGTTTGAGTTCATTGTTTATCACAAGTTTTTCTTAAACAAAGCCTTGGATCACTTTATTCCTCCTAATAGCCTATAATTCCTTTTTCTTTCTGAGTTAAAGAAAAGTTGGTATGTGCTTGTGAGAGTTTTGATCAATTGAGGTATCTTATCTAAGTGACATAAGTCACACTCAATCCTGCTTGAACATAGTTAAGTTTGGTTTAAGGATTTTTCAAAAAATTCTGTCAAGGGCTTGCTAAGTACTTGTGGTTCAAACATCCTTGCTATTTGATCTTATAGTTGATCATAGCCTCTTAATCTTTACTGATTACGGGGTGGTGAGAGTATAAAGGAAGATTCAAGGGCTTGTGGGAGCTTGAGTGTTGCAAAGACTTGACCTTTTTTTACCATTTTTCATCATTTATACTTGTGTTAACCATTTGTCCAAGCTTTTGGCTGTGGGCTTGTTTGTTCTTAGCAGCATTGGAGTGCTTGTGCTTGTTCAGGTAGCACATAATCTATAAACACCCCAAGGTGTGGATGTACACCTTGGAGGTTTGAACCTTCTCTCTTTTATTTTTCTGTCAAGATATAGGGTTGCATGTGATTTGATGTTATCTGTGTTGAAGTGTTGATTTTATGGTTCAGATTTGTCGTTTAGGTTTGTTAGGTCTTAATTGAATCAAAATTTTGCATGTGTTAAGGTTAAAATCATAATTTTCTTTGAAATCAGTAGGATTAAGTGGTGCTTGGATTGGACTGTTAATAGGGGTTAGGGGCTTAGGCCTTTATTCTTCTTGGTTTAATACAAATTCTTAGCTCATTTTAAGTGCCTATTGTTATATGTTAACTTGTGTAAAGAGATAAACAAGGATATGCATGATAACCACTTTTATACTTAAAACAAGGTCAAACACATCAGAAAGTCTCAATTGTTTGTTTGTTGGTTTTAAGGTCTAAAACTTGGTTTACTTATTGTACTTGTGGGTGTTCATCTCTGCATTATCTGGCTTTGCAATTTTGTTGCTTATAGAAAAAGTTATAGCTTATTGAATCTCACCATTTTGGTCAAGTACATCAGCAATATGCATGCTTTGTGATTTGCCATTGTTGTGTTGATTTGTGTGATTCTTTGCTTTATATTGATTCTTTGGTGCCTACTTGTTGTGCTTTAAGTGTTTTTAGCTTATCATACAAGCTCATAAGCTCATTTGGCTTATTGAGTTTTCTGTCCAAAATTGAAGCAAGTCACCAACTGGTGAGGCTTGTTCATTGGCTTTTGAACTCAAAATCTTCCTCCATTAAAGCTATTTCATTGCCTTAAACAACTTACAAAGCCAAAAGCCCAAGAAAACAAAGTTTGACTTTTGTTGACTTTGGTCAACAACCTTATTGAATCTGTTTAGCTTATTGGTGTGTGAAACAACTTTAATTTTGTAATAGGTGTCATTTTTCACAGCTTAATATCAATATTGTAAGTTTGCGGCTCTTGTGGTTAAGCTTTTACTAGAAAACCAACTTAAAGTGCTTATTCAGCTAGCTTATTGTTTTCTACAACTTATTTCACTTGGCTTTTTGGAAGTTTTATTGTTGATTATTCTTAGTTAACTCATCTAGAAGCTTTTGCAAAAAGAATCAAGTCCTAAGGTGGGCTAGAACTCAAACCCGACTATTTTGTCGTGTAGTGAAAAAGTACTTTGCTTGTTTCTGGCTTATTTAGTAAGATTTTTCAAAATTTATTTTTACAGTTGTGTTTATAATCCCAAGAGAAGGCCGTGTGTTGAATTTCAACTTATGGTATTTGCTTATAGCTTAATGGGCTTATTGGCCCATTAAGTTTTAGCTTATTGACTGATAAGCTGTGTAAGCTCATTTCAGCTTTTAAGCCTTTAGAGTTTTCTGTTTAAAAACAAATTTTAAGTCAGACTGTGCTTTTTCAGCTTATTTGGTTGACTTTTTGCTTATTGGGCTTAAAAGCCCATTTAGGTAGTCTGTTTTAGGTTTTGGCCCATTTGAGGGCCCAATATAGGTATTTAGGTAATTTTAAGTTCATTTATGGTTTAGTTAAGTCAAAATACACTAGTTTGCAAGTTTTTAGAATGTTTTATAATTTTTGGATTTTTAATTATTATTTTATTAATTAAAAATTGTTTTTAGGGTTTTTAAATAGATTTAATAGGTTTAAAATTTTGGAAAAATAGTTTTTAGATTAATTAACATATTTTTTAGGTTTACAAAGTGAAAAATCTTAGTCTGGGCTTTTTGTTAATTTATTTTATTTTTAGGGCTTTAATTAGCATTTAAAAATTAAATATTAATTAATTTAAAAAGTTTCAAGAAGTTTTAATCATTTGTAAACTTTAGCTATATTTTTAGGAGTTTATTTTAATTTTTTGGAAATTTTTATAGTAAGTTTAATTTCTAGCCTCGATTTCGTGAAAACGCGTTTTTCGTCTTAGGGTAATTTGAACCATAATCCATCATCTTCTTTCCCCCTTTCTCTCAATATTAATTAAGAACAACAAGTTTAACACACACTTTAATCCTCCTTGGTGAACGAACTTACTTGGGTAATTAGTGTTTGATTTTCCTAAATCGAATACTTAATACTTACCATTTATACGTCTTTTTCCTAAAAGCGTATTTTTAGCACAATCAAGGCTCTAAAACTGACATGTGACTAGTGGGTAGTCACCAGGAACTTACTATATTTTTGCGTTCTTATCTTCCATGTTTCTCAGGCATTTCATCAGTCAGTTTTCTTAAATTTTGACTAAGTAAAAGGTTGGTACAGGACTGACCATATTTAGTCGCATGTGCTTTTCTACGAATTTCGTTTTGTGAACTGACCCATAGGCGTTCACCTTTGCCCATTCAGATTTTTTATTGTGAACCGACCCATAGGCGTTCACCCTTGCTCATGTCAGATTCATACTTTTCAGTCGAAAGTTGTTTGTGAACCGACCCATAGGTGCTCACCACTACTCATGTCAAATTTCGTTGGCTATGCCTTCATGAACTATTTCATGCATATTCCAAGCTATCTATTTCCATGCTTCTAACAGGTTAATCATCTTTATCCTTTTAAAAACTTTCAGATGGAGGGCAGATGCAACAATGAGGATATCGCTGCAGCTGTTCAAGCAGCTGTGCAAGCCATGCTTCCAGAGATCCGAGATGAGATTCGGGCTGAGTTCCAAAATGGACCTCAGAATCAGAATAATCCTCCAAATCCTTCACTAGTTACTCTAGCTACCTGGCTAGAAAGGTTCAACAAGCAGAAACCAAGGTCTTTTGAGCAAATAGTGATTCCTGCAGATGCAGAAAATTGGATTTCTCATATGGAGAAAATCTTTGAGGCTATGGACTGCGGGGAAGCCTTCAAAGTCAGATTGTTGCTTACAAGTTTGAGGGCGACGCCCTAGCTTGGTGGAGAGCATATAAGCTGACGAATGGAGGCGATGATTGGGTGCTCACAGTGACATGGACACAGTTTCAAGACACTATTTTATGATCAATTCTTTCCTCATGTTGAGCAGGCAAGGCTGGAGAGAGATAGTTTCACTCCATCCATTAGAGGATGGGTGAGAATAGGACGGAATTTATGCAGCGCTATCTCAGGTTAGCTGGATTTCTAGGAGCGGCTGCAGGTACGGCTGAAGAGCAGGCAAAGCATTTTCACTGGGCTCTTCACTCCACTACTACTGATCGGCTACTTAGTGACACATACAAAAATGTTTCAGAAGTGGTAGATGCGGCACGTAACTTGGAGATGCTCTATGAAAGGGATGAGTTAGAGAACTTGGAGCTACTTGAGAAGAGGTATACTTCATTCATCAGACATAAGCATTTCAACTCATATCCTTACTTTTCATTATATAACATGCATTATCCAAATTTTAACTTCAGATAGAAAGGAGGAGACAGATCACAGTCGGCTACTCAGCAGCATGGCTACAAGAATCACAGTCAGTCTTATGACCGTAAGAAATTAGACAGGAGAGGCGGTAGTGACAACTACCGTAGTAACTCCAACTATTCTGACAACCACATGTGCTTCTTTAAACTTCGTAATGTTAAGCTGTCGCGTGACATTTATGCTAACATTCAGCATGACAACAGAGATGCTGGGCAGGGACGTGACCAAAATCACAGGGGTCAGCAGTCTACCAGATCAGCCAACTCTGGTAATAAAAATCACAACTTTTCAGCCTTATTCATGTTATGTCACCATGGGTGTGACACATGCACAATTTTTGAATCAGGTTCGCAGTAAACCAGAGTAGCTCCTATGGAGTATACTAATCCTACCTGTACCACATTTGGGAAGAGACACGCCGTACCGTGTCGCCTTGGTTCTAGTGGCTGCTTCAAGTGCGGACAGCAGGGTCACATGATGAGAGATTGCAAGAAGGGAGATACCGCCGGTACCTCAATGCATACTCCTCAGAGATCACCAACCACGGGCCGTGTTTATACCACTACCTGGGAGCAGGAAAACAATGCCACAGGTACCATCACTGGCATATTGTTTATATACGGACGCGCTGCCTGCGTTCTTTTTTATAAGTGCGCTACACATTCAGTTATATCTACTACATTTGCTGCTAGTATAGACATGACCCCTACACCACTTGATCGTGTGCTAAGTATATCTATGCCCATGCGAGACTCTGTACGCATTACTCAGGTGTACAGAGATCTTCCTCTAAAATTGGATGATATAATTTCTCCCAGTTAATGCACTTCCTCTAGACATATGTCAGTTTGATGTAATTCTGGGAATGGATTGGTAGTCAGCACATCGTGCCACTATAGATTTTCATGCATATCGAGTCATCTTCGATGATGATCAGACTCCAGAGTATGTTCACCGTGGTTTCCTGCCAGGAAAACATATACAGATTATCTCAGCTTTGTAGGCCCGTGCTCTATTATATCATGGTTGGGAAGGTTTCTTAGCTACTGTTCATGATACTACTTCTGATACACCTTCATTCCATGATCAGCCAATTGTGTCAGAGTTTCCCGATGTCTTCCTAGAAGAACTCCCAGGCATACCTCCCATTCGAGAAGTGGAGTTTGGTATCGATCTTATTCCAGGAGCAAAACCAGTATTCAAAGCTCCTTACCACATGGCTCCCATTGAGCTTAAGGAACTAAAGGATCAGCTACAGGAACTGTTAGAAAGAGGTTTCATTCGTCCGAGCGTCTCACCATGGGGCGCGCCAGTGTTGTTTGTCAAGAAGAAAGACGGTAGTATGCGGCTGTGTATTGACTACCGCGAACTAAATAGGATCATGATTCGTAACCGTTATCCACTACCTCGTATCGATGATTTGTTCGATCAACTTCAGAGTGCTAAACACTTCTCCAAAATTGACTTACGGTCAGGTTATCATCATCTACGTGTGAAGGAGTAGGATATATCCAAGACTGCTTTTCGTACGAGGTATGGTCACTATGAGTTTGTTGTCATGCCATTCGGTCTCACGAATGCTCCAACAGTGTTCATTGACTTAATGAATCGAGTCTTTCACGAGTTCTTAGATGATTTTGTTATTGTGTTCATCGACGATATCCTAATCTTCTCAATGTCTAAAGAAGAGCATGAGGTTCATCTTCGTACAGTTTTGCAGATTCTCTGACAGGAGAAGCTTGATGCTAAGTTTTCTAAATGCGAGTTCTGGCTGAGTAAGTTGGCGTTTCTAGGCCATATTTTTTCTACAGAGGGGATCACCATGGATCCTGCGAATGTCGAGGCTATCACTAAATGGCTGAGACCAACATCTACAACAGAAGTACGCACCTTTCTCGGTCTAGCATGATATTACCATAGGTTCGTGGAGAACTTCTAACGTTTGGCATTACCATTGACCAAACTTATGTGCAAGGGGAGAAGTTTGTATGGAATGATGAGAGAGAAAATAGTTTTGACGAACTCAAACAGCGTTTAGTTTCACCACCGATCCTTACTCTCCCATCTGGCACAGGTGGATATCAGATATATAGTGACGCTTCAAGGAAAGGTTTGGGTTGTGTACTTATGCAGCATGGGAAAGTCATTGCCTATGCCTCACGACAGCAAAAACCTTATGAGGAGAATTATCCCACGCATGATCTAGAGCTAGCAGCAGTTGTTTTCGCTCTCAAAATCTGGAGACATTATATGTATGGTGAGTCGTGTGATATTTTCACCGATCACAAGAGTCTCAAGTATATATTCACGCAGCGAGAACTGAACATGCGGCAGAGGCGATGGTTAGAGCTGCTCAAGGATTATGACACCAACATTCAATATCACCCAGGTAAGGCGAATGTGGTGGCTGATGCCCTCAGCAGAAACTCAGGGATGATTAATGGCATTGAGGTCAAGGAGGAGATTATTCAGGATTTAGAGCGGTATGACATTGAGCTTCTAGTACGCGGACATACAGGTTACTGGGCTAGTCTGAGAGTGGAACCAGATTAACTCTCTCGGATTAAAGCTTCACAGAAGGATGATGGTGAAATCTAGGCGATTGTTCAGAATATTGACCAGCAGACTGAGTTCCGCATAGATGATGATGGTATCGTATGGCAGGGTACCAAATTATGTGTTCCAGAAGACCCTACTCTTAGAGAAGTCTTATTGACTAAGGCTAACTGCTCTCCGTTTTCTATCTATCCAAGTTCCACCAAGATGTACCACAATCTTAAGCAGCATTTTTGGTGGAGCGGCATGAAGCAGGATGTCGCTACTTTTGTTTCTAGATGTCTGACCTGCCAGCAGGTTAAGATAGAGCATCAGCGTACTAGTGGTTTACTACAACCATTAGACATTCTAGAGTGGAAATGGGACAAGATCTCCATGGATTATGTCATCGAGTTACCGCAAACTCAGAGGAAACATGATGCCATTTGGGTCATTGTTGACCGTTTGACCAAGTCAGCACACTTCTTCCCTATCCGTAAGGATTTCTCAGTCACTAAATTAGCAGACATATTTAAGAAGGAGATCGTGTGATTACACGGTACTCCTTCAGACATCATATCAGACAGGGATCTACGATTTACTTCACATTTCTGGAGAGTTCTGCATAAAGCTTGGGGAACCAAGCTCAAGCTCAACATGACCTTTCATCCTTAGACAGACGATCAGTCAGAGCGTACCATCTAGAATTTGGAGGGCATGTTACGCGCCTGTGCATTAGAATAGACAGGTAATTGGGATGACTGTATCTGCTTGGTCGAGTTTTCCTACAACAACAGTTGGCATGCGAGTATCAAGTGTGCCCCTTTTGAGATTTTATAGTGCGGGAAATGTCGTGCTCCGATCTGTTGGGATCAAGTTGGAGAACGTCTAATTGAGGGACCATAACTAATAGAGTTGACCAATGAAAAGGTCGCCATCACTAGGGCAAAGCTACATGAAGCGCGTACTCGTCAGAAGAGTTATGTCGAGGTCGCAGAGATCTAGTATTTCAGACTGGTGATCGTGTGTTCCTCAAAGTATCACTAGCACGCGGAGTCAGACGCTTTAGCCTCAAGGGCAAGCTCACCCTCGCTACATCAGACCCTTCGAGATACTCGAACGTGTCAGTGAAGTATCATATCGATTGGCATTACCGCCTCAGCTTTCACATGTTCATAATGTGTCCCATGAGTCATTACTCAGAGGTAACAACTATCATGAGCTTCACAAAGTTAATTATCCACTCGATCAGATTCAGGAGGATCTACCCTACATTGAGAAACCAGAAGCAGTGTTAGATTGCCAGGATCGAGTTATGAGAAGGAAGACTATTCCTTTAGTCAAGATCCTATGGAGGAACCATTCCGAGCGGGAGGCCACTTGGGAAACCGAGGAGTCTATACGGACTTCTTATCCTCATTTCCAGTTATAATTCGGGTAGCTTACATATCTTTTCAGCTTATGTGTCCTTTCAGCTTTTATAACTCCATCAGCTTATTTTACCTTTAATTCGAGGACGAATTTTCCTTTTAGAGAGGGAGAATTGTAAAACCGCAGCATTATCATATTTCTAATTCGAGGACAAATTATTCTTTTAGAGGGGAAGAGTTGTAAAACCCGCTTTAAAGTCCATGAACATTACTTACACGCGGTCACAAATTTAATTATAACGTTACGTGAATTATCATTTATTCAGAATAATAAATAATAGTATTTATTCAAGTATTACATAATTATTATTTATTCGGTAAATAAATAATACACGTCAGGATTAAACACGGGAATTTAAACACGATCGTATGCGTTAAATAATTAAAACACGAAAACAGAAAAGTTTACATGTGTTTGTTGGGTCGCAACTTTAAAACAAAAAGAAAGAAAAATGGGCTTTAGGCCCAATCCACTTGATAAATTAATAACCAGGGAGTTTATCACTTCATTTTACATAACAAGACAAAAACAATTAGGGTTGGTGTTTTGGTGTGACCCGCCGGCAGAGAAAGCACAAAGGGAGGCGGGTTTTTGATTTTGATTTATTGAATTCGGGTTGTTGTTATTGTAATTCCCTAATCACGCAAAATCGGTAATCCATCCTTTCCTTTTCTTTTTGATAATCACAAATCAATGGGGTTTTTATCAAGAACAAATAAATTTAGTATAATTAAACATGTTTTAAATGATTTCACAAGGAACGGGTTTTGTTTGTTGGTTTGGCTCGGCCGATCACGCAAACCAAGACCAGTGGGTCTCAGTGGTATATTTTCTAACTAGTCGCAACCCACTAGGGGTGTGGTGGTGGTTTGGGTTAGACGGCAACAAGCAACAAAGCCACCAGGGGGTGTTTGTTTATATCAGGGGTGTTTGGGTTTAGTCGCAGGTGGTGTTTGTTTGTATCAGTGGCAACCGAGACCCTTAAGGTCTCAGTGGGTCTTAGCAGTGAAGCGGGGGGAAACCAACGCAGGTCGGTGGGTAATTATGTCAGAGCAGGGGGAACCCAACACCTACCAGTGAGAACCCGAGGCTAATCAGCGACAACCAGACAACGAAGAGGGCTGCTGGCCGCCGGCTTAAACCAACAGCCGCCGGCTGTTGGTGGGGGGTTAATTTTTTTTGTCGATTTGTTAGTGCGACTGAGATAGATATCTCGGTAGGCTCGGGTTCGGGTAACACGGATTTTATAACAAGAGCCGTTTGATGTAGCATTTTAATAATCAAGCTTTTAATTTAATTATTTATAATAATTTAATCAAAGTATAAATCATTTTAATTTAATTTAATTAACATTTATTAAATTAATCATGTTTTATTAATTTTTTTAGTTAATACTTTGATAATATTTTAAATGATTAATTATTCATGAACCTTTTATAAACTATTTACGAAAACTTTCTATTTTAGGAAACTTTCTATTTTTAGCAGGTTACTTATAACAGTATAATAATACGAGAATACATATTATACACTAATTAGAGTGAAGGGAATACACTAATCAGAAATACATAAGAACAGTCAAAGTTACCAAATTATACACTAAACAATAAAACCATACAAGAACATGTAAAGCAAGTTAAGAACAGTAGAATCAGTAAAAGTATACAGTAATCAGACAACTCATTCATGCCTTTATTCATGTAGCTATTGTGAAGTCGGAGAAGGAGTTTCGTGATATGAGCAAAAACTCATATCAATTAATCAACAAATCACCCTAAAACACAAGAAAAATACCTAAACTTTGTGCTATAAAGCGGAATTATGTGGTATGTTTTGTGTTTGTGTACAAATAGGTAAGAAGGATGCATTTTCAAGCAAACAAAAAGAAAATCAAGCTAATTGGATGAAAAAGACAAAGAAGGATCAAGAGTGACAAGACTTTGAAGACAAAGGACCTATCTTGACAATATCTCAAAGATGAAGGACTAAAAGTGAACATTTGTCAAAGTCAAGATCAAAGTCAAACATGGTCAACTATCAAGTCAACCAATTCAAAGGGTCAAAAGTAGAAAGATTGCAAGTTGAAGGATCATTTTTGCCAAAGGAATGAAGATTCTAGCTCAAATTAGCAATCTGCCAAGTCAAGGGGCTAAAACTGCCAACTTTGCAAAGTATTTTGAGGCTTAATCCATGTGAAATGGTGTGGAACAAAGAGAAGCAAGGAAAAGGGTGACACGGATCACCACCTCACCCCACTCACAGCCGACACATTAATTAGGCCAATCACAACAGTGTGATCCACAACTCTTACTTTTGGCCAATCAAATTTCAGGAAATGGATAATGATCTGTGTGCAAATTCTCCACCAACTACAGCATGACACGTGTCTTTCTTCTCCAAACAAAAATTTGCCAGAATCAGGATTTGACTAGAGTGCATTTCAGAAAGAGTTATAAACATCAAAGTTGATCAAAATCCAAAGACGAATCCATCTCATCAAATCAATTAACATAAAATCAACTCAATCAATAATCCCCAATTATGTTCTTCACCTGCAAAAATCAATTAACAGAATTGGGACACGTTGAGCCCAATGATTGGTCTGGACACGTCACTCTCCCCAACAACTTTACTTTTCCATTCTATAAATAGGCCTAGAGTCTCTCATTTGTTAGTAGTTAGCTAGTGTGAAAACACACACACTAGATTTTAATTCTCTCTCTCATTCTGTTATTAGCATTTGTAGTTAACAACTCTCAAAAGCTTGACAACCTTTTGAGAGTTTGTTAGTTAGTTTTAACAAACATTGTAACCACTTTTCATTCATAATCAATAAATTTCAAATTTTCCCTCCAATTCTCTCAATGTCTTTACATACTGTTCATACGCCATTGATGATGCTTGTTTCTAGTGATCATACTTGATCATTGGGAGCCTTGTTGAAGATTGTAGCTGATTGATTTCATCTAGTAGCTGAGTAGCTATTCATTGATAGAAGTTTTGAAGGTTTTCAGTTCATCAATGGAGTTTGGTTTGATTACAGCTGTTGATTAGTAGATTATTGGTAGAAACTAGTGCTAAGGTGGTGGGTTAGCACTAGCTAGATAGCTCAGCGCTACTCTACTCCCCAAAGGAGGCCTAAGCTAAAAGGTTTCAGTTTTCTGCATTTTTTGTTCCACTCAAATTTTGCAAGCATGCTCAATACTTAGTGTAACCTTGTTTGATGTATGATCAAGTGTGTTTTTGAGTAGCTGTTGAGATTTGAGTAGCTCATTTGTAGTATATCACTTTATCACTAGCTTAATTCTCATTACTAGGTGCTTAAAATCAGTCATATTACCTTTATATTGCATTTAGAGTAAAACTTTGTTTCATAGCTTGAACTTGGTTTCTTTTCATCACATTTTAGTCATAAAACTTGGTTTGATATTTGTCCTTAATCAGTTAAGTCTTTAGCTAAAATTTCTTTCACAAACTTTTATCAATTCAGTTAAACTTGTGTTTGGGATTACGATTTCAATTGTGTTCAAGTCTTGTTAGTTGGTTAATTCTAGCTTTCATTCAGTCAGTAAGTCATTGCAAGTTAGTTCACAAAGTTTTCAGGTCAAGTCTTTAGTCAAAAAGGCAATTGGCATAATAAAAAGTTTGGGTCAGCTTTGATAAACTTGGTTTCAGAAAAGTCTTGATTTTCAAATCATTGCCATTTCTTTGTTACTTGATGGATTTACTTGAAATTTGTTTCTAGCCCTTACACAACATATGTAGTTTAAGTGTGTAGAAGGAAATTATACAGTATCCAGTAATAAGCTAGATATAAGCATTTGTTTAAGCCTTTGAGCAAATGCAATTCCCTGTGATAAAAAGCTTAACTGTTTTCTCATACTAGCTTATCCACTTCAGAAACTTGCTTATTTTCTTTCACAAATCACTTCAAAAAGTGTTCCTGGTTAAGATTTGAAGTTTTCATATTTTTGGATTTTTGGTCAACAAAAGTCAACATAAGCTCATTTTAGCTTATTTTCATTTTCTGAGCTTATTAATGGATCATTTTCTTTGAAACAAGAATTCCCATTCTTCTTGTGAGCTGATTAACAAGTTTCTTCAATAAAATCAAGTTGTGCATGTGTAGCTTATTAGATAGCTTATTTTGAGCTTATTTGAAATTGCTTATTAAAGTTTTAAGAAGTTTCAGCTTATTTCCTTTTACAAGCCTATCTGAATTTCAATTTTAAGTCTTTTAAAACTGGTTTGAGCTTATTTGGTTAAGAAATGAGCTTATACGAGCTTGTTTAAGTTCTTAACCCGTTTTTGCTATAAATCTTTTGGAAAATTTCACTTTAGTCCTTTGTTTGTTAAACAGTTTCATTTCAGGCTAATTGCACACTTAATTAGGTTTTGCAAAATTTAAGTCCTTCTATTTTCAAGTTTATTAAAAATTGGTTAATCAGTTTTCAAAATAGTTAAAAGTTAGTTACTTTGTTAGATATATTTTCACATTTAGTCCATTTGGTTAACTGTTTTTGCAATAATAGTCCCTAGACATTTAGACTTAATATTTTTTTGGCATTTAATTTTCATAGAATTTACAATTTCAGTCCTTTAAATTTTGTAGAATTTACATTTGTGCATTTTAATTGAATAAATACTTGGTTTGTGCACTTTGTTTTACGTATATGTAGACTTTATTTTTCATTTTAGCAAGGATTTGTTTGAGTTAGATATAGAATATCCAAATACCTTACCAACCAAAAACAATTAAAAAATCGATCTTGTTAGGACTTTCAATTTGTTAAGAACTGAGAAAACGAACTTCAACTATACACATTTCAAATGGCGCCGCTGCCGGTTCTTTGACTTTACGAGAGACTATCGATTGACGGTTTTCATTGGCTTTTGGGATCCGTTCACCTCGTGAACGTTATTTTTACGTATCATAAATCAAAAACAATAAAAAATCAAAAATATAAAAATAAATAAAAACTAAAAAATTAACAAAACAATTCTTTTCCTAAAGAATTGACCAAACAAATTAAAAAAATCCAAAAAGCAATCTTTTTCCTAAGAGATTACAACCAAAGAATATATATTATTGGATTCTCTCGGTTTTTATGTACATATAGTATTTTCTCTTAAAAAACTCATAAATACAAAAATATTTTCCATATATTATTATAAGTAAATACGTATACGTACAAGAACAACCAATTCACATATTCTCCATAAGTATTGCCAAGGCAATACACCGTGTTGAGGGGCGTTCCGGTTCTTGACACGTGTATCGATCAAACAAAATAAAGCAAGAATAGATAAATACTTCCAATAAGCAACAATTCAAAGAATACAAACAATTAAGTGAATAGAAAGGCGATGTGCTATAAAATGCCATCTAAGGGTCAATAGGTACTTAAGTGCTTCGCGCCACCTAACCCCCCGTTCACTTGTGAGTATTCTAAGAAGGAAGGCTTCATTGGGGGTCTTGCACCTAAGTAGTACATACGTATATTATTATTTTCTTGTGGATATTAAATATTGAAACTCGAAGGGGATAATCCTTTTCTCTTCAAATACACGAGAGCTTCTCTCTCATTCCTCGTATTGAGTTGCATGCTCACTCGCGGGCGTGCACAAATACCGATTGGTGTACAACCCCTTCCTCCGAAAAGGAAGAAAAAGAGAAAGAGTAGGAACACCACCGTCCATCAAGCCGATCACGAGAATCGTGCTTTGATTCATCCACAACAAGAAGCCATGGCCGGAGTTGATACTCGTTCTTTGATGGAACGATTGCAATCCAATGTTCACGGATATGTCGATGCTATCAAGATACCCGATATTCCCGCAAATACATTTGAGCTAAAAACGGCTATGATTAACTTGGTTTCAAACACACCTTTTTATGGAAACAAGAATGATAATCCTCATGATCACCTTAAGAGATTTCTTGCTCTTTGCAACACCATTAAGTATAATGGAGTTCCCCATGATGCCATTAAGTTGATATTGGTGCAATTTTCACTAGAGGGTCCGGCTAAGCATTGGTTAGATACACAACCACCCGATAGTATCACCACATGGGATGGTTTCACTACCAAGTTTTTGAACAAGTTCTTTCCCCCATCTAAGACCAGGGCTTTGAGGAATTTAATTATAGGCTTTCAACAAAAACCTAGTCAAACCTTTAGTGATGCTTGGGAGGAGTATAGAGAGTTATTGAGGAGATGCCGTAACCATGGATTAGATGAAGTTCACCAAATCAATACTTTCTACACTGGCCTTAAACCTCATCACCAAGACTCACTCAATGCTTCCGCGGGAGGGAATATTCTTCTTAAATCCATTCAAGAGGCTTGGGATATTATTGAGACTAAAGCAATGGTGCATACTAACACACAGTTTGATGAAAGAGTCCATGTCATTCAAGAAGGAGGTTCTAAACCATTGGAGACTCAACTCATTTCATGTATTCAAGCATTTACCCAAGCTCAAAAAGATAGTCAAACATTCATGCAAAACACTCAAAAGATGCAAGAAACGATGATGAATGACTTTATGAAGCTTTCTATGGGCAATCATTCTACAAATGATGTGCATGCCATTACTCTTTCGTGTGAGACTTATGGAGGTCCCCATTCCTATGAACAATGTGATAAGGTGCAAGGTTATCAAAGGCAATGTTATGCTTACCAAGAGGAACATCGTGAACATTTCAAGCCAAATATCAATCCCAATAACCTTTCTTACAAGTCCTAAAATTACCTTACTCCACCGGGATTCCCACCCCAACCTCGCACCCAACTTCAACAAAATCCCCCTCAATTGTTACAAAGGAATCAAGGTCAAAGACCACAATACCAAGGGAATAACTATAGAACACCAAATACCTTTCACGGTAACAATCAAGGGTTTTACAATCAACCTCCACCTTTCCAACCCCAAGGTTTTCAAGGAAATGTGCCACATGATTATAACACAATTCAGCTTCTTCACAAAATGAATCAAGAGAATGAAAGGAGGTTCCAAGCTAATGAGAAAAGAATGAGAGAAATGCATGAGGAAACAAATAAAAAGTTTATGATTCTTTTAAATCAAAGATAACAAGGGGCTTTGCCATCCAACACACAAACAAACCCAAGGGCAAATGTAAATGCTATCACAACAAGAAGTGGAAAGTCCACAAAGGATCCTTCACCACCCAAACATTCTTTGGTAGAGCCTACTATGATTCCTTCTTATGATAAGCCTTCTACATCTAGTTCACCATCCTCAAGTTCTCCCATTTCTCCCACTTCCACACCTACTCATGAAGAAATCAATAAGGAAAATCCTTCATCAACCACTCAACCACAACCAAAACCAAGTCTCCCTTATCCATCAAGATTGAGAAAGGAAAAGCTTAAGAACAAGGATGATATCCAAGTTTCAAACTTTTTGAGGATGTTCAAGCAACTTAACATAAATATCTCCTTTGCGGAAGCTTTAGCCAATATGCCTAAGTTTGCTAAGATGATCAAGGACTTACTTTCTAACAAGGAGAGATTGGTGGATTTGCCTAATGCTTCCTTGAATGAAAATTGCTCCGCGGTTTTGCTTAAGAAGTTGCCTACTAAGCTTGGAGATCCGGGGAGGTTTTTGATTCCTTGCAATTTCCCGGGGGTGGAAAATTGTATGGCTTTAGCGGATTTAGGAGCAAGCATAAATCTCATGCCATTATCGGTTTGGAAGAAACTTTCACTTCCCGAGCTCACTCCTACTAAGATGACTCTTGAGTTGGCCAACCGTACTATAGCTTATCCGGTGGGAATTGCGGAGGATGTTTTTGTTGGGGTTGATAGATTTACCTTTCCCGCGGATTTTGTGGTGGTTGATTATGATATGGATCCGAGAGTGCCTTTGATTGTTGGTAGGCCATTTTTGAGAACGGGTCGAACTCTAATAGATGTGGTGGAAGGTGAACTTACAATGAGAGTAGGAGATGAGAGAGTTGTGTTTAACATGGGGAAATTGTCTAAGAATTCTAATGAGCCCGAAGCGGTAAAACATATTGATGTTGTGAAGGAGGAGGAAACACCATATGATATCCTTGATGAAGTGTGTAATGAATACTTTTATGAAGCTTGCTCAAGTGGAGATTATGATTTACCTCATGTTGAGACTATTGCTTCCATTACATCATCTTTGGATTTTCATGACCCTCAAGAGCTAAATTTTGGTGAAACCTCATATGACACTCCACTTTTCCACAATGATGACCATATTCATGAGGACTTTAGTGATGAAGAATCTCTTCTTTGTGATACACCAACATATGATGCCTATAGTGATGATGAGATTTCTACTTGTGACTCTCCATTTGTTGATGATCATACTTCCTTTGGTTTTGAGGAATCACCAATCTTTGATAGCCCAATCTATGATGTTTATGGTGATGAGGCGGATTCTATCATGGATGAGAGTGATGAGTTCCTAGCGGAGGATATATCTTTTGAGTACACTCTTGGTTATCTTGATGAGGAGGGGGACATCCTATATCTAGAATCTCTATTGCATGAAGATCCTTTACGTACTTCCTTGTCCACTTCAACCTTTTCATGTGAGAAAGGAAAACAAACCATGATGGTGTCTTCTGAGAGCTTATTGTTATCCATTACTCCACATTTTTTCTCTCACCATGTGACCTACAAAGGAGAATCTTCTAAGGCAACCAACACTTGTTGTTTTACCATCAAGGAACGGATTTTTGATCTTGGCATAGAGATTGCTAAACTATCTCAGTATCCACCTGATGCAACAAAAGGAAAACTTGTGAAAGATTTGAGAGCATTACCTTATTACCTTTTGGAGAACATATGGGCCACCATTTTAGAGAACACCACCTCACCTTTTTCACCATTGCTTGGGAAGTTAGTTGTGGATTTGTGTTATAAGTGGGATGGTAATTATGTATTTGATCCTGGGGGATATTTATGGAGTTTTGATAAATGAAAACTTGTTTTACCTCATCATGGAGATTTTTCTTAAAAAGGGGCAAAATTTTTCTTCTCCATGATAGGTTTTAAACACTTTTAAGTGTGGGATGAGTCGAGCTAGAGACTCCTTAACTCAAGCATCGTATAACTAGGTTTAGAGTGTTGTAGGTTAGAAATAAGGGTATAGAATTGAGGATAAGTGTAGGGGGAGACCTTCTTTTGTCTTCATGTTGTTGTAGGGTTGCTCACTCATTTCATGCTTTGGAGCTTATGGAGGAGGCCCTTGTATCCGGTTCACTTCGTTACTATTGTGATTTTTCATAGACACCTTGTGCTTAAACATGAATTCACTATAGTTGATCTTTCCTTAACTTGGGTTAAGCAAAGTCTCTTCATTGTCATAAGTGTAGGGGAAGTTTTTATACTTCCATGCTCTTAAACATTAAGGACAATGTTTAGCTTAAGTGTAGGGGGGTCTTCTATCGAAGTGACCTTACCTAGAACTTGTCATTGATCTTCATGATACATGAAAATTAATTTTTCAAACATTTTTCAAGTTTTTGATCTACTTTGGCCACCAAAAATATGCATTCATAATTTTGCATTAATCATTTTTCATTTGCATAACACATTTGCATTGTATATATTTCTTCTTTTATTTTTCATCAAAAAGATATAAAAGGAAAAAAAATATAATAAAAACATGGTTTAACAAGTTTAGACTTCTTTGACATATTAGGCCCGCCATGGATATTTTGACTCAACCCGAGTTTGCTTATCCAAGCACTCTCTAGCTAGTATCCTTAACCATGTAGTCCTTCATTGGTCTATTAGGCTGAGCATCCACCAATCTCATTATTTGAGATTTTAAATTTGTGGAGAATGGGAAATGATAGAGTTGAAGCAAGTATAAAAGGGCTAGATAAACTTCATGATAATTGCTTGTGGCTAAACCCTTCTCTTCTTTACCTCTATTTTCTTCGCATGTATATATGTTAATAAATAATCAAGAACGGTTTTAATCGGTTTGTAATCTCTTATGCATTTTTGTCTAATCATTCACGTTTGGTATAAGTACGTCTTAAGATTCTAAGTTGGAACGTTTTATGTGTACTAGACTTATGTCATGCTTAATATTTAGCGGGTGTTTTTCCTTTTATTCTTTTCAACTTTCTTTGTGAGGAATAAAGAAAAATAAGAGCTGCTTTAAAAAAATGAGTGGCTAGAAAAAGAAAAAAAGAAAAAAAAAATAATTATACAAGACTCCCAAGAGGGGCAGTGAAGTGTTAATTATAGTAACTATTAGATTCCAATATTACCTTGACGGGTTACGGGGATTTAATAGTTGCTCCAATCCAATATTACCTTGACGGGTTGCGGGGTTGAAGATCCAAAGTCTCAAAAAGATGGCGGATGTAAATTATTGCGTGAGTTTTTTTTTCTTTCCTTAGCGAGTGTGTAGCTACTTATTAAAGCATGACATGAGGATTTTACACATAAGGCGAATGACTTATTACTCTTGAAACGGACTTATATTAATTGTGAGTGGTTTTTCAAGTAATGGATGAGAGGATTACTTACAATTAAAACCGTGCTTTCTTATTTTTGGATTTTGCATTTCTTATACTTCACGCTTGAAATAATGACAAATATGCCCACAAGCAATTTGCTCAACTAATAACCGGTTCCACATTTAATTGTCATGAATAAGTTGATGCACTTTTTAGTTGTGAATACAATGATCCCATTTTTAAGCTTGGTATGGGGAAAGTGAAACTTGAGGGTGATAAGTGTCCATGGTACCCAAGCCCTAATCAAAGTCATTGAATTATTTATGTGTTATTTCCATCAAAACCATTTCAAGAAAATCCAAAAAGATATAAATAGAATTGTTTCTTGTGCATTGCATTGTTAAAAATCAAAATCATGCATTATATAGTGTAGAGTAGTGTAGATGCATTCCATAATGGCCAAGGTGGATTAATTATGAGGAGAATGTAAATTTGTGCTTTAAAATATAGCATTGCATGAGGACATGACAAAGTTCAAGTGTAGGGGATTTGATATGAGCAAAAACTCATATCAATTAATCAACAAATCACCCTAAAACAAAAGAAAAATACCTAAACTTTGTGCTATAAAGCGGAATTATGTGGTATGTTTTGTGTTTGTGTACAAATAGGTAAGAAGGATGCATTTTCAAGCAAACAAGAAGAAAATCAAGCTAATTGGATGAAAAAGACAAAGAAAGATCAAGAGTGACAAGACTTTGAAGACAAAGGACCTATCTTGACAATATTTCAAAGATGAAGGACTAAAAGTGAACATTTTTCAAAGTCAAGGTTAAAGTCAAACATGGTCAACTATCAAGTCAACCAAGTCAAAGGGTCAAAAGTAGAAAGATTGCAAGTTGAAGGATCATTTTTGCCAAAGGAATGAAGATTCTAGCTCAAATTAGCAATCTGCCAAGTCAAGGGGCTAAAACTGCCAACTTTGCAAAGTATTTTGAGGCTTAATCCATGTGAAATGGTGTGGACCAATGAGAAGCAAGGAAAAGGGTGACACGGATCACCACCTCACCCCACTCACAGCCGACATATTAATTAGGCCAATCACAACAGTGTGATCCACAACTCTTCCTTTTGGCCAATCAAATTTCAGGAAATGGATAATGATCTGTGTGCAAATTCTCCACCAACTACAGCATGGCACGTGTCTTTCTTCTCCAAACAAAAATTTTCCAGAATCGAGATTTGGCTAGAGTGCATTTCAGAAAGAGTTATAAACATCAAAGTTGATCAAAATCCAAAGACGAATCCATCTCATCAACTCAATTAACATAAAATCAACTCAATCAATAATCCCCAATTATGTTCTTCACCTGCAAAAATCAATTAGCAGAATTGGGACACGTGGAGCCCAATGATTGGTCTGGACACGTCACTCTCCCCAACAACTTTACTTTTCCATTCTATAAATAGGGCTAGAGTCTCTCATTTGTTAATAGTTAGCTAGTGTGAAAACACACACACTAGATTTTAATTCTCTCTCTCATTCTGTTATTAGCATTTGTAGCTAACAACTCTCAAAAGCTTGACAACCTTTTGAGAGTTTGTTAGTTAGTTTTAACAAACCTTGTAACCACTTTTCATTCATAATCAATAAATTTCAAATTTTCCCTCCAATTCTCTCAATGTCTTTACATACTGTTCATACGCCATTGATGATGCTTGTTTCTAGTGATCATACTTGATCATTGGGAGCCTTGTTGAAGATTGTAGCTGATTGATTTCATCCAGTAGCTGAGTAGCTGTTCATTGATAGAAGTTTTGAAGGTTTTCAGTTCATCAATGGAGTTTGGTTTGATTACAGCTGTTGATTAGTAGATTGTTGGTAGAAACTAGTGCTAGGGTGGTGGGTTGCTAGATAGCTCAGCGCTACTCTACTCCCCAAAGGAGGCCTAAGCTAAAAGGTTTCAGTTTTTTGCATTTTTGTTCCACTCAAATGTTGCAGGCATGCTCAATACTTAGTGTAACCTTGTTTGATGTATGATCAAGTGTGTTTTTGAGTAGCTGTTGAGATTTGAGTAGCTCATTTGTAGTATATCACTTTATCACTAGCTTAATTCTCATTACTAGGTGCTTAAAATCAGTCGTATTACCTTTATATTGCATTTAGAGTAAAAGTTTGTTTCATAGCTTGAACTTGGTTTCTTTTCATCACATTTTAGTCATAAAACTTGGTTTGATATTTGTCCTTAATCAGTTAAGTCTTTAGCTAAAATTTCTTTCACAAACTTTTATCAATTCAGTTAAACTTGTGTTTGGGATTAGGATTTCAATTGTGTTCAAGTCTTGTTAGTTGGTTAATTCTAGCTTTCATTCAGTCAGTAAGTCATTGCAAGTTAGTTCACAAAGTTTTCAGGTCAAGTCTTTAGTCAAAAAGGCAATTGGCATAATAAAAAGTTTGGGTCAGCTTTGATAAACTTGGTTTCAGAAAAGTCTTGATTTTCAAATCATTGCCATTTCTTTGTTACTTGATGGATTTACTTGAAATTTGTTTCTAGGCCTTACACAACATATGTAGTTTAAGTGTGTAGAAGGAAATTATACAGTATCCAGTAATAAGCTAAATATAAGCATTTGTTTAAGCCTTTGAGCAAATGCAATTCCTTGTGATAAAAAGCTTAACTGTTTTCTCATACTAGCTTATCCACTTCAGAAACCTACTTATTTTCTTTCACAAATCACGTCAAAAAGTGTTCCTGGTTAAGATTTGAAGTTTTCAGATTTTTGGATTTTTGGTCAACAAAAGTCAACATAAGCTCATTTTAGCTTATTTTCATTTTCTGAGCTTATTAATGGATCATTTTCTTTGAAACAAGATTTCCCATTCTTCTTGTGAGCTGATTAACAAGTTTCTTCAATAAAATCAAGTTGTGCATGTGTAGCTTATTAGATAGCTTATTTTGGAGCTTATTTGAAATTGCTTATTAAAGTTTTAAGAAGTTTCAGCTTATTTCCTTTTAAAGCCTAGCTGAATTTCAATTTTAAGTATTTTAAAACTGGTTTGAGCTTATTTGGTTAAGAAATGAGCTTATACGAGCTTGTTTAAGTTCTTAACCCATTTTTGCTATAAATCTTTTGGAAATTTTCACTTTAGTCCTTTGTTTGTTAAACAGTTTCATTTCAGGCTAATTGCACACTTAATTAGGTTTTGCAAAATTTAAGTCCTTCTATTTTCAAGTTTGTTAAAAATTGGTTAATCAGTTTTCAAAATAGTTAAATGTTAGTTACCTTGTTAGATATATTTTCACATTTAGTCCATTTGGTTAACTGTTTTTGCAATAATAGTCCCTAGACTTTTAGACTTAATATTTTTTGGCATTTAATTTTCATAGAATTTACAATTTCATTCCTTTAAATTTTGTAGAATTTACATTTGTGCATTTTAATTGAATAAATACTTGGTTTGTGCACTTTGTTTTACGTATAAGTAGACTTTATTTTTCATTTTAGCAAGGATTTGTTTGAATTAGATATAGAATATCCAAATACCTTATCAACCAAAAACAATCAAAAACTCGATCTTGTTAGGACTTTCAATTTGTTAAGAACTGAGAAAACGAACTTCAACTATACACACCATTTCGTCTGTTCGTCTTCAGTCAGCTACTGGACACAAGGTACGGATTTCCCGCCCTTCAGTATGGACTTTCCTTTCTATGCATGACTAGGATTCCTCGTCTGCAACCATCTGTTTTTCCCAGTTACGTTATAAAACATTAGATGATTTACCATGATAACTATGTTAATTGCCTAAGCTTTATATACATGCATGACCAGTTCCATCTAGTTATGGAGGTACCGTAACCATGACACTTAAGGCACCAGTGTCATGACTCCTCTGTGAGTGAGTGATTTCTCGTAGCATCCCTTTTATTTTAGTTGGCCATTTATTAGTATATTATCAGTGGGGCGTATCACGTATGGGTGTATCCTAGTTTATCATTTTATAGTTAGCAGGTGAATGTGGTGTGTGATCTACATCCATCACATTAGATCACCCCTCTGACAGTATGACGAGCTTACCCCTCTAAGTATTCATGCTCACGTTGTTATATTACATGACTTATATAAGCTCTTGGCATTTAAAATACAGTACACACATGTTTTCAGATTTAACAGTTAATAGCTCAGCTTTATTAGTTATAAACCAGGTTTTCCAAGACACACACAGTTTTTCGCTGCATTTTACTTATCAGTCTTTCAGTTTCAGTATTTGCTATCTGTTTCATTTCAGTACTTCTTATCATGCTTTTATATCCGTTCACTAGGCGTTATGCTCAGTCGTAGTTTCTTTTCATGCTCCAAACGACAGGTACACAAGGACGCTCTTAGGATTCTGAGAGTATGTGCATTCGGATGGAAGCTATCTACACTTCTTATTTTATGCATTTCATACATTACTTTGCTTGTTTGGACATTGTTTAGTCCTTTCTTTCAGTAATTACATTTACATGTTGAGCTTATGTTGGACTACCGATGTTTGATTCCGGTATTTTCTTTATGGTCAGTTAATGTTTTCTTAAGACATTTACCTTTCATGCTTCGATGACACGTCATAAATACACATAACGGTCTAATTATCCAAGTAGGATGTTACAGTGGAACAATCAAGTGTCTACCGTTGGGCTTGTAGTGGCTAATGGGAGAACTTGGGCTGCTATGAAGGAGTTATTGACTAAGAAGTTTTGTCCTGAAGAAGAACTGGGTCAATTGGAAGATGAATTGAGGCAGTTAGTGTTGAGGAATAATGATATCACTGCTTATACCAGGAGATTCAATGAGTTGAGCTTGTTGTGCCCCGATGCTTTTGCGGATGACTGTAAGAAAATGAAACAGTATATCAAAGGACTGTCAAGCAACATCAAGGGTGAGACTACTTCGTCAAAGCCTAGATCTTTCGATGAAGTCGTCCAGATGCTCACGCTCTAATGGACGTTAAGGTGCAAGACAAGAAAGATAGTGTGGCTGAAGGGAACAATAGAAAGTGGGAGTCTGCCTAATCCAATCAATCGCAAGGTCAGAACCGTGGGGGTTATCATAATAACACTCAAGGATCAAAGCGAAATCAGCAATTCAACTAGAGAAGAAATTATGGGATGCGAGCTGCCACTGTGCCTAGAGGAAACAAGGTCAATCCTAAGTGTGGCCGTTGTAGTTTGTATCATGTGAGGAACTGCCCTCCTGCTTGTAAAAAATGTGGAAAGGCTGGACATAAAGCTGTGGAGTATCGGACGAGAGGTGGGGCTATGGTAGCGAATGCCACTAGAGTTATGGTTTGCTTTGGTTATGGTGAGAGAGGACACAAACAAGGTAATTGTCCGAAAGTTGGGAATAGAAAAGGAGGAAACGTTGCCGCTCCAACTTACGTGGTAGGGACTGCAGACAAGCCTCAAGGTCCGAACCTGGTAACCGGTACGTTATTACTTGATTCTCGTTATGCTAGCGTATTGTTTGATTCTGGATCAGATAGAAGCTTTGTAGATGTAAAATTCAGTCGCCTTATCAATAGAGAACCAGTAAGGTTAGCAACTAACTATAATGTGGAATTAGCCGATGAAAAGATTGTTAGCACTAATTCTATACTGAAAGGGTGTTCCTTGAAGTTAGGGAACATGTGTTTTAAATTGATTTGATGACTATATAGCTAGGATCGTTTGACGTGATCATTGGGATGGATTGGTTAGTTTCGCATGGTGCGGTGATTGTTTGCGGTGAGAGGTTAGTTCATATTCGGTTGAGAAATAAGGTGTTGACGGTGAAGGGTGACGAATGTACTTCTCGTTTGAGAGTAATATCTCGCTTGAAGATGATGAGGTACATGGAGGAAGGGTGTGAGGTATTTTTGGCTCAAATTACTAGCGATGGTGATGTAGAGACGAAGTTGGAAGATGTGCCAGTGATTCGAGAGTATCCTAAAGTTTTTCCTGAAGAGTTGTCGGGACTAGCGCCATCTCATGAAGTAGAATTTCGGATTGATTTGGTGCCTGGAGTTGCACCGGTTGCTCGTGCGCCTTATCGTTTGGCACCGTCAGAACTGAAGGAGATATGCGATCAATTGAAGGAATTAATGGATAAGGGGTTTATTAGACCGAGTTCATCGCCTTGGGGAGCGCCTGTTTTATTTGTGAAGAAGAAGGATGGATCGTTCAGAATGTTTATCAACTATTGGGAGCTTAACAAATTGACGGTCAAGAATCGGTATCCATTGCCGAGGATTGATGACTTATTTGATCAATTGCAAGGATCAAGTGTGTACTCGAAGATCGATTTGAGATTGGGGTAACACCAACTGCGAGTTAGAGAGGAAGATATTCCTATAACAGCTTTCCGTACTCGCTATGTGTATTTCGAGTTTCAAGTAATGTCGTTTGGTTTGACGAATGCGCCTATTGTGTTTATGGATTTGATGAACAGTGTGTGCAAGTCGTATTTGGATAATTTCGTCATTGTGTTCATTGACGATATCCTTATTTACTCCAAGAGCAAGGAAGAGCATGAGAAGCATTTGAGGACAATTTTGGAATTGTTGAAGAGAGATAAGTTGTACGCAAAATTCTCCAAGTGTGAATTTTGGTTGGAATCTGTGCAATTTCTTGGGCATGTGATTGACAACAAAGGTGTTCGTGTATATCCTGCCAAGACTGAGGCAATTAAGGATTGGTTGGTACGGATAAAGCCGACTGAAGTTCGACAATTTATTGGTTTAGCTGCTACTATCAGAGATTTATCGAAGGGTTTTCGTTGATCACAAAGCGATTGACCAAGCTTACTGAGAAGAATCGGGCGTTTGAGTGGGGACTAGGTGAAGAAGCCCCTTTCAAAACGCTTAAGGACAAGTTGTGTTCTGCTATTATTTTGTCATTGCCGGAAGGAATTGAAGACTTTATGGTTTATTGTGATACGCCTCGCAAGGGTTATGGAGCTGTATTGATGCAACGTGAGAAGGTGATTGCTTATGCGTCGAGGCAACTGAGGAAGCATGAGGAGAACTACACTACGTATGATTTGGAACTTGGTGTCGTAGTTTTTGCATTGAAGTTGTCGAGACACTGCTTGTATGGAACCAAGTGTGTTGTGTTCACTGATCACAAGAGTTTGTAGCTTATCTTGGATTAAAAGGAGTTGAATTTGAGGCAAAGGAGATGGGTTGAGTTACTGAGTGATTATGACTGCGAGATTCGCTACCATCCTAATAAGGGGAATGTAGTAGCTGATGCACTTAGTAGGAAGGACAGAGAAAAGCCTCTTAGAGTTAGGGCTTTGGTGGACTGAGAGTGTCGATTTGACTGGAATGATATTGAAGGCTCAAGCGAATGGGTTGATGAGGGAGAATGTCAAGGCAGATAATTTGGGTAGAATGATGAATCCGCTTTTTATGGTAAAGTCGGATGGATTAAGGTATTTCGAGAATCGAATTTGGATACCATTATGTCCACCTGAGGAAGGAGTACCTGGAGTGAGAGATTCGGTTATGAACGAGTCTCATAAGACGAAGTACTCGATACATTCTAGATCGGATAAGATGTATCATGATATGAAGAAGGTGTATTGGTGGCCGAATATGAAAGTAGACATTGCTCGGTACGTTAGTAAGTGCTTGACTTGTGCGAAAGTTAAGGCTGAACACAAAAGACCGTCTGGGTTATTGGTGCAACCAAAGATTCCGGAATGGAAGTGGGAGAAGATCGATATGGATTTAGTAACGATAACTCATAGTGCTTATGATATGATTTGGGTGATCGTGGATAGATTGACGAAATCTGCTCATTTATTTCCTATGAAAAAGATGGATAGTATGGACAAGCTTACCAGTGTGTATGTGAAGGAGATCGTTTGTCAACATGTGCTGCCTTTGTCGATTATTTCAGATCGTGAGAGCAGATTTAGTTCTGCGTTTTGGAGATCTCTTCATTGTTTGTTGGGCACTGAGTTGAGTTTGAGTACGGCTTATCATCCCAAGACGGATGGCCAGAGTTGTTGGGAATAAAATGTAGCCAGTACACTTGGACGCTGACAAGAAGAAAACAAGCGTTGATAAGAAGAAAACAAGTGTTGACAGATCAAGCGTTGACAGGAAGAAGTCAAGCGTTGATAGGTTGAAGTCAAGCACTGATAGAAAGATTTAGTCTACGCATATTATGTTTCTAGTTTTTTTTGGGTAAAGGGGTGATTCCCCGGTAAAATATATTACACCAAAAAATCAGTTAAGTACAATGAAATGTGACCGTATGTCACATTAACCTCAAGCCAACACAGCTTGAACAGCCTCTACTCATATGACATGCCATATGAGAACCTAACAACCTCAACATAACCTATAACACCAATAGGAAAGAACCATCTAATCGAACATAAGCAAAACATTAAAACTAAATCCAGATGGACTGAGGAATCTTCCAAAGATGCGCAAACATCCTAGCATCCTTAGACTTCTTTAAACGACAAGACATAAGCTTCATCCGAACAGTAGAAATAATACCATCGACTACCGCCTTGACGGACTTCTTTACGCCTTTAAACAAACGAGCATTTCTTTCACGCCAAATAAAATAAGCAGCAGCCGCCAGCACCAGTTTGCCAATGCAACTTTGCGACGTATTACGCTTAGCAATAGGAACAAGCCTCGAAAAAATAGAACCAAAATCCGGACCAGTCCCTTCAAGCCGAGCCATATGCATCACACTACGCCAAACCTGCTGCGAAAATGTACACTCAAAAAACAAATGATCATGAAAGTCCGGTTGTGTACCACAAAGAGAGCATGAAGCATCCAGCGCACTATTTCTGTCCCAGATTGCCACACAATCTTGCGTCTTTAACCGCTTCTTAAAAATCAGCCACATAATGAACGCATGCTTAGGAATACATGAACGAAACCACACCACATCAGCCCAAAGAACATCATTGTCTCTAGGTCTAATAGAGTTCCAAACCTGGTTAACCGAAAAAAACGACAAACTGCCATCACCCAAACGCCAGTGCAGGCAATCAGCATCCTCCGAGAAAACAGGCACCTGAATCATATGCAAACATGGATATTTATTCAGCCATTCAGCCGGCCAAATCCATGCACCATCTTGAACATAATCCCGCACCATAGCAGCCCTGTGCAGACCAGCCCTAGCAATATCACGCGCAGAAATAATATTGGCTAGAGGACTAAATTCGCACCATTTATCAAACCAAAAGGACGTAGTCATACCATCACCAATCTTAGACCAAACAAACTCACGGATAATAGGACGCAGCAACAACAGCTTTCTCCAACCCCATGACAAAGAACCCTTATACGGAACCTCCCAAAAGTTCCATTTTTGAAGCTTATACGCATGAATCCACTGAACCCATAGCGATTCCTTTCGAGACAGAAGCTTCCAAATATGAGACATCATGAGCGCTTTATTAAAATAGTCAAGTCTCCGAATTCCAAGACCTCCTTCCTTTCTAGGTAAACAGACAACCTCCCATGAAACCTTCGCTTTTCCTCTTTTCATGGCTCCTTGACACCATAGAAAACCACGTAAGATTTGTTCAATTCTTAAAAGCACACTAGATGGAATGATAAACACGGACGCCCAGTACACATGAAAAGAACCCAAAACCGAACGAATTAGCTGAAGCCGACCCGCATTTGAAAGAAATTTATTCTTCCAATCGTTAACACGACATTGCACTTTATCAATTAATTCATTGCAATCCCGAATAATAAGGCTCGACGAAACTAAAGGAACTCCAAGGTATTTCACCGGTAAACGATCTTCCTCAAAAGGGAGAACATTTAGAATAGCAAGCTTTGTGAAGTTGATAACATTGCAAAAATAAGCCTTACTCTTAGGCATGCTAGGCGCAAGCCCCGAGGCCTCTTTAAATTCCTCTAAAGCTTCCATAATAACCTTAGCCGATTCAACATCTCCATGAGCGAAAAGGAACAAGTCGTCTGCAAAACAAAGATTTATCAAGTTTAACTTTGAGCAGTACCGATGATACGTGAAACCGGCCGACTCACGCACCCTCCTATGCATCATAAGCGTGAAAACCTCCATCACAATAGTAAACAAATAAGGAGAGAGCGGGTCTCCTTGTCTAAGACCCCGCTTCCCTTTAAAATAACCGTGCAGCGACCCATGAATGCAAATGGAGAATGAAGTAGAGCACACACACTCCATTATCCAAGCTATCATACGACGATGAAATCCAAAACCAACAAGAGCTGCACGAAGAAAATCCCAATCAACAGTGTCATACGCTTTTTGAATGTCAACTTTAAAAGCACATCTCGGGGTACCACGATCCAAATGATAATTATGCATAATTTCTTGAGTAAGCAGGATATTATCCGCAATATTTCTACCCGGGACAAACGCAGACTGATTAGGGCTAATCACCTTCTTTAAACTATTCTTAATCCGATTAGCAAGAATCTTTGTAATACACTTAAAGAGCACATTACAACACGATATAGGATGGTAATCATTCACACGAGCAGGAGCATGCACCTTTGGAATAAGCGCTATAATAGTGTGATTAAGCTCTTTAAGAAGAACACCATTCGTGAAAAATTCACCAACAGCCTTAGTAACATCATTACCAATAATCTCCCAAGTGTCTTTAAAAAAAGCCGCCGTATAACCATCTGGACCAGGCGACTTTTCATTACCCATCGAAAACATTGCATTTTTTACTTCGTTTGAACTGATGTTTCGGACCATATACTCAGCTTCAGTAGGATCCAATCGCGTGGTAAATAGATTATTAGTGTCAAACCCTCCAGTGCTTCCCGGCTGTCCCAGAAAGACTTTATAATGATCAATAAAAACATTAGGAACATCCTGATTTTGGACAACCACACCATTTGGATCCGTAATCACATCAATCCTGCTCCGACTTATCCTACTCTTAACCACCTTATGAAAATAAGCAGTGTTCGAGTCACCCTCTTTTAACCAAGTAACTTTTGCCTTCTGTTTAAGGAATTTCTCCTCCACAAGAAGAGCATCATTAAATGCAGTAAGAACAGAAGCCTCCCATTCACGAATACTCATATTAAATGGATCAGCATCAAGCTTTGTTTGAATCATATCCAACTCCTTACGAAGGCCATCAACATTCGCATGCAGATTTCCTTTATCAATCAGGAGCTTCCGAATGGGACGTTTCAGCATTTTAAGCTTCTTAACAACCTGGTACATAAAAAAACCTGAGACTCGATACTCCCAACCATTACGAACCACCTCCTTGAACCTGTCATGACCAAGTAAAACATTAAAAAACTTAAACGGCTTCCTCTTTTCCTGAATATGAGCAGGAATAGCAAGAATAGCTGGCGCATGATCCGAAATTCGATATGGTTTGAAAACCGCATGAACCCCCAAAAACGCCTCCTGAAACTCAAGGTTAGCCATAACACGGTCCAGCTTACGAAGCACACCATCCAAACCATGAGGTTTCTGGTTCCAAGTATACTGCAAACCAGTACAAGTCACGTCCATAATTTCCACCTGGTCCACACAATCTCTGAACTCTCGCATGGAAATATCCACCCTCGAAGAACCTGTGGAAGAATCCTCCAAAAATAAAGAGGCATTAAAGTCCCCAAGCAAGCACCATGGACGACCATTAATATAATTCTTGTGCATACCCAAATTACTCCAAAGCGTACGTCTCTGAGTATACTGATTAAACGCATAAACAAAGGAACAAAAAAATTCCTTCTTTTCAGCTATAATCCAAATACGAGTATGCATAACTTGAGAGTCCTGATGGATAAGCATAACATCCACAACAGAATGATTCCATCCAAAAATTCCTTCTAGTTTGTTTCTAGTAAAGATAGGATCAACAATGTATTTTCTATATTTATCTTTACCTAGAATAGCTGATACGTAGACTCTTGTACAAGGCTTCTTATGTCTATAAAAGAAGACCTTTAGGTTTTGTTTCATATAAGTTTTCATATGTTTAACACTTTCATTGTATGCAAGTTTGTTCTAATCAATCAAGTGAAAGTTTGTTTTACAATTGTTTGCGTGTTCTTGTTTGAGTATTAATTCCGCATAATACTTAAATTGTTTTATACACAACAAATTTTCTCTACGTGTTTGACTTGATTTAATCTCGTTTACATAAGCTAAATCGATCTAAGTTTGGGATCAACAAGAGTGAGAGGACTATTCAAACGTTGGAAGACATGCTTCGGGCATGAGTGATTGACTTTGGTGGATGTTGGGAACATCATTTGTCGTTAGTAGAATTCTCGTATAACAACAATTATCACGCGAGTATTAAGGCCGCACCGTTTGAAGCGTTGTATGGGCAGAAATGTAGGTCTCTAGTGTGTTGGAGTGAAGTATGGGAGAGTTAGTTGACTGGACCTGAGATGATTTTTGAGACTACCGAGAAGATTGTGCAAATCAAGAACCGATTGCTTGCTGCAAGAAGCTGACAGAAGAGTTAAGCCGATAACAGGAGGAAACTGTTGGAATTCAAGGTTAGAGATATGGTTATGCTTAAGGAGTCGCCATGAAAAGGTGTGATTCATTTTGGGGAGAGAGGAAAGTTGAGTCCGAGGTATATTGGACCATTCAAGATCATCAAACGAATTGGACCGGTTGCTTACAAGTTCGATTTGCCAAATGAGCTCAGTGTCATTCATAACATGTTTCACGTGTCAAATCTAAAGAAGTGTTTGGCAGATAAGGATTTGGTGATTCCTTTGGATGTGATTCAGCTTGATGACAAATTGCATTTTGTGGAGGAACCAGTGGAGATTATAGACCGATAAGTTAAGAGATTGAAGCATAGTAGGATTCCCGTTGTGAAGGTACGATGGAATTCTAGACGTGGACCGGAATTCACGTTGGAACGTGAGGATTTCTTTAAGTAAAAGTACCCACATTTGTTCTAGTGGTGCAAAATGTGAGTATAAGAAGAGGCGAGCGCTGGGACGTCGCTCATTTAAGGAGGGTAGGATGTGCTTCCCAGAACCCTAGGTCAGTATTTAACCCTAATTTACGTATATTTTTGAAATTTTTAAGAAATTTTGTTGGTAATATGTTTGACGTTTTGAGTTGAAACCAATGTTTGAGGTTGTGTATTTTACGTTTGACGAATTAAAGGAACCGATAGCGACTACGATACTGACGGATCTCCAAAAATTAACGTTTTATTATCGATTGATCGATATTTGAATTTTTCGAAGTTTTTATTTTATTTACGTGTTAAGTTGAGTTGGAACCATTTCACTTGTATTTTTAGGTAGCCGGGACGAACCCTGACTCCTGCAAATTTTCAAAAACCGAGTATTAGCCTAAATCCCGCTCTTTAGCACATGTTTTACTAATGACGCCAAAAGATAGTTAGCTTGTCACTTTTTATCCTCACCTTGGTATAAATGGAAATTTTCACACACACTTACTCATTTCACACATTCAAAAAATTTGAAAAATCTCTCCCCCTCTCACTTGCATACCGACGGCCAAACCCACCACCACCACCATAAAAAAAAATTTACTTGATTTTGGAAGAAACTAATCAAAGACCAATCTTCCATTTCTTCTTGTAAGTGTTTTAATCCATTAAAATCATACATGCATCCATTTAATTTTTCCAAAAATTTATTCTTATGAACAAGTGGTTCTGATCTAATTTTTCTTTATGCATATTCTTGTTTTGTGTTTATAAACAAGGCATATTAATAAACAAGCTTGAATTAATTTTTTTTAGATGTTTTGGTTCATCATACCCCACGCCTAAAGGGGGTATTTGTTTGATTGTTGATTTTGATCTATTTTGTTTATAGGTTTATGTTTATAATGATGTTAACAACCTTTTAAAATTATTTAATTATGATGTAAGCATGATTTATGAAATAGGTTTTTCTAAATGATTGTTCATACAAGTAATTAGGTATGTTAATAATATGTTAGGATGATTGATTAGTGTTATAATAGGTTTATATGTTGAGAAAATTGATTGAAAAGACATTTTGGTATGATTTTGAAAGTAGTATTCTAGACCAGATTGTTTAAGGGGATTTTTCGTGGTCTTAAGCCTAAGTCAAGGCTGAGACTATAGGATATAGTTTTAGAGCTTCTTTCAAGCTTCGATTTGGTATAAGATAGACCTTCTAACTCAAAACGAGGTAGAAGTTACGTTAGTTTGAATATTCGTGTATTGGGAGGCGAGTATCGACACAATCCGAATTTGTGTTCGATATTAAGTCAAATCTCGGGGACTATAAGTAGAGTTTTAAAAATGTTTGAGGGCTGTTCTTTGGCTCTAAACCTGGAGTCTCGAGTCTATTTTCAAACTTAGGAGTCGGATTTACAAATGGTTTGGTTAAGTGAGTCAAAATGGTTTTACAATGCAAGGGTACAAATCTGCCCGGATTTTCAAGGTTTGAAATATGTTGGGCAGCGAGACTTAAAAGTAAAATCTTTTTATGAAAATTTTTGTGTGCTTTCTACATGATGTAAGTGAGACCTCCAGCGAGTTTCATGAAAATTCGTGGTGTTTAATTATGGAATTCAGTTCATACATTTGGTATGTACCGGCAGAATTATTTTAAGAGTGTTTGTTCTAATAGGATGGAAAAATCTAAATGTCTAGTAAATATCACTTGTGTGCATTTTTGGCGTGTGTTTTATGAAGTTTTGAGTAAACTTATTTATTTATATTAAGTACAAGTTGATACTTAAAGGTATTGATGTTGGGAATAAATACTTAAGAGAAGTTCCCCCTGCTATGACAAACAAGTTCCCACTAGTGTACTTCCCCCTGCTGGAACATTTAAGGCAGTGGGATCTATTCCCACTATTAGTATTCAAAGGCACTACTGCATGGATAAACTTGGAAGAGATATTGATGCGTTTCTGTTACAAGTGCAGAATACCTTCCTAGTTTGTTTAGTAGTTATCTTGTACAAGGGTCCTTATCCTATAAAAGGACTCATTAGGGTTTTGTATTTGATATATCTTTCCTGCCATTTCATTTTATGCTTGAAGGTTCCTAATACCATCTTGAGTATTTGTATATTATTTAATATATTAAAGCTTACAGTTTGGTTCACTACTTGTTCTTGTGCTAATCATTACTTTCCGCATCTTGTTTAGTTACTTTATCATAAGCAAAGTCTCTCTAAGTGATAGTTTGAGTTTACTCTTGCCATCACTACCCTTAAACAAGCTAAGGTTTAAGATCTGAGTTTGAGATCACAATTGGTATCAGAGCCTAAGGCTTTAGGCTCTTGATATCTAGGAGATCAAGATGTTTTTCGTTTTCATGTTGCTGTGAAGTTGTTGTCCAGAATTCGCAACGGATTTAGCTACAGATTAACGACGGTTTGTCTGTTCTGTGACAATTTCTGTGATAGAAAAAGTGTCGGTAAAGTTTCTGGTTTAGGGTTTTCAAGAAACCCCTAATCACGAAAAAGAGGAGCTTTGATTTATCTTGTGTCTCTTCCTAATTTAATTTATGTTTACAAAGCTGTTGATTGCATCTGACAATAATGATGAGCATTAGTCCGGGACTAATCGATTGTTATTGTTGTTTCGATTGGTTAGGGTGAGTTGGTCCGGGATCAATGATGAACCCTAGTTGAGATGAAATCGGTTGTATTCTAGGCATAAATTCAGAAAAAGAAGAGGTAAAAAGAATAAGTGGATTCTTGATTTTTTGTGTTTTTAGGGTTTGATTAAAAAAATCTAGATTGGTGATTTTTATTGCTGTAAATGATGATCGTAATTTTAGGGTTTATTGAGAGGGTCATTTCTCAAATCCCTAAAAATCTTGTGAAAATTAGAGGTTGTGATAAATTTTGGGTTTTTGTGAATAAACCCTAATTTTATTTAATTAGAGTCAAGAAGAGACGTTTTAATAGCATCTGGTTGGTTGCTATATTTTTATTCGTCTGATTCTATAAAGAAGAAGGATGTCGGTAGTTGTTGTCATGTGGTTGAATAAGATATTTGCTTTGGTCAAAAATTGTGGGTGATATTCACGTAATATTCTATATCCATGATTATCTTGGTCCCTAATTAGTGCAATATATTTGTTCGTATGGTCCAATTCACATTATTTACAAGATATTATTCTCGTGTGAATGGTCCCTGGTACTGCAGCTTGAGATTATGGGACGTATCAAGTATGAAGCAGAGATTTATTTTTCGTTCACGATCGACACAAAGTCTAAACGATGTATTGTTTGTGTGTCTCCTATGCATCACGTGACAACGGCAAAAAGAAAAAAGCATTTTGGGTTTGTCTAATATTTCTTATCATATGCATACTGTTTCTATTCCAAAACAGAAAGGGACATGAAGGTTTGAATGGTTCAACTTGTGGGGACGTGTGAAAAGCCATGTAGGAAGTCAAAAGTAATTATTCAACAAAGGCATCACATGTGCAAGGTCAATGAAACAAGTGGCGTTGTTCACGTGATGGCTAAATTGGATGTTGCTTATTGGTTTGAGGGTTTACACAGAATTATGCAGAGTACGATGGGTCACAAGATATCAGTAACAAAACAGTGGCATTAAAAAAATCCCCATGCTTTTGAAAAGTCCCCCCTACTATTTCCCCTTCCTTTGAAGAAGTTCCCACTGTTTTAGGAGTTCCCCTGCCATCAGTTCTGATTTTTGGGACAACAATGTTTTGGAGTTTGGTTATTCACAACAACTAGTCTTAAAGGTATAAAGGCTTGATTTATTTTGTATTGATTACGAAGAAACGTTTTTATCATTTGTTTGAAGATGAAGGAGATATTCGCGGGTATGTGTTTTATGCTTAAACGCTTAGTAACGAAGTGATACAAGATCTAGGAATGTGTGATTTTTCTTATGGTACTCTATGCACATATTTTCTATCACTTGAAGGAGTTGCATTATCGTGCTCAGTGTCTCATTTCAAAGGTAAATGAGGATTTTTGTATATAGAGACTCTTTGTCACGTGGTTAGTGCAAGATATAAAACGCAAGTTCGGGTTATTCTATTTCATCATCAAGTAAGTTATAATTAGATTTCTTCATATGTGATCATTACATAAAGCTTACAGAATTGAAGATACATAAATGATTAGCACAATTTAAGCTGAAGCTAAATTTTTGAAGTGCTAGTCATTCACATATGACATTGAAGTGAAAATTTTCGCTACTGCTCATTGATATTACTACAACTAATGTGAGTATCTACAACTCAAAATAATTTTTTATTAGGAGATTGGCCTATGTGCATCATGGATGTTATTTTGAAAAGTGAAATGCTTTGGTTTGATGTATGATATTGGTTAGTAGTAGTTGAAAATCAAGGTTGCTCACTTACAAGACCCCTATTTGATCATGTCAAAAAGGGAAAGATGTTTACAAAGAATGTGCAGCCTGTTGATCTTTATTGTTGTCTGCATAAGGGGAAGTGTTTTGACATCATCAACTAGGGAAAGATTGCTAGGTCAAAAGTTGATGAATCAAATCACCATGGAGACAAGAAGGACCAAATAGGACATTATGTGAAACTTCAAGCTGGTGGACAAAATATGGATTGGTTCCCTACTAGTGAAACTTTCCACTGTTGTGAAGTTTCCCCTGCCATATATTAAAGGATGAAGATTTGGTCAGAATATGTGATAAGTATGAATAAGTCAGTTTTGATTTAGTCATTATTACTTTATTTAGTTTCCATGTATTTTTGGTTTCCTTATGTTATAAAAGGAACCAGACACTGTAGGTTTATTCATTCATTTATACTACTTCAATGTAACCTACTGTTGTCTTTGATCTCTAGGCATGGGATTCAATGTATATGTTGGAGCATAGTTTGGATAGGCTGGTTTAACGACTCTCCTGAGCCGCTCGTCGTGTTTCCCGGTCCTGAGTGATGCTTCAAAAAATAGAGAACCGGTTAGACGTAGATCCGAGGCCGGAGCCCCGGGGTCCACCTCCGACGGTCAATTTAGTATCGGAGTGATATATAGTAATGTGGTGTGGTTAAGAAAGATAACCTGATGATGTAGAATGAGACCCCTACCCTTGTTTATATAGTGCTAGGGTTTCTTAAAAGATAAGTAAGGTGTATGGGCCGCGGGCCTGTTGGGTCGCAGGCCTCCTGGGTAGCGCGCATGCTAGGTCGGGCTTATACCGACTATACGTCGACATGTCCCCTAGTCTAGTATGATATGGTAACTGACTATGTTATGCTAGACTCATTCATATGTCACGCTTACCATTCTATAAACGTTTGAGGAGCGAGGGCACTTTAAATCATAAACCCAACCACTCAGTCAGAACGTAATTTTGAGATGGAACAACTCTTTACAAAGCTCCATACTAACATGAAACAACAAGTTTTATTACATTTTGAGTTTTAATATTGGCAAAAATAGTCCTTGTTATTATAGTTTGGTGTAATTACACTTTATACCCTTTAAGTATAAAGTTTCATAAATTACAATTTAAACCTTCAATATTTAACCTTAGCGTCTCAAACTTTCCAACATTTATTCTTATTGCTTTTACTTTCATAAAATGACACTTTTGGCCCAAAATGATTTATATTTTCAAAAATGACAGTTTTAGTCCCTAAACTTGTAAAAATCACATAACAAGCTCAAAAATGATCCAAATGATCTAGGATTTGAAAACAAAGTTACTAAACATGTTTATAATCATAATAAAAACATTTCTTCAGAATTATAGCTTTTGAAATAGGTTTTTGCTTATTATTTCATGTAGATTACAAAAATAGGGTTTTAAGACATCTTTAACTTATAAATTTCATTCAAAATGATGAAATGACTTAGTTTCTTTCTAAAATAGTTTTGGTATTATAGGAAGTCTAATTAAACCTTATAACAAGATCAAAGCCTTGGTTAACATAGATTTACCTAGGTAGCTCCAAAATGGCTCCTTATGGCTTCTTATGAACACAACTTGCTATCAAAGCTTCAAGAGTTTCAATGGCTAGCTTCTAGACCTGTTTTTTGGTCTTGTGGGATGTCCTAAGACGTATATAGAGGTGGAAATGGAGAATGGGTATGAGTTACAAAGGAAACAGGGTGCAAGTTTCAAATGAAGGTATACGCCCCTATTTAAACTTGAAATGACCCTTAGCCTCCAAGTTTTGCATTCAAACGTGTAATAAGGATAAAGGGATGAATAATGAAGGATAGTGAATATCTACACAAGTTCATAGCTTGTAGCTTGGTCCTAATCCTTCCTTGTGGTCTAAAATAAGTCACTGCAGCATATAGATAGGAATGGTGATGTGTAGCAAGCAATGAGGTGATCAACCTACTTTTCACACTCCTAAAATATCCTAGGATGAATAAATATCTGGTTTTCAAACTCGTAATGGAGGGAAATGGTTTTAAAATTAGTTTTGGAGGGAAAATGTAAAACCGGATTCAAAATCTAGGGCTTGTAACTTATGCTTTGTGTTTTGGTGATTAAGGGCTTAGAAAAGTGATTAGTGAATGATTAGGGCTTAATTAGGGTTTAGAATTTCAATTTAAGAGATTTGGGGCCTTGGTTTGAATTTTAACAAAGGTTTGATGTGAAAATGGGAAGTATACATTTGTAGATTAGGGTTTTCGAATGATCTAGGGTTAATCTTAGAAAATGTGATTATCCTCCTCTTAGATACAGATGTAAACTTAATTTAGGTCCTATACATTTTTTCTTAAGTTTCCAATGAGTTCTCACACTTGGTTTAAGGGTTTAGTTAGGGTAAACATGTCTAAAGAGTGAAAATACCTATTTTGACCTAATTTACAAGTCATGCATTGAAATCTTGTACCTTGTGCATTAGGGTACTTGTACATTTTCTTAATATCATCTTATAATCTTAATGAAGTCCTATGAGTATTTATAGACTTGTCCAAAAAGAACTATGTAGTGATTCCATGTAGATTTCTTAATATTAGGGTTTTTAGGTCATTAATCGTAATGATTTTCTAACTTGGATAATTAGGGTTTATATCCTTATGTATGCTTATTCTAGGGATTATATGATATGTTTATGACTTCTATGGGTTCTATATTCTTAGTTTGAGGGTTTATATAAGTTGATCATATTCTAGGGTTATTTAAATAAGATTAAGGTTCTATGCTTTGAAAACTTGTACTTTATGCTTTAATAATTTGTAACTTAGTTCAAGATAAATGTATGATAATATTATGATGCTTAGTTGAGTTTTATGTTTTGTTGCAAAAGATTAGAGTCAAATTCATTATAGATTGAATTGTATATGCTAATCTTGGTTTTATGTCATTTTCTTGTAGTTAGCTTGTGATTAGCTTGTGATTAGTGAATATTAGTGTTTTGTCATTATTTAACTTTCCTTTACTTGGTGGATTAGAATTAGTGTAGAGTGTTTAATAATAGTACATTGTTATTTTCAGGTTACATTGCTTGAAATATTAGTTTATAAGGGATTTCTAGGGTTTCTATGGGAATTTAGGGTATCCTTGTTATATCTGAGTTTTTCTTATTCATTGTTTATTCATATGATAACTTTTAGAACTCAGACTTGATATATACATGGTGTTTACAACATATAGGCATATGTTTATGTGGCAATTGTGATAGTGAGATCCATAAGTCAGTCATTAAGTATAGTGTAAATGCAAAAACTTCAGAGTAAAATCACCTTTTTATTTATGAACATGGATATTACATTAACAAAAAATACTGGTTGTTATACTTCTTATTCACGAATAGAACCATTGCACCCAATGGAGATGAACTAGGGCGGATGAAGCCTCGTTCCAAAAGTTCATGTAGTTGTTCCTTTAACTCCTTAAGCTCGATTGGAGCCATGCGATAAGGAGCCTTGAAAATTGGCTTAGCTCCTGGAATGAGCTCGATATTAAACTCTACCTCACGAGCAGGTGGTATGCCCAGAAGTTCTTCAGAAAACACATCGGGAAATTCTAACACGATAGGCTGATTCTGGATGGATGGAGATTCAGCCTCCATATCATGAACAGTAGCTAAGTAGCCCTCGCAACCATGTAACAGTAATGCACGTGCTTGTAAGGTTGAAATTATTTGTACAGACCTTCCGGATATAAAACCATTGTGAATGTACTCTGGTGAGTTTACATCACCAAAAATGACCCGATATGAATGGCAGTCAATGGTGGCGTGGTGTTTGGATAGCCAGTCTATGCCTAATATCATGTCGAAATCGTACATGTCCAATGGAAGTGCGTCAACTGGATGAATTTTGTCGTCAAACTCAAGGGGAAGACCCATGTACCCATGTGTGATACGTACAGAGTCTCTTAAGGGCGTGGAAATGTTTAAGACATTTTCTAGTGGCATAGGGGATATCATAACACTCTTGGCATAAACAGTAGATATGACCGAATGAGTAGCAGCCGTGTCAAATAATACGCATACAGCTTGACCATATGTATACAAGATTTCAGTGATGGTACCTGTTGACTTGTTGGCCTGATCACGCGAGGTCGTGTACATCCGTCTAGTAGTAGGAGGTGGCTTGGAGTCGGCATGTCCAGAAGTGCCCTAGATCTCACCCTTACGGCAGTCCTTCATGAAATGGCCTGGTTGGCCGCACTTGAAGCAAGCATCGCTATCACGGCGACATGGCCCTGGGAACCTGCGGTTGTACGTAGTGCAAAGAGGGTGAGTATACCCTCCAATAGGTGCCCTAGATGGCTGGGAGCCCGTTCAGAAAAGTATACGTGAGACATGATTAATGGGTACAAACATGACAATGTAGAAAATCATAAGACGTAATACCAGATGTAGCTGCATGGTTGGCTGTGAACCTCTGTTGTCATGCTCCCGTCCGTTGCCATTATTCCTGGCAGTAGATGCTGAAGTGTCAAAATTATGAATCCTAAAGCATATAACATAAGAAATGAGTAAGTTTAGGGACCTGCTGTTGTTGGAGTTGTTGGCTTTGTTACGGTAATTGCCATTACCGCTACGCCTATCCGAAGCAGAACGGTCCTGGGTCTGACCGTTACCCTTGTGCTGACTCTGCTGCTGAGTGGCCGGTTGGGACCGGTCCCCAGTCTTCTGCCTGAAAGATGCAATTGTATAGAGAAAGATAAATATTAGGATAGTACTGAATGAAATGAAATGATCACCGCTGATGATGAAATATACCTCTTGTCGGGTCTTTCTGCCTCTCCAAACTCATCCCTCTTCTACAGCATCTCCAACTTGCGGGCTGCATCTCCAACTTGTGCCACAGTATTAAATGCAGCACACACCAAGTTATTGGTGACAGATGTGCGAAGAGCCCAGCGAAAGTGATACGCTTGCTCCTCTGCAATCCCGGCTGTTGCGCCAAGGAATCCATCCAGTCGAAGAAACCTCTGCATGAACTCATTGCTGTTTCCCCCAGCTCTCTGCCTAATACCATGATACTCCCTCTTGAGCTTGTCCTGCTCAGCTTTTGGGAAGAACTGTCCCATAACCAACTCCTTAAACTCTGTCCAATTCATGCTAGTCACCCAGTCGTCGCCTCCATTCGATAGCTTTAGTGCCTTCCACCATGCAAGCACATTCCCTTCAAACTTGTAACAAGCTAACCTTGCCTTAAAGACAGGGTCGCATCCCATTGCATCAAAGATCTTCTTGATGTGAGCTATCCAGCTCTCAGCCTCAGCGGGGTTGTCAGTCTGCTCGAAAGATTTTGGACGCTGCTTATTGAATCGCTCCAGCCATGTGATCAGGGTAGCTGGAGGTGGAGGAGGAGGATTCTGATGCTAGTGCTGGTGTTGATTGTTGACAGCTTGCACCTCGGCTCGAATCTCATTCCTTAGTTGAGGAAGCATAGACTGCATAACAGCTTGAACTGTTGCATTCAGTTGCTCTTGTTCACGTGTGAGAACCATCTGACAGTATAAAACAAAGTGCAATGATTAATCTGATTAAACATAATATATAAACATGAGAAAAATTGTATGCATATAAACATGAAAAAAAATTGTGCATGAAAACAATGTATGAATGCGTGATCAACAAAATGACATGGGTTTGGGTGAATAATAAGTGTGAAAACACTTATCCTTTTACCACTTAAAACAAATAAAAACGAGACCAAAACGTGTATTTAATGTCGTAAAAGTCGGAATTATGTGTAGTTTGTGTTTTTATTGTGTTTTAGGACCAAAATATGAAAAAGGAAGAAAACGCGGGCTTTCACGGGCTTTTAACGAAGAAAAAGACAAAAGACGAAGTCAAAATATCAAGAGTGCAAAAAGAACGGAAGTCAAAGGCCTATTCTGAAGATTTATCAAAGAAAAAGACCAAAGACGGAAGTTTAACGAAGTCGAAGAACCAAGTCTAATAAAAGAAGAAAATTAGAAGACGAGTTCATTTTATCTATCGACAAATTCCGAGACAAAGTCGAGAAAGACGAATTATTTAAAAAGATGAGAAGACAAAGAGAAAGAAGGAAGCAACAACACCACATCCCTTCCACTATAAATAGACCTTAAACCATCATTTCTAATAGTTAGTTTTATTTTTAGTTTTTCATTAAGGTGATTAGGAGTAGGAGTAATTACTTTTTCTCTCTAGTTTTCTTTCAAATTTTTTAATCTTTTCATCTTTAATCTTGTTTTGTTGAATCTTATTTTAATCTTCATCTTTAATTCAAGCTTATTAAATATATCTCATTCTTCCTTTCTTATTTTTAATCTTATGTTTGATTTGGTTAATCATGTAGTTTGTGTGATCTTATTGCTTGTTTGATTGAAGTGCTTATTTCATTGTTCGTATTGTCTTGATATGGTTGATCTTATAGATTATTGTACTTATTGCTTATTTTTGTGTTTAGCTTATTTTTAATTAAGTGGATTTGGTAGATTAATGTTTTAAAAGTTGTTTTTATATATTTTGCTTATTTGGCGTTTTTAGAGTTTTTAATTTGTGACTTGTTTAGCTTTTCTTAAAATTAATTTAGCTTGATTTTTGCTTATTTCTTAGATTAATTTTGCTTATTTTAGCTTATTTTTATTCCCTGTTTTTTTAGATCTGATTATTGATTGAGTTTCAGAAGAGGGTTTTGCCTTTTTCCCGAAACTGAGTATTTTTAATTTTATCCGAAACTCAATTTGTTTTTCAAGCTGCGAAAATCATTTTTACAAAAGGTCCGAAAGTAATATTTTACAAAAGGTTGCGAAAGTGACAACCTTTAGCAAAAACTCCGAAACTCGTTTTTTAAACAAAAGTCCGAAACTCAAAAAGTTACGAAACTCATTCTCATTTTCCCGCCAAAAGAAAAAACATCCGGAAGTGAATAAATATCAAACCTCCGAAAGTGACATTCAAAAAGAAAGTTACGAAAGTTTTTCTTACAATGGTTTTTAAGACAGTGACATTTCATGTTTTCAACGAAAGTTGATTTCAATTTCCACCGAAAGTTGATTTCTTGTTTAAACCGAAAGTAGTATTAAGTTGCCGAAAGTTTTTTTTTTGTAGTTTTACAATAGCGAAAGTGCACTAGGCACATTTGTCCGAAACACATAATAGTTTTTTTATTCTGAAAGTCATTTTAGATTTATTTTTTCCGAAAGTCATTTTAGTTTTTTATCCGAAAGTCATTTTAGTTTATTTAATTTTTAGTTGAAAGTTTTGATTTTTATTTTTATTCTTATATTTTGAGTTTTTAATTTTTATTTTATTCCGTCATTTACTAATTCCAACTTTTAATTTTATTTTAAATTTCATCTTTCATTTTATTTTATTTCGACATTCATTTTTTATTTCCCGCATTTATTTACTTTGTTTATTTTTACTCTTATTTTTATCATTTTTCTTTAATACTTTGTATTAAGTTTTAGTCCGTCTATTTTTAATATATTTGTCGCGTTTTATTTTTATTTGTCAAGTTTTAATTTTTATCAAATTTTCTTTTTATTCACCAAAAATGACTGAGTCGCACGTTAACCTTTTTCAATTTGATTAGACCAATTCAAGAACTTAATTTTACAGATATTAAAATGGCGCCGCTCCCGGCTATTTTCGTAAAGATTAACGGTTTTTTTTTAGAGACGCGTTGGATTTTGGGATCCGTTCACTTTTGAACGTTATTTTTCTTGCTCAAAAATTTTCAAAAATCCAAAAAATTTCAAAAAAAATTCAAAAATTCAAAAAAACTAAAAAATTTAAAAAATCCAAAAACAGTTTTAAAATAATAAAAAGCATTTCTTTTTCAAAAGTTTTGCAAAAAAATATTTTCTTTTTACATTAACTTTATTTCTTTTTCAATTTCTTTGTTATATTTTTCTTTTATAGGTGTATGCGTACCCGTTCACACAAGAGGAAATCCATTCAAGCCGTTATCATCGAGCCTCTTGTTGTTAACACCATGGATAACCGTCCAATGATCGAGCTCTTGCAATCACACGTTGAAGGCAACGATGATTCGATTGTGGTGCCGGCTATTGACGCCAAGAACTTCGAGCTCAAAACCGGTTTTATTCAAATGGTTTCCGCAACACCTTTCTTGGGCCACACTCATGATGATCCTCACGATCACATCAAGAGGTTCGTACACTTAACCAATACCGTGAAATACAAAGGGGTCTCACAAGAGGCAATTCGTTTGCTCCTCTTTCCTTTCTCTCTCGAGGGACAAGCCCAGACTTGGCTTGATAAGGAACCACCCGAAAGTATTGCCACATGGGCAGACTTGGAGACCAAATTCGTTAATTATTTCTTTCCATCCTCACGTACTACCGCTTTGCGGAATGATATCATCAATTTTGAACAAAAGTACGGTGAGACGTTTAGTGAATCTTTGGATCGTTTTAAGGAACTTTTGAGAAAGTGTCCACAACACGGTTTTACTAAGGTACATCAAATTAATACTTTTTTTATAATGGATTAAGTTTGAATGACCAAGATTTACTAAATAGTGCTTCAGAGGGTAATGTTCTTGTGAAAACTATGAACGAGGCTTGGGCAATCATTGAAAACAAAGACAAAGTCTAAACCAACAGTATAATGGCTAGTGCTAGTGATAGGGAGGTGACTAATCAAATTAAGGAGCTTACTTCAATAGTAAAACAACTTGCTTTAAGAGATAACCCTCCCACTACACATGTACATGCTTTAAAAGAGACTTGTGAAACGTGTGAGACTTGTGGTGGGCCACATTCGTACTATAACTGTGACAAGGTTTATGACCCATATCAACAAGAAGTGTATGCTTATAATACTAATGAGAGGGTGCATTTTAAACCAAATGTCGATATGAACAATTTAGCTTATAAATCGACTAACTATTTGGCTCCCCCGGGTTTTGTAGTTCCACAAAGACCACCCCACCCGCCCAAAATAGGAACCAAGGTCCTCAACGGTTTAATTTTCAAGGGAATTCAAATACAAGGGGTTTTAATCAAAATCAAGGGAACTTTCAAGGGCAAAACCAAGGGTTTAATAATCAAAATCAAGGCTTTAATAACCAAGGTTTTCAAAATCAAGGTTTTAATCAAGGTTTTCAAAATTATAATCCAAACCAAGGTTTTCCTAATTAAGGGTTTAACAATCAAGGGTATAATCAAATGAACATGCATAATCCTCAAATGGACTTGGTTCTACAAAAATTAACCGATCATGAACGAACCATAAAAGTGATGCAAGAATCAACCGATAGGAAATTTATGCAAATGCTTCAAACCCTTCGTTCCCAAGGTGCCCTCCCTTCTAACACCGTGACCAATCCTAGGGCTAATGTTAATGCCATCACTACTAGGAGCGGTAAGACCACCGAAGAACCTTCTTATTCCCCACCTAAACAAGGACCCGAGATTCCTTCTACTTCTTCCCACCCTCCTTCACCTTCTACTTGTGATATCCACCCTTAACGCCTTCGTCTACACCTTATGTTCCAACTTTACCTCAATGTATACCACACCTTCGGTTCCCAAACCGATTCCTTCACCTTCTACTTCTACCCCTCCTCCACCCAAGGATGTGAGTGAGTAATCCACTCCAAAGCCTTCATCTCAACCCAATATACCGTATCCCTTAAATTTGAGAAAAGAGAAATTGAAGAATAAGGATGATATTCAAGTTTCGAACTTTCTAATAATGTTCAAATAAATGAATTTTAATATCACCTTTGCCAAGGCTCTCGCTCACATGCCTAAGTATGCTAAGATGTTTAAGGACCTTTTAAGTGATAAGAATAAGTTGCTTGATATTGCCAATACCCAATTGAATGAGAATTGTTCCGCGGTTCATTTGAGAAAATTACCGGTTAAATTAGGAGATCCCGGTCGATTCCTTATTCCTTGCAATTTTCCGGGTGTAGAGAATTTTATGGCTTTGGCGGATCTCGGAGCGAGTATCAATCTTATGCCATTGTCAGTATGGAAACAATTATCTCTACCCGAGCTATTCCCCACTCGTATGACTTTAGAATTAGCTAACCGTTCGGTTGCTTATCCGGTGGGGATAGCCGATGATGTTTTTGTAGGAGTCGAGAAATTTACTTTCCCCGTAGATTTCGTTATAGTCGACTATGAGATGGATCCTCGTGTTTCCTTAATTGTTGGACGACCCTTCTTGAGGACCGGGCGTACATTGATTGATGTAGCCGCGGGTGAGCTAATCATGAGGGTAGGAGATGATAAAATCGTCTTTAACATGGGTAAACTTTCCAAACGTCCTGATGAGCCCGAATCCGTGAATTTCATCGATGTGCTCGACAAAGCATGTTAAGAACATTTTCACGAGGATTCTAAGCGTGGGACTTCTCATTTACCTCATGTTGAGATCGTAGCTTCTATTGCTCCATCATTGACTCTATTTGGAGAAAGTGACTTTTTTTACAAGAATCTGAAGCAAGTTTAGGGGATGTGGATTTAAAATATGACGATTCTCCCACCGATTGGGAAGAAGACATTCGTACCATTGAGAGACTTCTCAATGAGGATCATATTTGTCCACCTACTCCTAAGGAAGTTACAAACGATGATCCAAATTTGACTAAGACTTCCACCGACAATCCACCGGATTTATAGCTTAAGGATTTACCATCTCATTTAGAATACCTTTTCCTAGAAGACAATAATAAGTTACCCGTCATAGTTGCAAAGGACTTAAAAGAGGATGAAAAATCTCGACTTATCGATGTGCTTAAAAATCATAAGAAAGCAATTTCTTGGAAAATATCCGACATCCGCGGAATTGATCCTAAGTTTTGTACTCATAAAATTCTCATGGAAGATGACTTTAAACCCGCAATCCAAAGTCAAAGAAGGGTTAATCCAAAAATTCACGAAGTCATTAAGAAAGAAGTTATCAAACTTCTAGATGCCGGCATGATTTACCCTATTTCGGATTCGCCATGGGTTAGTCCCGTCTATTGTGTGCCTAAGAAAGGCGGAATAACCGTTGTTCCCAATGAAAACAACAAGCTGATTCCTACTCGACTTGTCACGGGTTGGCGAGTTTGCATAGACTATCTTAAGCTTAATGATGCCACTCGTAAGGATCATTTTCCTCTTCCTTTCATGGATCAAATGCTCGAGCATTTAGCGGGTAATGACTGCTATTTCTTCTTAGATGGTTTCTCCGGATATTTCCAAATTCCTATCGATCTAAAAGACCAAGAGAAAACCACATCACTTGTCCTTATGGAACATTTGGTTACAAAAGAATACCTTTCGGCTTATGCAATGCTCCCGGGACTTTCCAAAGGTGTATGATGGCTATATTCCATGACATGGTTGAAGAAACTATGGAAGTCTTTATGGATGATTTCTCGGTCTATGGTGATTCTTTCTCTTCTTTCCTTGCCAATTTAGAAAGTATGCTTAAACGGTGTGAAGACACTCGTCTCGTTCTTAATTGGGAAAAATGCCATTTCATGGTAAAAGAAGGCATCGTCCTCGGTCATAAAATTTCCAAAGCCGGTATTGAAGTCGACCGTGTTAAAGTTGACGTCATTGCTAAGTTACCACCACCTACCAACGTCAAAGGAGTTAGGAGTTTTATAGGTCATGCGGGATTTTATCGACGTTTCATTCAAGATTTCTCTAAGATAGCTCGACCAATGACTCATCTCTTAGAAAAGGATGCTCCTTTCATCTTTTCTCAAGATTGTCTCGACTCTTTCGAACTTCTTAAAGGTAAATTAACTAAGGCACCGGTCTTAGTCTCTCCAAATTGGGAGTTACCTTTCGAGCTCATGTGCGATGCTAGTGATTTCGCGGTAGGAGTGGTTTTAGGTCAACGAGTTAACAAACACTTCCAACCTATTCATTATGCTAGCAAGACAGTGACGGGGGCTCAATTACATTATACCACTACCGAAGAGAGCTTTTAGCCGTAGTGTATGCTTTTGAGAAGTTCCGCCCCTATCTTGTGCTTTCTACCACCATCGTTTACACCGACCATTCCGCCTTGAAATACTTGTTGACCAAGCAAGATGCTAAACTGAGACTCCTTCGTTGGGTTTTGCTCCTCCAAGAAGTTAAAATCGAAATTCGTGATAAAAAGGGAGCGGAAAACCTAGCCGCGGATCATCTTAGTAGGCTTGAGGATCCTTATCAAGGGGAACTTCCAAATCAAGAGATTAATCAATGCTTTCCCCATGAGACCTTAATGTTTATTAATTCCAATCTTGACGATACCCCATGGTTTGCGGACATTGCAAATTATTTGGCGGGTGGTGTTCTTATGGAAGGGTTAACGTCCCAACAAAAGAAAAAATTCTTTAAGGATATTAAGCACTATTATTGGGATGACCCTTATCTTTTCAAGCAATGTGCATATCTTATCATTCGTAGGTGTGTTGATGGGCCGACGGCTTTACAAATCCTTGAAGCTTGCCACAAAGGACCCACCGGTGGTCACTTTGGTCCTAACTATACCGCTAAAAAGTTTTCGATTCTGGATTCTATTGGCCCTCCATTTATCATGACGCTCATGAGATGGTTAAGCATAGTGATGCTTGCCAAAGACACGGCAAGATCACACATAAAGATGACATGCCTCAAAATTTCATCCAAGAGTGTGAAATCTTTGACGTATGGGGCATCGACTTTATGGGGCCATTTCCATCATCCAAAGGGAACAAGTACATCTTCGTATCCGTTGACTACGTATCCAAATGGGTTGAAGCAAAGGCTTTACCTACTGACGATGCGAGGGTAGTTGTGAACTTCTTGAGACAATTGTTTGCTAGATTCGGCGTTCCTCGAGCTATCACTAGTGATCGCGGCACTAATTTTTGCAATGGTCAATTTGCACGAGTCATGGCTAAGTATGGTGTCAATCACCGACTTTCCACTGTGTATCATCCACAAACTAATGGCAAGCCGAGGTTTCCAACCGTGGACTTAAGCGAATCTTAGAGCGTACCGTGGGAGAGCATCGTGCCTCATGGGCCGATAAATTAGATGATGCTTTGTAGGATTTCTGTACCGCTTATAAGACACATATAGGTTGGACCCTTTATCGCCTTCTATACGGAAAGGCGTGCCACCTCCCAATTGAGTTAGAGCATAAGGCTTATTGGGCCTTTAAATGTGCTAATTTTGACATAAACAAAGCCGGTGATCTTAGGAAAATCCAACTCAATGAACTTAATGAACTTAGGAATGAGGCTTATGAGAATTCATTGATCTATAAGGAGAAGACTAAGCTCATTCATGTTAGCAAGATTAAGAACCGAGAGTTTCACATAGGTGATCAAGTTTTACTTATTAACTCTAGGTTGAAAATCATTTCCGGAAAACTTAAGAGCCGTCGGTCCGGTCCATTCACTGTGGCCCAAATCTTCCCTTATGGCACCATTGAGTTATCTCAACCAAATGGGCCCAACTTTAAGGTGAATGGCCAACGTGTTAAGTTGTACTTTGGAGAGGACATATCTCATGAGATGATCCCATCCATTTCCACGTTTCCCTTGAATTAATTATGGGTCGAGTCAGGCTTGTGACTCGGTTAACAAAAACAAGCGCTTCTCGGGAGGCAACCCGATGATCTATCCTTTTTATCCGTTTTTCATAATAAGTGTAGGGGGAGCCACGTAGGTGTTTTTTGTTTTGTTTCTTATGATTTGTATGGACTAGAGCTTTCAAAGATCCACTTTTGATGAAATTTGACGACCCGTGATCCCGTGTACCCATCTTCCCGGTTGTATCCTATACTCTTGTGATTCAATATTTTATCGATAAATGTTGAAATAGGAATCACTTTAGTTGTCTCTTCCTTAGCAAGATTTAACCTACGTGCACAATGTCTTAAGTGTAGGGGAGTTTACTTCCACATGCTTAAACATTAAGGACAATGTTTATATCAAGTGTAGGGGAGACTTCTATCGAAGTTAAGTGGGCTTTTCCATGAATATGTCCTCATTTTAATCGGAAAATTAATATTTTTCAACGTTTTTCAAAATTTTTGATCTATTTTGACCTAGTAGTATTTTTCATTTATTTTCTTTTATCTTCTTTCCTTTTGTCATCACATCGTATGTATATATTCCATTTCAAGAATAAAGTAAAAAAAATAAAAAAAAATAAGAAGAATAAATAAAATGGTTTTAACAAGTTTAGACGTCTTTGATATATTAGGCCCATCGGGAATATTTTGACTCAACCCGAGTTTACTTATTTGAGTTTACTCTAGCTAGTATCCTTAACCATATGGACCTTAATTGGTTTATTAGGCTAGGCATCCACGATTCTCATTACTTGAGATTTTAAATTATGGAGGACGATAGATGATAGAGTTGATAATAAGTTTAAAGGTTAATTCTTCCTTATATGGGTTTTTGTGGCTCTTTCTTCTCGCTTGAATATTTAATTGCTTAACAAATGAGGATTTTTGCGGTTTAGATTCGATATTTTAGCTCTTAACGAACTCTTTTATTTCCTTGTAATTAAAGCATGAACACATTGAGGATGCCAGCGTTGTGGACTTCCGACTAAGGTGGCTCATAACCACTAAGTAGGAGGTATCCAGACCATTGGACCACAGAATTTGGCCTACTATATATATCATAAATAAATAAGAATAAGATTAAAACATGATCTCAAGGAGCCTTAGGGTGTGGGACATGTAGCACGAACCTTTTCATTAGAGCCTTAGGATGTATGGCATGGTAATTGTTTAATAAAAATTGATAAATAATCAATTCCCTTGTTTAGGGTTCTAGGAGCCTTAGGGTGTGGATCATTATTAAGGAGCACTTTTACATCTTAAAGAACCTAAGGGTATATGATGTGAATTTTCTAAACTCCACTATAAAGTCAACATGACTTTGGAGGAAATAATAATAAGTAGTACTATTGGCCAAATTTTGGATCCGGAAATTTATTCCCTAAATCGTGTTAAATTATCCTTGATGTGGGCCTACTTTTGTGACGAAGTTTTTTAGGACGAGGTTAGGTTCTAAGTGTCGGGTTTACACCGTTTTGCCTTAATTTTTGGACTAATGATTATTTAATAAGTCAAATGAGCCTACGGGTGAATGACAATCTTTAAAATCTAGAGATACAACTTAGGAATATTGGAGAAGGAGTATTACACAATTGTCTTATATAAGTCGGCTTAACTTGAGAACTTATGGTAAACAATGATCTTGTTTTTATGCTTGGTATGGGGAACGTGAAACTTGAGGGTGATTAATATTCATCACACCAAAGCCCTAATTTAAGTTTTAGATTTCTTTACAAGTTTCTTCCATCAAACAATTTCAAAGTTAATAAATTAAAGGAAATTGTTATATTTTTTAAAAAGTTTTTATCTTTTCATCGTTGTTAAGTTTCTTTTATTGTAGTGGTAGTAGTAGTAGTATATTATAATAAAGGCCGAGATGGTTAGTTATGATGGAAAATGTAAAATTATGCTTTGAAATAATGCATTGCATGGGGACATTGCAATGGTCAAGTGTAGGGGATTTAATAAGTGTGAAAACACTTATTCTTTTACCACTTAAAACAAATAAAAACGAGACCAAAACTTGTATTTAATGTCGTAAAAGTTGGAATTATGCCTGGTTTGTGTTTTTATTGTGTTTTAGGACCAAAATATGAAAAATGAAAAAACACGGGCTTTCACGGGATTTTATCGAAGAAAAAGACAAAAGACGAAGTCAAAAGATCAAGAGTGCAAAAAGAACGGAAGTCAAAGGCCTATTCTGAAGATTTATTGAAGAAAAAGACCAAAGACGGAAGTCTAACGAAGTCGAAGAACCAAGTCTAGTAAAAGAAGAAAATTAGAAGACGAGTTCATTTTATCTATCGACAAATCCCGAGACAAAGACGAGAAAGACGAATAATTTAAAAAGACGAGAAGACAAAGAGAAAGAAGGAAGCAACAACACCACATCCCTTCCACTATAAGTAGACCTTAAACCTTCATTTTTAATAGTTAGTTTTATTTTTAGTTTTTCATTAAGGTGATTAGGAGTAGGAGTAATTACTTTCTCTCTCTAGTTTTCTTTCAAGTTTCTTAATCTTTTCATCTTTAATCTTGTTTTGTTGAATCTTATTTTAATCTTCATCTTTAATTCAAGCTTATTAAATACATCTCATTCTTCCTTTCTTATTTTTAATCTTATGTTTGATTTGATTAATCATGTAGTTTGTTTGATCTTATTGCTTGTTTGATTGAAGTGCTTATTTTTTTTTTGGTAAAAGGGTAACAATGACCCCGGTAAATAGAACCAAAAAAAACGTTGAAGTACAAGGAATATGGCTGAAATGCCACATTAACCGCAAGCTACAGGCAGCTTGTTAAACAAAATGTTTATGACAGGCCATAAACATTAACTAGCCTAGAATACTGGAAATAAATAAACTAGACAAGAACCAAGATGATAACATAAAGTTCCGAGAAACATAATAAAAGATCAACATGGGATCAGCCAGTAGGAGTGCTTGCCCCAAAATTAGTGTTGAGAAGATTCACCGATTCATCAAAGACAACCTCGACTCCCTCCTCATTATCTTCCTCGCTTAGTTGAACCCCTTCATCAATACCAGGCATGGACAAAGATGAAAATTTATTAGATGTAGAAACACTGCTCATTTGAGCTGTGCCCTTGTTCGGACCATTAGGATTACTAGTCTGCCGCAACTGACCAGATGTAGTATTCAACTTTCTACTATTATCACCACTCGTACTTGTAGTATCCAAACGAGTTTTTGGACGAAAAACAACCGTCTTTCCTATTTGGGAACCCTTACTCAATGGAACACCTCTCGGAACTTGATTCCCTAAATTACCTTTGTACTTCTTCCTCTTACTTTGCACTTGTTGGAATCCATCATTATCAACATGAGTTATCACATTTTCAACCATTGTAGGTTTAACATTTTTCGGACAAGAATCAAAGGAATGACCAAAAATATTACAAGTATGACATCTAGGCGGTTTCCATTCGTATTCAACACGAATTAGTTCCTTAGTACAACCAGAGCCTTCAAGATCAGGGACACCAATGGTAACGTTATCTATAAACTCCGAATCAGCGTTCATCTCAATAAGACAACGAGCAAAACTACACTGACCCCAAGACTCTTTGCACATCTTATCAGTATAATTATCCATCATAATAAGCTTACCAAGAAACGAAGCAATTAAACTAATACCTTCCTCTTCAAATACCTGTAGCGGGACATCATGAAACTTGACCCATACCGGAATACGAGTTAATTCCTCCTTTAGAAGATTCGTTTTCATAGTCCATTTCTTAAGAAAAATTGGAGAATTACGAACCATCCACGGACCACCTTCCAGAACCGCATTAAGACCCTCACTAGACCCAAATTGAAAGAAGAAAAAACCTTTCTCATTCATCATGATACGCTTAAGACCATGTTTTGCCCAGTTATTCTTAGCAAAATACTCAACCACGGGAAATGCAATCCTCTTACCAAGAAAGTAACCATATAAAGTGTTTTGGTAGCGAGTATTTACTTTCTCAACAACCTTCTTAGGAATAGAAATATTAACCCCTTCACAGACATTATCAGAATTAAACGAAGAAGAGACTGCATTAATACCTCCATTAGTAGACGTAACCATATCAGCTTCAAATTTGCAAAGCAATTCCAAAATTTCTTTAGCACGGTCATGTGAGATCAATCCCCACAAAGGATGTTTCTTCATTCTTAAATCATGCATAAATTCACCCGCATCACCAACCGTGCAAATCGTTACACCAAATAATTTCAAAACCTCATGTAGATTACACGGTTGCATACCATTAATTGTTGCGGCCTTAGCTGCAAGGTCCAAAGATACATCACAAGAAGAGGAAACATTTGGAGCATCTGTTTCCTTAGCCATTTGTGCTGAGTGCACACTCGAACCACCTGAACTGAGTGAAGACGTTTTGCTAGTAAGATTCAAATGGCGTTCACACAAAACTTCATAATAAAGCGTAGTGGTCTCCTTAGGTAAAGTAGACCATTTAGGAAATTTGTTTGCCTTGACACCATTTGCAAACACTTCAATGTCACGCACAGTATTCAAAGGAATAGAAAACAAATTAGATATCTCCTCTAACGTTACTAAAACCTGAAGATTAGACACCATATCCCTATCATTCCAACCTGTGAACAATGGCTTGTCACTTGCATTGCTCGAATCCATGTTCAATCAAACAGTAAACAAACAGTAACTATTTTTTTTTTTTTTTATCGATAACCAAAACCCAGATTCAAGTTTAGGTCAGCCGACAGAAGAGGACAAGAACGAATTAAAGTTGCAACGATTGAAAGATTAATGAATTTCACGGAATAAAAAGGTCAGCCGACCAATTTAATAACAAACAATAAGGGTCAGGCGACACTTAACCAATTAAAATAAGATTCTTAAAAGTCAGCCGACTTAGAATTGAATGATGTTAAGTAGGGGTCAGCCGACCACTTTAACAAGAGAATCTTTAAGGTCAGCCGACTTTGATTTGAATGAGATTAGATGCAAACGAATGCTGCAACGATTTGCCGACACTAGAAGACAAGAACAATTCAAATTAAAAACAAACCCTAAAAAACCCTAACAAAAAAACAGGTAACCTAGCAACCAATTTAAACAACGAACAATTGAAAACACACAATTGCCGACAAGAATTTTCTAGGGTTTTTTCCTGCCGCCATGGATGTTATTTAGGGTTTTGATTGAAGTGCTTATTTCATTGTTCGTATTGTCTTGATATGGTTGATGTTATAGCTTGTTGTGCTTATTACTTTTTTTGTGTTTAGCTTATTTTTAATTAAGTGAATTTGGTAGATTAACGTTTTAAAAGTTGTTTTTTATATATTTTGCTTATTTGGTGTTTTTAGAGTTTTTAATTTGTGACTTGTTTAGCTTTTCATAAAATTAATTTAGCTTAATTTTTGCTTACTTATTAGATTTTTTGTTTATTATGGCTTATTTTTATTCCCTGTTTTTTTAGATCTGATTATTGATTGAGTTTCGGAAGAGGGTTTTGCCTTTTTCCCGAAAGTGAGTATTTTTAATTTTATCCGAAACTCAATTTGTTTTTCAAGTTGCGAAACTCATTTTTACAAAAGGTCTGAAAGTAATATTTTACAAAAGGTTGCGAAAGTGAAAACCTTTAGCAAAAACTATGAAACTCGTTTTTTTAAACAAAAGTCCGAAACTCAAAAAGTTACGAAACTCATTCTCATTTTCCCGCCAAAAGAAAAAACATCAGAAAGTGAATAAATATCAGAAATCCGAAAGTGAATAATTATCAAACCTCCGCAAGTGACATTCAAAAAGAAAGTTACGAAAGTTTTTCTTACAATGGTTTTTAAGATAGTGACATTTCTTGTTTTCAACGAAAGTTGATTTCAATTTCCACCAAAAGTTGATTTCTTGTTTAAACCGAAAGTAGTATTAAATTGCCGAATTTTTTTTTATTTATAGTTTTACAATAGCGAAAGTGCACTAGGCACATTTTTCCGAAACCCATAATAGTTTTATTCTGAAAGTCATTTTAGTTTTATTTTTCCAGAAAGTCATTTTAGTTTTTTATCCGAAAGTCATTTTGGTTTATTTAATTTTTAGTTGAAAGTTTTCATTTTTATTTTTATTTTTATACTTTGACTTTTTCATTTTTATGTTATTCCGTCATTTACTAATTCCAACTTTTATTTTTATTTTAAATTTCAACTTATATTTTATTTTATTTCGACATTCATTTTTTATTTGCCGTATTTATTTACTTTTTTTATTTTTACTTTTATTTTTATCATTTTTCTTTAATACTTTTTATTAAGTTTTAGTCCGTCTATTTTTAATTTTTAAGTAGAACAAGATTATCAAATTTTCTTTTTATTCACCAATAACGACTGAGTCGCACGTTAACCTTTTTCAATTCGATTAGACCAATTCAAGAACTTAATTTTACATATATTAGTGAACACCTATGTGTCGGTTCACCTAAACAAAAAGACATGACGAGGATGAACGCTTATGGGTCGGTTCATCAAAACAAAATGATTCGATTAAAAGCACATGCTACAAAATATGGCCAGTCCTATACCAACCATTACTTAGTCAAAATTCCTACGACAATAATACATGAAACAAATGCATGAAAACAAACTATCAGTTCTAGGAAGACCATGGTGATTACCCACTAATCACAAGTCATGTTTTAAGAGCCTACAGGTCGAAGCCTTGGCTCTGATACCATAATTGTAACACCCCATTTTGGTAAATGGAATATCATTGGTAATTATGGCGGGTCATCAAAGCATGCAAGGTAAATGTCCAAAAACATTAAATGACCATGAATGGAGATACCGGAAACAAACATCGGTAGTCCAAGTATAAGCTCACACACATGAATATAAGTACTGAAATGGAAAAGGACTAAACAATGTCCAAAGAAATAACGTAACGTAATGTATGGAAATGCATGCAGTAATGAAGGCTAGATAGCTTCCATCCGTATACACATACTCTCAAAGTCTACGCGCGTTCTTGAGTGCCTTCCGTTTGGGAACATGAAAGGAAAACGGCTGAGCATAACGCCCAGTGAACGGATATAAAAGTATAGCATGAAATGACATAAGCATAAAATACTAATAGCAGCGGAAATGTATAAGTCTTAGATAACCTGGAACATATTCATAAAACTGGTTTTATAGTTTCCAATGCTTATGTTTTGATATGAAAAACATTATTAATTAGCCAATAGCCCATATAGGTCATGAGGTTCCACCGTACATGAATACTTAGAGGGGAGACCTCATCATGCAATTAGAGGGGTTGCCTCTAATTAATTAGTCTGGGTAGGAGGGATCAACTCCTTGTGAAGGATGCAAGGCACACATCGCATTCACCATTAAAATCCTCTAAAACATGTAACTAGGATGCATCCATACGCCCCACATGATAATATAAATATAAGGTCAATACTGTAAAGGGACGCCACGAGCAATCACTCTGCCGTGAGGAAGTCATAACACTGGTGCCTCCAGTGTTATGGTTATGGTACCTCTATAACTAGGTAACACTGGTCATGCATGTATATGGCTTAGGCATTTAAAACTAAACATAAGTAATCAAAACATATAAAACATATACTTGGGAAAACAGTTGGCTGCAAACGGGGAATCCTAATAAGGAAAGAATGTCCATACTGATGGACGGAAAATCCGTACCTTGTGTCCAGTGAACGAGGAAAGATGAAAGGATGAATGGTCCTACTCCGACCTCACTAATGCTACATAAATAAGGGACATGTATGAGTCGTCTGACTACTAAGTACGTTACTGATTATAGCATGTTCTTAGCTTGTTTTATATGTTCTTGTCTTATTTTACTGTTTTAAATGATATACTATATTATTCATGTATTTCATGTAATCTGATTAAGTATTATCTTGTATTCTTGTATTATTATACTTGTTTTGTAATAATAAGTAACTTTCTAAAAATAGCAGGTTTCCAAAAATAGAAAGTTTCCAAAAATAGAAAGTTTCCAAAAATAGATCAATTTCTAAAAGCAGAAAGTTTCTAAAAATAGAAAGTTTCCAAAAATAGGAAGTTTCCAAAAATAGAAATAAGCTGGATTAATAAGCTAGTAATATAAGCTAGTGTTTACTAATTAAAAGTTCTAAGGCATGTAATTAATAGTATAGTTTATTAATTAAATACTATAGGTTATAACTGATTATTAATTAATAATAATAGTTTATGTTTTATTAATTAGTATTATATCATGGTTAGTTAATAAACTATAGGTTATACAAATTTAATTAAATAAAGCATGATTTAATTAAATTAAGTCTAATAAGATACTTAGGTAACATGTATTATTAATTTTAATTAATAAACCTAAGTCATGAATTATTAATTAATTATAAGCCTATGTTTTAATAATTAATTAATAAACTATAGTCTAAAATAAATGACAAAAATACATAGGCTAAAACATGTATTATTTATAAAAATAATATATAACCTAAGTCTATGTTTAAATTAAATTAATTATTAATCATGTTTAATTAATTTAATTATTCTTGTAAAAAAAATAACTTGAAAATAATCCTGAGCCTGAATCCTGAGACAAAACCAAAAACCCGACACCAACCACCACCCACAGCCGTGGCTGCGGTGGCGGCTGGTGGTTGAGCCACCAATAGCGGCGGCTGGTGGTTGCGCCGCCAATAGCGGCGGCTGCTGCGCGTCGTGGCTACCCACTGGCCGAGCAAAGTTCCCACCGGCATAAGGCCGGTGGTTTCCCCCTGCTGTGCTCGCGTTTACCCCTACTCGACCCAAACAGCCACCAGGGGGGGTCTCGGTTGTTGTCCTTGGTGCACCGAGAGTCTCAAGACTCTTGGTTTGGGGTTGCCAAACCAAACAACAAACCAAACACCCCTTTTCCTTTTTTTTTTGGGTAAAAGGGACTAACCCCGGTAAAATATATTACACCAAAAAAACATTGAAGTACAGATGGAATGTGGCTGAAATACCACATTAACCTCAAGCTAAACGCTTGATAAACGCCTACAACGATGTATATGACATGCCATATACATTTACACACCTAAAAAAATAGAACAAAATAAAATCAAAGATTTATTCTTGTCTTCATTTAGCTTTATCCCTCTTGTCATGATATAAGTATGCAGCTTCATCATAGACATTCTCAACCTCTTCTACCTCCGAATCAGATTGATTTAGAATCTCAAAGCTATTTGATGTACCAACACCACCCTCATTCCGACTACTATTATTCATGAAACCTGCCTTAAACGTTGCTGGAAATTCAGAATTAGAATCTGGATTATTCGTCCGTTTAGTAGGATTAATTGGAGTCACCGCAACAAGGGCCGGTCCACTCTTAGTAGAAGACGCACTCGTACCGGCCTTTGGTATCGATGGAGCATTCTTATTATACTTGGAGGTTGAACTAGCTGGTAAATTGACTTTAGGAACATAAAGAGGTTTACTACCAACCTGGAAACCTCCATTCACGCTGCCATTAGTCTTTTTACCTCTCTTCTTCTTACGTTTTACATTATGAAAACCTTCCTCCTTTTGCTCATTGACCTTGCTAAGATCAGCAACTTGCGTAGCCATAGGGCAAGCCGTAACAATTTTAGGACAGCACGTGTTATCATGGCCAAAAGTATAACATTGGGAGCACCGTAATGGCGTCCATTCATACTCAATAGTAACCGTCTCATTTGAATATCCAGACCCATTTGATAAAGGGACACCAAAAGTTAGCGTTTCCAATGATTCATCTCTAGCACTGACTTCAATCAAGCACCGTGCATAACTACTTCTTCCCCACGATTCCCTACACATGTTAGTCGTGTATGCATCAAGCATAACAGGCTTACCAACATGGGAAGCAATAATGCTTAACCCATCTTCCGAAAATACCTGAATTGGCACATTATGGATTTTAACCCACACTGGCAAACTTGTAAGTTCTTCCTTTTCCAATCTTGTATCAATTGACCATTCTTTAAGCACTATTGGAACCTTACGTATCATCCACGGGCCATTTTCAAGAACATCCTCCAACCCCTTATGCGAACTGAATTTAAAAAAGAAAAACCCTTTCGCATTTAACATGATACGAGTAAGCCCAAACTTACCCCAATTTTGTTTAACAAAGTACTCCACAACTGGGTATGCAAGCCGTTTACCAATAAAGTACCCATATAATGTGTTCTCAAATCGAGTTTGTACCTCATTGACAACTTGAACTGGCATGCAAAACTTGATACCCTCATCATTGCTCGTAGGAACCTCCATGTATCTAAAGTTAGCCTTAACATTGCTGCTTTCACTCCTCAAAGAATCCAAACCATTACCCTCCTGAATAGGAGCTGTATTCAATGATGGCTGCATCACACTAGTTGGGGATTTCAAACCCCCGTTTCTATACGCATCATTCAGTGACGGGAATGCAGCAACTTGTGAAACCTGTGCTCCAACATGATTCGAGACCCCTTCTACCACAGCCGGGCTTATACAAACCCTAGCATCACATGGATTCATATCAGAAATCCTAGCTGTATCATTATGACTAGGCAGCACCAACTCATCATTAGGGTTTTGTACATCACTCATATTAGGAGCTGGATCCAAATCACTAATATTGTTAGCTTGAGAATGTGATTTGTTTACGCCAGCCACATTCGACATCAAAGGTGTCTCAAAACTAGGGTTTTGATTCTCAGCCGACAGCGACGCAAGACCATGTCCTCTATTTTCATTATTAGACAAAGAGATCTCATGAATACTCGATTCTCTTAACCGTGCCATACGCTCCTTAAAACCCTCCCAATCAATCGGACAACCTTCATTATTCATCACACGCTCTCAATCTCAGGATACTCAAAAACAAGCCCACATAAAATAACAAACCCTAGTGACGGCTGCGTTAAAAAATTATGAACCCTAAGTCTGAATCAAACAGCCCGATAGTCAATGCTAATCACAAGGATAACACCAACATAGGCTGCTTAAAAAAATAAAAAAACAAGGATTCACGTTTTTGATTGCAAATGAAAAAAAAAGGCGGCTAACCCTAATCTAATTGAATTCTAAATCTGTGATTCAGGATCAAATATAATCCTAATATATTCTTAATCAAACGATCAAAAGTAATATCAGAAAAACAATATGATCTCAGATTCAAAGAGAAGAACGAATTAGACAAGGAAGGGAGGGAGGCTGCCATTTTTAGGGTTTTGTGTGTTTTTTGCCATTTTTAACAAGGGCTAACAACACCCCTTTTCCTTGATTTACTTTAATCCATAAACATGTTTTAATTAATTGTTTTTAAAGATCTAATATAAGAACATAATTAAATAAAAAAATTAAACATCAAGGTTTAATGTTTTACCCTAATGTGTGATTGAAAAGAACACGAACTCGAACAATAACTAAGATCAAAATAAAAAACGAATCCTCCTTGTCTTGATGCGGGTGCCGCGGCTATGGAGTCACCAAAGGGGCTGGGGTTTTAATTTTTTCTTGTAAAATAATATGTTGTGAAAACTTTGTGTTTTCTTTTTACCATTTAGTTAAAAATCAAAGTTAGGCTGGGCCCCCTTGTTTCCTTGTCCGCGGCTACCACAAGGCCCGAGGCAAAACCCGTGCCTTTTTCATTTTTAAGTAATTTCCGTGTTCGTTCGTTTTAAATATTCGTCCTAGTTCGTGCTTAATGTTCGTATTACATATACTATATATATATATATATATATATATATATATTTTTTTTTGGGTAAAGGGGACTATCCCCGGTAAAATATATTACACCAAAAAAACGTTGAAGTACAAAAGATATAGGTGAAATCCTATATCAAGCCCGATACATAGGCAACAACCAAGCACATCAAATGCTAAAACCCAAACCCCAACACAAGAAGACACACCTTCTTATGACATCTAAAACTATTCTACTTCCTACCACTAAGATGGAGTCGAAAATCATGGAAGTCTTTAATTTGTCCCGGTAGATCATGAATCTGGTCCGCATAATCATCATCATACATATCAAACTCCTCTTCAAGTAAGTGACCTCCTCCAATAGACGACATGTAGGCTTGATAATCTTCATTGGAAGCAAAAACTTCCTCCTCGTCAGAATCACTAATATTAGCCAAATCCTTATAACCAAATGATAACTTTGGTTTACTAGAAGAAGCCTCCTCTAGCACCACCTTTTTACCACCTACCTTTGTATGTTCAATAGGAATATTAGTACTTACATTCGCCGAATCTTCCTGATTAGTATGTTCCGAAGCAGCCTGCTCAACCACGTCTAGTATCGCACCTTCGTCCTTTAATTTGTCAAATGAGTTTTTTAGCTCCAACACATTAATATTATCGCTAATTACCTGTTTTCGAGTGGAGTTAGAACTTTTAGCCTTTGACGAAGACGCTTTAGAAGTTTTCATGACCCAAGACGTCTTAGGCTTAGAAAACTTCAAACCTTCAACCTGTCGTGCCTTAAGCAATGTAGGCTGCTGTTTTTCCTTCCCTTTGACACTCCCAAAGTTACCACCACGATGTTTAGCAACTTCAGCTTTATTAGGACAATCCGAATCAAAGTGATCAAATATCTTACACTTATCGCACCTTGGCGGCTTCCATTCATACTCAACCGTAATTGTTTCCAATGAATGCCCCTCCTCACCTTTAATTGGGACTGCCACCACAAACGACTCAACAAGAGCCCTATTCGCGCTGACCTCAATAAGCACACGCGCATACGAGCACCGCCCCCATGAATTCACACACATATCCGCCGTATGAGTATCCAACATAATAGGTTTCCCTACCTTAGTGGCGACCAAACTCAGCCCGATCTCAGAATAAGCAACAACAGGTACATCGTGCAATTTGACCCACACCGGTATCGCTTTAATTTCCTCTCGTATAAGTTTCTTAGTTGGATTCCAAATATTAAGCATAAGAGGTGTAAGCCTAATACGCCATGGACTATTAGCAAGGACTTTCTCCATACCAGCCTTAGATTCGAATTGAAAGAAAAAGAAACCATGATGAAACATAGTTCTTTTCAGACCAAACCGAGCCCATGCATTCTTGACGTAGCTGTCAACAATGGGAAATGCATGTCGTCTTCCAACAAAATAACCATAGAGTGTATTATCCAAGCTGTTTGTTTTCTCATCAACTGCATCATTAGGTAATACAATATCAGCTCCTGGAACAATAGCATCATTCACACGAGATGAAACCTCAACCTTACGTTTCCCCGTAGCAGCCGCATAGGAAAGACTACTCGAACAAACGGTACTTGGCTCAACATTTACTTCTACATCATTACCACTCTGCACATCCCCCATAACCATAACCGAATCATTCACAGCAGCAAACGATACCCCAATCCCCTTACCAGGACTCGACGACACACTACAACCCTTTAGTATAGATTTTAAAGGCTTATCCTTTGGGTTATGAGGCACCGGTCTCACAGCATTGTCATCGATCACCTTAGTACCCAAACTAGCAGGTTTAGGCTCTCCACGTCTCGCAATAAGGGTTTTACCATCTTTGCCAATAAGTTTCCCATCTATATTCTTAATCCTTTTTCCAATATCATGCACCTCAGTCTCTAGCTTAGCACGAGGGCTGTTAAGAAAACCTTTCTCCATCTCTCTAAACCCTATAACCAACAAACACCAAAAAACAACCAGATCGACAATGCAGTGAATCCAACAGATTCACGCAACAATATGATATAACAATAGGCACCAACACCAGCAGCCAAAATAAGAGAAACCCTAAAAAATACGTATTCTAGGGTTTGTGCAATGATAAACGAGATGGCCCAGCATAAACAGCGAATGACAAACAACCAGTAACCCTAAAACGAATAAATACAAAAACCCTAAATCTTAAACGCCACACCAAAAAACCTTTATGATCAACAGGATAACTAAAACACAAGAGATCACGATTAAATGATTAAAGAAACACAAACGGCCTGATTATATTGGTCAAAGAAAAAGCGGCTGTAAACAAACCCTAATTCTTGATCAAATGATCAAACCCTAAGTGTCGATTTAATCACAAAATCAGTGAATCAACAGTGAAATCAGAGATCGGAGATATAAAGGATCAAGATATGAACAAGAAAAGAGGAATTAGATTGATCTTGGCATGAACAGGCTGCAGGCAGTCGCCATAGGCAGAGAGAATTTCTAGGGTTATATATATATATATATATATATATATATATATATATATATATATATATATATATATATATATATATATATATATATATATATATATATATATATATATATATATATATATATATATATATATATATATATATATATATATATATATATATATATATATATATATATATATATATATATATATATATATATATATATATATATATATATATATATATATATATATATATATATATATATATATATATATATATATCGTGTACTAATAGTCGTGTTATATTTATTATACGTAATAATTATCATGTTCATAAATGTCCGTGATCATATGTTCGTGATTATACTTATTATACTTAATAATTATCGTGTATTATCACGTACTTAATTATTATCGTGCACTAACACGTACGTAGTTTCTGAATTTAATGTTCGTGACACGTGTACATGACATAAATGGAAAGTTTTAATTGGTTCATACGTTTACGTAGTGTGCTGTTCATGGCATTTATATTCGGGTTTTACAGATATTCTCATCTTCTTGGATTCTTCATTCCCTCCAAACCTTGCTTTGATAGCATTCCATATTTCCCTTGCATCATTCAAGTGATATAAATCACCTATATGATCATCAGGAAGAGACTGAAGCAAAATTGTTTTTGCTTTGATTTCTTTTTGTACTGCCATGATATCTTCATGTGTTTTGGGGTCTAGAATGGTGATATTACCATTCTTCTCTCTGGCAGTACTTTTCTTGCTGTTACTATTTTGAACGATTCTCAATAGAGATAGATCAGTGTTGGTGATCCAGTACTCCATTTTCAAAGCCCATCTTTCATACTCTTCTCTCTTTAGGTATGGAAACTTTCCATTCGTGTTTGAGACAGTAGCAACGATTTGTTGTGTTTGTTGTGTAGTGGTGGTGGTTTGGGGTCCATCTTCAATAGAGCTTGAAGCAGACATGGTTTAGGAACGTCTTTACAAATAGAAAAATGGTTCTTCTTGTATAGAGACTCTCTCAGGATCTGATACCACTTGTTGGGTCCTTTAGATATAGATCTTTCAGCCTGTTAAGGATGGTGAACAACTTCTGTAATCACCAGTTATTCACAGAGAGACTCTAATGGAAACAAAGTAATTGTGCGGAATACAAACACTAAGAACAAGAAGAAACACTTGGCTAATTGAATAACATGATCTTGTATCAGGATTTCTAATATTACTACTATTGAAATGAAACTGGTGAAAGGTGTGTCTGACCCTTCTACTAGTGGGTTCCTTTTATACTACAAGGAAACCCTAAAGCTACATTAACACGAAACGTGTAACAGTTGATATGCATATCCTTTCCTAAGATATCTCATGCATATCCTAACAAACTACTACTAATAACACGGTTTGACTTTCTACTAGACTAGGAGTAACGTAGTACTCCTACCAGGAGTACCTACTCCTACTACTACTATGACTATGAGGAACTACATACCTCCTAATCAACCTATTACAAAATGTCTATTGCATTAGTCCTAATAAGAAGGCTGGTAGAAAATTCAGCTACAACCCAAAGCAGCCAACCAGGTTTGATAGGAGCAAGATCAAATGCTACAATCGGTCATGAACAAGGACATTTTGCTAGAGATTTCTCTAGTAGAGATGACCAGGACAAGAATAGGTACTAAGCCTCAATGATCAAGAGCTTCAAGAGGAAAAGAAAGCCTTGGTATCCTATGATACAATTATCAACTAGCATGAACATGAGGCTGCACCAGTAGCAGAACCTCGTACTGATGTGTTTGCTATGATTGCTGGTCACATATCCGAGGCAGAGGAAGCAAAGGATTTGCATTGATGGGAATCACTCCTCAGGTACAAAATTGTCCTCTTTCCTGTGATATTAAATATTTTGACCTTATGAAACAACATGATGAACTTAATTGTCACACCCCCAAATTCACAACGCAGTGGATACTCAATTATAGTTGAGTTTTTACGTCTTTTAGGAAAAAGAGCTTAATTAGGGCAAGTATTAAACAAACGGTTTAGGAAAACCACTTGTAAATGACCCAATGGGAGAGTTCGTTCTCAAGGAGGCTAGTGTGTTGTGTAAAGATATGATTAATGTTTGTGATTATGATTATGAGAAAAGAAAAGAGAAAAGGATGACGGTTATGAATTAAAATTACACTAAGACGAAAAGTCGTGCACGTAAAACCATAATATGACAAAATTTAAAATTTAACCTAAAAATTCCTAGAAAATTAGAATAAATCCTAAAAAATATAGTTAGAGTTTACAAAAAATAAATTTACTCAAACCATTTATTTAATTAAATATTAATTTTTTAATACTAATTAAAGCCCAAAAAATCAATTTAATTAACAAAAATCCCAAAATGAGATTTTTCACTTTGTAAACTCTAAAATGACTTAACTAAATTAAAAACTATTTTTGAAAAATTTAAAATTAAATAAAATTATTTAAAAATGATTAAAAACTATAAAAATCTTAAAATAATTCTAAAAATTATTTAAATGACAAGAAAATTAATCTAAAAGTTTTTAAAATCCTAACTTAATGTATTTAAGCTATGAAAAATGAAAAACTTGCAAAAATCTTAAATTTTGATTTTTAATAATAAAATAATACGTAGTATTAAAATAATATTAAAAATTCAAAATTTATAAAAAAATTCTAAAAAGTTGCAAACTAGTTTATTTTAACCTAATTAACACATAAATGAACTTGAAATACCAAAAATACACCTAATGGGCTAAAATAAAAAACAGTCCACCTAATTGGGCTTTTTGGCCCAATAAGCAAAAAGTTGTCCAAATAAGCCCAAAATCTCCTATCTGACTCAAAGTTCAATTTTAAACACAAAATTTCAAAGGCCCAAAAGCTGAAAGTGAGCTTATCACAGCTTTTTTCAAAGCAGCTTATTCTTAATGGGCTTTTTGGCCCATTAAGCTATAAGCTGATGCCATAAGCTGAAATTTGACACACAACCTTCTCTTGACCTAATTAAGCTGTTTGTAAAAATAATTTTTGAGTAAGGCCAAGAAATAAGCCTGAAATAAGCAAAAGCTCTCTACAGAAAACGACAAAATAGTCGTTTTTGAGTTCTAGACCAATTCAAGGGCTGATTCTTGTTGCAAAATGTTTCAAATGACAAAAACAAGCTTAATAATCAAAAAGATTTCCAAAAAGCACAAAGAATAAGCTGGAATAAGCATTAGGCACTTAATGTAAAAGTCAACTTAGTTGGTTTTCTAGTCAAACCTAAAAGTCAAACCCTAAAAAACTCCAGATTAGTCAAATGGCTCAAATAAGGAAGATTGATTACAAAAACAAAGTTGTTGCAAGTCTGGATAAGCTAAAATAGCTTTTGAATAGGCTGTTTGAAAATTAACACTAGCAGGGGCCAGTTTTGGGTGTCCAGCAGTGGGAAAAGTTGCCACTGCTTGACTTGTTTGACTTTTTGTCTTTTGTAGATTTTTGTTGGATTCAGAGAACACAAAGGCACCCTTATAACTAGTTGGTTATAAGGATTCAATCACAATCACATAAACACAAATCCTAACAGCCAATTAGTACAGTTTCATCTAAACATGCCCAGATATGACACAGACACAAACTTAAGCAGTTATGAACAAGATAAGCAGTTTTAGCAAGAATAAGCCAACCAAATTTCACCAAATGCATACACAAGCTATAAATAATTCAAATAAACATAAATAAACTTGTTTCATACACTGGATTAAAGATTAGACTAAGATTCAAGCAAATCAAAGTTACTGATGAACAATGAACAAACAGAAAAGTGAGGTTGCTGATATAATTGACCACATATCCAATTTCAAACACTCAAATCTCTTAAACAGGTTATATATATAAAACCCGCATGCTTTTACCATGAATAGATTAGAACTTTCCTTTAATAGCACGTTAATGTTCACGAATAGGAATTTCAAGTATTACGCACGTGTTATTACACGATAAGTATTTAATACGTATTAAGACACTATAATTATTATCAACAATAATTATAATCATGAACACGAAAAACATGAACGTAAATAATCACGAACATGAAATCATGAACGTAAATAATCACGAACTTATTATTATATATTTACGTAATATTTATTACGGTCACGTATAAATATATATTGGAACACGAACGACACGAACGATAAATAAATAAATCAGGTAAACACGACACGAGAACACGTAATATTTAAAACACGGAAAAACACCGGGTTTCCCCTTGGGCCACTCATAGCCGCGGCATAGACAAGGAAGGAAGGGGCCGAGCCCACTTAAAATTTAACTAAAAAGAAAGGAAGGAAAATAGATTTTTCATAATACATAATATAGAAAAATCACAAAACCCTGCTCCTCTTTTTTTCTGCTTTGGCCGCCGCATATAAACACCAAGAAGGGGTGTTTGGTTGATTTTGGTTGATCTAATTCTTGCAAGATCGTTCGTGTTATTATAATCTTTGTGTTCACGAATCGGTAATTCCTTAAACCTTTTCTTTTAATTATTATTATATCTAAACACATGAAATCATGAGGTTATTAATAACTAGTTAATAAACAAGTAGATCTAATCATGGGGTATTAAAAACATAGTAGTTTAAGGGGTGCTTGGTTCTGCCGACGTGTAGAACTGAGAGCCAAGCTCTCGGTGGTTGTGTGATCACCACCAACCGAGACCTCAAGGTCTCGGTTTCGTTTAGGTGTCTCGGCGCAAGAAAGCAAGGGACCCCGACGCATGTCGGATTAGCCTTGTGTCTTGGGGGTCTCGGCTGAAAAGACAAGGGCACCACCGGCTTAAGCCGGTGGCGGTTTGACTTAAACCGCGGCGACCAGTCAAGCCGGTTTATTGGTCCGGTTCAAGGGGTTTCACGGACCGGTTCATGACATGTTTAGATTTAAAACAAGGGTTCGGTTCATGGTTTATTTTTTTTTTTACAAGTTAATTATTTTTACAAGTTAAATAATTATAAGGTTTAATTAAATTAATTTAACATGCTTTATAATTAATTTAATATAGACATGACTTAGGTTAATTATTATTAGAAATAATACATGATTTTAACCTAAGTATTTTATGATTTAATTTTAAACTAAAGTAATTAATTAATTATTAAAACATGGCTTATAATTAATTATTTTTCATGACTTAGGTTATATTAATAATAAATATTAATACATGTTTTAACCTAAGTATTAGTTACACTTTAATTTAATTAAATCATGCTATATTTAATTAAATCATATAACCTATAGTTTATTTAATTTATATGTAATAATTAATAAACTATACTATTTAATCACATGACTTAGAATATTTACTAGTAAAACTTAAGCTTATATTAATAGCTTAATAATCCAGCTTATTTCTAATTATGGAAACTTTCTATTTTTAGAAACTTATTTATTTTAAGAAGCTAATCTATTTATGGAAACTTTCTATTTTTAGAAACTTATTTATTTTAGGCAGCTATTCTATTTTTGGAAACTTTCTATTTTTGAAAACTTTCTATTTTAGGAAACCTGCTATTTTTAGAAAGTTACTTATTATTACACAACAAGTATAATAATACAAGAAATACAAGTAATACTTAATCAGAATAGACATAATACATGATAAACACAGCATAACGATAAAATCAGTAAAGCATGACATGAACATATAAAACAAGCTAAGACATGAGATAAAACCAGTTACGTACTCAGTAATCTGAATACTTATACACGTATATTATTTATGTAGCATTAGTGATATCGAAGTAGGACTCTCTTCCGTTCGTCTTCTTCGTTCACTGGACACAAGGTATGGATTCTCCATCCTTTCAGTATGGACATTCTTTCCTTATTAGGATTCCCCGTATGCAGCCAATTGTTTTCCCAGTATATCTTTTATATGTTTTTGAATTGATTATGTTTAATTAAGTGCCTAAAGCCATATACATGCATGACTAGTTTCACCTAGTTATGGAGGTACAATAACCATAACACTGGAGGCACCAGTGTTATGACTTCACCATGGCGGAGTGATAGCTCGTGGCGTCCCTTCAGCTTTTGGCCATATTATTATTATCATGTGGGGCGTATGGGTGCATCCTAGGTTACATGTTTTGATAGATTATTCAGGTGAATGTGGTGTGTGCCTTGCATCCTTCCCAAGGAGCTGATCCCTCCTATCCAAAAACTTATATTAATTAGAGGCAGCCCCTCTAATTGCATAACGAGGTCACCCCTCCAAGTATTCATGCACGTTGATATTTCATGACCTATATTGGCTAATGGTAAACATGTTAAACAGTTTTTATAAGATAAACATAAGGCTTTTCAAACTATAAAACCAGTTTTACTAAGTTATATCAGGTTTTCCAGGACTTAGACATTTCCGCTGCTATATGTTGTATATGTTTATGTTATTCATTATGTGCTTGTATATCTGTGCACTGAGCGTTATGCTTAACCGTTTTCCTTCCATGTTCCCAAAACGGCAGGTACTCAGGGACGCTCGTAGACTTTAAGCGTACGTGCATATGGATTGGAAGCTTCCTAGCCTTCATTACTTTATGCATTTCTTCATACTTTTGATACTCATTTTTATGGACATTGTTTAGTCCTTTTCATTTACAATACTTATGTTTGTGTGTGATGAGATTTACTTTGGGGTACCGATGTTTGTTTCCGGTATTTCCTTTTATGGTCATGTAATGTTTAATACATTTATCCTTGTATGCTTTGATGACACGCCATTATCACGCGTGACATTCCATTTACCGAAATGGGGTGTTACAATATAAACTTGATTTAACAATTGTTCGCCCTAAACATGCATACACTCTAGGTGTTTCCAAGATTTTAGGTAAAAATATTTAAAATCAAGCAAGATATCGCACACAATCAGATTTGATGGTTCAAAGAGCAGACTTTGCAAATATCAGAACTCAAGCACTTGATAAAAAGATACCAACACTTAACAACACTTAGCACCTACTCAAACTCAAACAAGAAACTTAAAACAGTAGACCCAAACACCATTTAAACTTTTTAATCCAAGATTTAACAAAGCAAATGTGTATATCAGGTTCACCCAAGCGTAATCTAGCATCATAACAACAATATCATGCATAATCAACAAGATTCAAGCACCAAGAACAACACATACAACAGCAGTACACCAAATCACTTAAAACAAGTATTTTTAACAGATTTTTGGTAAGATGGCTCAAACCTCATGAATGTACATCCACGCTCACGAATTTTGAGCATATGTGCCTAGCTTAACAAGGCACAAGCTTCCAACAAGCTGATAAGAACAACAAGGTTAAAACAAGCAGATTATATTAAACTAAAAAATGAAAAAGAAAAGCTGATTAATGAAAACTTTGTACCCACTCATTGACTATCCCCAAACCACAAGCTCACAACACCTTGATAAGCTCCTTATCAGGGTGTATAGATCACTTGTAATCCAAAATTCCAAGGATGTTCCAAAGACTTAGCAAAATATCAGATTTTGGAAAATTAAGCAATTTCTTGCACAATTTTTGAAAACAGGTTTTGAGACTTCAAATTCATAAACATGAAACAATAACAAGCATAAATTAAGATTTGCACTTGGATTTATTGAACACATTCAAACACTTTTTCATTAAACTGAAAGAAGGATTTACAGAAAGTTGAACAAGGAAAAACCAAGAGCAAATGTAAATGTTGCAGTCTAAGGCCTTTATATAGGCTACATGAATACTAGAAAAGCTAAAAAAACTATAAACCCTAAGTTATAGAAGTCCCAAAATGCCCTTGCAGAATTTGAATTTTCATGGTATCATGTGAACTTTTCTTGGCATTTTGATGAGGTAAAGTTGGTGGAATTTGATCAAAGGGCTCACATGAAGCTTAAAATATAAGCAGCATTGTGGTGTGTTGATTTGCTGGCACCTTTTGGCATCTTCCTCAACTTTTGTAGCAGGGGACTTATCGTGTGAGCTTGTGAGTGGTGTGCAAGTTTAAGGTGTAGGTTATGTTTATGACATCATTAATCATAAATCTGGAGATTTTGGGGTTTCAATTTTTTCTTAATCATAAACCCCTAATATTGTTCATATGGTGAATAGTGGTGGTTTTGATTCGGATTAGGATTTGAATACATGTTAACCACCACTTTTATTTAACTAATTAGGATTAGTTATATACGGTTATGAGTGGAGTGTGATGTGGCAAAAGGAAGTGGTGTGATTGGATGAGAGGTGTTAGTGGGGCACGTGGCATGCCACCACTAGTTAAGGTAAGTATGGTGTTTTGGCATAAATCATCCCTTGTCTTTCTTTCCCCTTTCATTTCAGATCTAATAGCACAAAACTGAAATCCTTTGTTATTGAAGTTTCAGTTTTTAGAATTTTTCCCCAAAAAGTTTTGTAAAGTAATTTCAGGGGTATTTCTTGTAATTTGATGATTCTTGACGGGTTGGTTTGGACATATCTTCATTCTTCATGGTCTTGACTTGTATGATTGACTTCTTGGAGGACTAAAAATGACAAGTATTCATAAATGAGGGACCAATCTTGCCAATTTTTCAAAGTGAAGGGTCCTTTTATCAATTTGACAAACTTTAAGGACCACACTTGTAATTATGAATATACAAGGGTTTAAAGTGTCAATTCTTCAATATTGGAGGACCCTTCTTGTACAATCT